>CM062398.1:4566938-5166938 GCA_031304145.1 Cardiospermum halicacabum | reverse complement strand
CTCAAATATTTTCCAAGACACTTGACTTGCTTCCTGTAATTAAGGTCAGACCAAAAGCATGTGTCCTTTTTCAGTTATAGGCTTAACCTTCAGAAACCAAACATGTAATAACAATATGGCTTAGCAACTATTTTTTATCTCAGTTATATTACCTTCCATATTGCAATTACGGCACTGCCCATCAAACCTTTTATACTGAATCAACATTGCTCATTCAATATCCATTTGGAATTTATCCACTATAGTTTCATGTCATGAGGAATATCCACACAAATTAAAAAAAAAGGAAACAACTCAAGCACTTCATAAATTTAAAGGAAGGCTATAAAAGAAATACCCTGCAAGCTCAGCTCCTGAGTTGGTGTGAAAACTATTAATCAACATTGCTGTGGCAGTCCCACTAGGATATGTAAGTTTATAATCCAAAACCATAACCTGATGGGAAACATTAATAAATTGAATCAAAATACCATACATACAAAACACCAATCGTAATTATGAATTGACATGTTAAGAGCCAAATCTCAGTTAGAAAATTTCAAACCAACAATAGCTTCATAAACTCACTAGAAATCTACCTTTCGAAGTGGGACGAGACTGAAAAGGCCAAGGAAGCTGACGACAAATAAAAACCCTATCATCCACCATAAGCCTGGATTCTTCACATCTTGAGCCTTGTTGCCGGGATAATCAGGCCCGATCAAATTATAAGTTCTCTCATCCATTGCAAGCAGATAAGAACCGAATCCTCCTGTCAACAATTGCATCAATCAATTAACAATTCAAAATTATCCAGAAATTTTAAAAAATAAATAAAAATAAATAAATTTCTCAATAGATACCGCTAAAAGCCAGGCCATAACAAGCGACAACACAGGTTTGGATAACGGTGTTCTCTTGTCTAGTGAAAGGCTTAACAGAGAACCCTAGCTGCGACAAGAACCCGGTCCAAGACTTGACGAAGAAGAAACCAAGCAGACCGGCGGCGACGTTCAAGGAGGGGATAATACCGACGGTGAGATTGAGTTTGTGAGTTATGATGCAGAAGAGAGCGCCCATGACGGCGCTGACCACCAGCCCTCTGACCGTTATCTGATCTTGCCATTCCGGCGGTTGATCCTCCGGCTCGGAGCCGTTGATCTTGTCGGGAGGAGGAATCAACGGTTCAGATATTTCAGTTCCCATGATTTTGTGATGATCGGAGAGGAGTAGTTGGATTGAGTAGGAAAATAATTGAACGTTCGTTGAATTGAGAACTTCTAGGAATTCTGACAGATTGGCCGGGCCCCACTTGTTATCAACACGTTACGTCAACTCTAATGGTTTCCATTTTTAATTCTGTTTATTATCCGTTTCCCTTGCTTCGCGCCAAAAGTTCTTTTATGGCCTAATAATTTTGGACAGTTGCAGCCCAAAAATATCAATTTTCTCCAAAGAGATCTAATTCTTTCATATGGGATCTATACTCTAGATTAAGGTCTCGATTATTAGATAGGTAAAGATTGAAACGGGGCGGGACTGGATATTTATATAGGCATAAGATTTCATCACTAGGATGAATTATATGGTCACATAAAATTGAAGTGAAATAATGTATTAAAATGAATTATTTGTATTTTTATTTTTTTAATTTTGAATTTATATTAGTGAAATCTTTTATTAAATTAAATAGTCTTTAAGAAATTTTATATTTAATAAATTAAAATTAATTTATTATTTTTATTATTAAAAATATATAATGATCTTTTTAGGTTTTTGAATTTGAGAATACTTTCTAATATAGGATACGTAGTTTCAATTTAGCGTACTATTTAAAATCTGGTTATTTTATCTCTTTTTCTTACATGGTAGATGAGGTGGCAAATAATAATTCCTAAGAGAGTATTTGAGGGGTAAAAATAAATAAATAAATAGGGTAAGTTGAGGGCTAAAATGAAACACCAAATAATTTGAAGGTTAAAATAAAAAAATTCACGAAATACAAATACTAAATAGGTATTTACACATTCTAAAATGATGATACACAATTTAGCCCTAAATACAAGCACAATATGTGATTTCAGCCCCTAAGAGCATCTCCAGTGGTTTAGTGAATTGAGACAAATGTGGCATGATAAATAGAGGGTGTGGATAATGATGTGTCAAAAATAATATTTCTGGAGAAAAAAAATTAAAAATCGTCCACAGTGGTTGTTGTCTATTCAGATTTCCCTAATTTATAATCTATTAGAATTAAGTTTCTATTTTCTTTTTAATTTATAATTTAAATAGAAATATGGTAATTATAATTTTAAAATATTAAAATTGATGATTGACACCGTCAATTAGGACGTGGAAAATAGAAACTCTACTTCACACCCTCTATTATTTGTTCTGCCACGTCACCTGCACATTGTAAATTTACATTGTCATTGGAGTGGATTTTTTAAATAAAAAATCCAGAATGTCCACGTGGATGTGCAAACCAATAAATTCACATTCGACTGGAGATGCTCTAATAGGATAAAGCACCGGTTGATATCATCATCTCATCCCTTGTCAGCTTTGTGCCACGTCAATTTTACGAGTTGACTCTCTATCCTAAACTATTTCAACAGACTATTTGGACCTAATTATCATAGTTAATGGACATTTGTTTGGCCTGAAATCACATATTTTATTTTAAATTTTGGAGCATTAGCATCCAACTTTCTTAAGCTTTATTAGTATAATGGGCATCTGTTAAGACACCGAATTACCATACTTTATTTTTCGGTCTAAATTTTTTTTTAAGAGTTAATTGCACTCATATCTTCCAAACAATAGTAAATTACACACAAATGAATATTTTGGCATCAATACACATTCACACCTTCTTACTCAATAATAAAATCTTATTTAATTAATAATTTTATTAATATAACAATAAGTTTACAATTCTGAATGTCCATATAATTTAATGTTTGTAAAGTTAATTTCATCTTATATTTTCACTCATTTTTATGGATAGAAGATGTGTGATTGTATATTAGTACCAAAATATTCATACATATATAATTTGTCATCGTTCAAGGGGTGTGAATGTAATTAACTCTTCTTTTAAATTTTAATAAGAATTACTCCTAAGGCTTCTCCTATTTTATAATTATAATAATAATAAACCACCAGCATATTTTTAGAAAATGAAGGACATGTAAAATACAAGCTGAACAAATCAAACTAACTGATTAATGAACTGAAAAAATTTTGCTTACTTAAAATTACTATTGCCACTCAAAAATTTTGGTGACGTCGAAGGTTCTTCCACATGCGTTCGAACCTTTGTACACACAAGCACAGGCAGTGCCTTCGATGGCCAAGAGCCATCTAGGCGACGGCACAGGGCCCCCAAATTGATAGGGCCCTAAATTACAACGGGAAATAATAATATAGGGCTCCAAAATTAATAAATTTCCAAATTACAAATCAATACAACAGCATAAATAGATTGTAGTTAAATGTCTAGTCCCTCTACATTAATTAATAGACGGTTCATTTACGTGATATTCCATTATCCATAAAATGACCCAAGTTAATTTTTTTTAGGGCCCCAATTTAAATTTGGTTCCGGGACCCCAAATTTCTAGAGACAGCCCTGAGCACAGGAGTAACATTTCCAACGAGATATTCTAACTTGGCTTTGCAAAATGATACATTATTAAGTATCCATCATTATGGACTTCTTCACTTTTGGCAAGTTTTTTTTTTTTTTAAATTATCATGCATTCCTCAGTTGATGGCACAAGTTCCTTTCTCTTTTTGTGACTCTTCTGTGAATTTCCGATTCAATTGATTTTCTTTCAACCATCTTTCTCATTTTTCTACCCCTTCATGTGTATAGAGATTTTCTATAGCCCGACTTTTTCCTAAAAACCTAACATTTCTTCTAGGAAGTATAATGATGAGCAACTAAATAAATTGTAAAATAAGGATAAAAACAATTCAAATTAAATAAGTATTATATACTCTCAGCAACCTTCTTATGAACTCTAAGTATTATATACTCTCAACAACCTTCTTATGAACTCTGGAGACTTTGTTGTGCTAAATATTAGCAAAATCCCCGTCAATTGATTTTGGAACCTCATCACCTTTTTCTTATACAGTTTCTTTTTCTTTCCTTTTATCTACCTTGACTTGTTCACTACTAACTAGTACTTTAAATTCATCTTCTTTCTCCTTTTCATTATCTCCAACCTCTTCCTCTTTACTAGATTCCACCTCTTTCTCTTTAGTGAATTTCTCTTTAACGCTCATCTTCCTTGTAAGCTACTTCTTTGGTGTCCTCATTGTGGATCCTTTCTACACCTATAATGTAAGAATTCTTACCAACATCAATTTCTCTCTCGACATCACTTTCATTCAAATCTAGTTATCAAATGGGCCCTCGTAATCCTCCTACACCAAACTGGCTAATATGTTCAACAACTTTACTGGCAATATCAATATCTAGCCTCCATTCTCCTGCTTGTTTACTAATTTCCATAACAATTTGACTGACCATGACGGTAAACATTTTCAACTTCA
The DNA here is from genome assembly GCA_031304145.1 of Cardiospermum halicacabum. Taxonomy (NCBI): domain Eukaryota; kingdom Viridiplantae; phylum Streptophyta; class Magnoliopsida; order Sapindales; family Sapindaceae; genus Cardiospermum; species Cardiospermum halicacabum. Next base: position 5,162,393 of record CM062398.1, on the reverse strand, counting down.
TTAGTCTATCTTAAAATAGAGTGCATAAAGATCCAACTATTCTAGCATTTTCCTCCAATTGTTGCAACTAAGCTAATTTTCAACTTCAGTGGCTAATTAAATCCTGGTAAGATTCATTGTGATGCATGTGTTACACCATGCAGGCTCATCATTGATCACTGTATAGAACAAGTAGAGATTGTCCCCGCTTATTTATTGTACAAGATCCACTTATTTGTGTATCCTCAGTACACTCATCTCCTCATCTCTCCTCATCTCTTCTGTCCGAGGCTGTGATGGTGATGTCCTATATCATTAGCGTGCTTTTTTTTTTTTATGGTAATGATAATGCAACCTATGTGGCATGTGTGTGAAGTCATCTACCTTTCATTGACCTTTAAAGGAAGAGCGATTAAAAGATTTTAGTTAACTTCACAAAATTAATTGCGTTAGCAGATTGTGTCGTGATTATTGATAAGGACTTAACACGTCTGATTCATGTTTGGAAAACAAAATGTACACAAAATAAATTTCAAATACTCTCCTTATATTGTGAAATAAAGAATTTGATTCATTCACCACATTGATTATTTGCATATATAATCATCGAATGATGAATAGTTGAACACAGCCACGTACTTATCATTACTAATGGGGTTACGCACATATAGGTATGGAAGAATGTTGGGTTATATAAATCAAAAGCGTGGATTAAATCCCAGTTAATAAATCTAATTCTTTTGAATTTTGAATAAATCACATAACACAAAAAGGTGACCAGCATGACCCTCCAGAATCCTGGATTATATCCCAGTTGATACACTAGATCTGGAAATAGAATGTAGGACCAATTTCCAAATACACTGGTGTCCACGTGAAATTCACATGTACCCCACCTTCGGGGGCTTTGTGTTTGTCCTAGTAATACAGATTTTTAAGAAGTGGGTGAATCAACTCCCACGAAAAGATGCAATAATTCTAGCGTTTTTTAGTTGTTTGTTCGCTAGCTAAAAATGACGATGCCTAATGAAGTCTCTACTTCTAGTATTGATAGATTTGGTAAACCTTGTCTCTCCTTCTTCATGATAAGTTTGGATCCTACTGTACAAATGAACTTTTCAACTAATCCTTGTAGATGGAAGACAAGAACAACCCTCCACACAAGTGAGGAAATGTTGACAACAGTAAATTATTATCATCTGCTGTCATGTTGCATAAATCAATCCAACAAAAAGTGATGGAAAAAGCATCTTAATCATCGTGTGCGATTCATATACATATTATTCTAATCATGCTTAGATATATAGTGTACTCAAATCATGCTCAAACACTGTTGCAAGCATATTAATTTAGAGGTACCAATTAAAATTTGAAAGATATAGAGGAGGAAATAACCTTATCTTTGCTGTATCATTAACAACCACATCACAAAAATCATATTGGCACAGGATGGACACATGGGATCAAAGTATGCAGACAAGAAGCATAAAGTACTACCATATTCTGTTGAGATTACTTACCTGAATCATCTTTCCCACTTGTGAAATTGAGAAAAGTATCTGCGGCTTTTGTCTCTAACCCTACAACAGCTTCTTGCTTAGCTTAACGCAATTTTCATAGATGCTTGTGGGGCATGAGATAAAAAAAGACCAGCAAAACTGTGTAGATGGGGCTCCTCTTTGGGAAAGTGATATACATGTAAACAATGCATTTTCCAGAAGAAAACCTTCGACTGTTGAAAACATGTCATGGTCACACCTGCAACAAAAATATGGTTTCATTGATGAGTCATAAGTTATTAACAGGAGAAATATGGCTTCACATCTTTAATGTTGTTACTACGTGGCTAACCACTGGCAATTTCTGGAAGTTGAACTAGTGTTCTGATAATAATGCTTCATATATAGTAAAAAGCAAGAAGATAAAGAGAGACTGTAGCAATCTTTGGATAAATGCTGATCTGTTAAATCAATGTGCACGACATACTCTTACGTATTATTCGATTTCTGTAGCAGCAAGGTAGTGGGATATATGCATTGTAATTATTGCAGTTTCCTATAACCTTGCTGTCCTCACATAACGTACTACAGAAAAGTGACGAACTACACTAACTTGAGCAGGCAAACAAGAAAAGAAATGAACCCAGTTTTGTTGATGAGGTTCCATGTGGTAACATAACAAAGTATGGAGAAAACAGTAATAGACTGCCAAAACAAAATAGCAACTGGAACTGGTTAGACCCTAAAAAAGAGAAAAAAGAAAAAAGCGCAAATACAGATCATGAAACTGAGCTGCCAAGGCAATTAGTTATCACATCCCAGGCCCCAATAACTAAATGAAGAAGTAATAAGATAAGACTCAGTCTACAATGTCTACTATATGCATAACATACTAGAGTTAAAAAATAATGCACCTTTATAAACTGATTTACAGGACATACAATCAACCAACATATTATACTCGATGAGTTTCTCACTAATACAAGAACCTCATAAATAAAGTGTAACATGGAAAGATATAACCTAAATTTGTTCTACCATGTGACCTCAGAGAAATTCAAACAATGCCACAATTCAATTGTTTATTTGTCTACTGGAAAATGGATGTGTTTAGAATCTTTATACGGACAAACATACACAACAGTATAAGATGGACATGGCAGAACCTAGTGGCAGATTTATATGGAGACTTGATCTGTGTTGATCACTGTATAATAGACCTACTTGTATCGTGTAACCTACTCCAAATAACACATGCACTAATTGAAACCATGCACTACCAAATTGTGGGTCTTGATACCACTCCAATATATCCACATGATTTGATCTTGACAAAGAACAGCCAACTAGAATCTTGTACCTTTCTAATTGTCTATCTCAGACTATTCTAGCAACATTTGACTTCCCTTAGTCATAACAAACTCCCATTATTTTCATTTTAAAAGTTGTTCACCTTACATGTATAATTATATCCGTGTACACATCTCATTAAGAACTTAAGCAATCAAACATCAATCATTCCTTACAGAGATCACAATGAAGGTAAGTTCTCCTGGTTCTACAAAACAGTTTTAGACTACCGAAGTTTGAAATCCTAATAACTTCAGTTCTTGGCATTGTAACAGCTGCTGGGATGGATGCATCGGAAAATACGGCAAAATAGCTGCGAACCATTCAAGGATTTCCCAACTGGTATCCCATCTACCTCAAGCAGAATACTTTTCTTGACTAGAAAAAATAACAATACAAATATCCTTTTGGCATTCACAAAATGCATTGTATAATATTAGTATCAGTCAGACCTAATGAAGGTCACTAAATTAAGTGAGTCTGTCTCTCATTGTCCAATCTAACAAAGAAAAACAGCTAGAGAATCCACCAACTCAAGAATCTCTTCACCTCAAAGTAAAATCACCAAATACAGGTGATCCCTCAAAACCACAAAGTTGCTCACAAATCATGTCCATTGTCAGATAAAAGCTCCCTTCAACATCAATAGTGGACACAACTGTTATCTCTCTTCATGGAGACACCATCCATTCAGTAATTCAACTATGTATTAAGGTTATATAATAGTACAATTTCATTTCAAATATGACTAGGTTGTTGCGAAAATCAATCACCCTCACCCTACCATAATTGAAGTGCACCCACAGTTTAGGTCCATGCTGTTCTTTTTCAGTGAACACAAAAAACACATTTTGCTTTATGATGAGGTCCACAACAGCATCTCCTAATAATTTTTATATCCTGAGTTTGCTAGAAATTCTAATTTGAGGAAACTACCCTTATTGTCTCACAGTTCAATCAACTTTGGATGACCAAGATCGCTATTCAAACCGAAGCTTTGCCTCGATATGTGGATGTCTGTCCTCCAAGCTGCCTAAACAGGAATTTGAAAACTCCATTGCAGACATCAAAGCAAAGGAGGCAGATGAAAGCTTCAATGAAGAAACATCTGAGGCCATCTCTGAGCTCTTTCATGGCTTTCTAGCCATAGGAACTCTCGGTTCAGAACCGATAATCAGTGAGCCCGCAACACCAACATTTGCAACATCACTGGACAACATAGTTGAAGAAAAAACTGAGGTGACTGAGTACGATTTGAAACTTATCAATAGTGAACTAGAGAAGTTCCTTGATGCTGAAGCTGAAGAAGAAAGGAGCAATGAATCATCAAGACGAAACAGTTATGTTAGCATTGTTACAATTTGTGAAAAACCAGTGGAAGGAGACAATGCCAAAGATTATGGAAGGATGCAGGTATGTCCTCTTCAAGGTTATCTATTTGGGTCTTCAGCTGAATCACCAGAAACAGTAACCGAGGTAAAGAAGGAGAAAGCATCACTTGGGGAGCTGTTTCGTAGGACAAAGATAAGAGAGGAACAGACGATGAACAAAGATGGGAAAGAGGAAATGCTGGAAAAGCAAACAAGTACATCTGTCAAGCACCTCATAAAGAAGATGCAGAAGATGTTTCATGCTTCATCACGAGGCCATCCAGCCAGTGATACTGGTCCTGCTTCGTCAAAGAAGAAGCTCAATAAGGTGCGCCTCCAGGATCTAGTTCAAAGATCCATTTGCCTTCCTAATGTTTGCACCTGAACCTCATATTATTATCCTCAAATCTTGCAAAAATAATGATATGTGGAAACTTCACCGGCCAATCAGTTAACATATGTAAGAACTCACAAAAATTACTAAACAGGATAGAATATTTCTTACTTGGAGCTTTAAACTAGAATTTTCAATGGTTTTAATGCACAATAGTTTTCAAATTAAGAAATCATTGCAATACGGGAACAAATGAGATAGAATACAAGAGAGCTGTACCCCATTGATGCATAAACAAAATTGTATAATCGTTTGTGTGCTTGAATAGCATATTTCATCCATAACTTTCATTACTGTATGCAGGTCATGAAAATGCTGCACCGAAAAATCCACCCAGAAAACAATGTAGCTGACAAAGAATTTGTCAAATCCTACAAAGAAAAGAAAATCATTTCCTATGACGGTGGCTATGGAGGTGGAAGCATAGAGCAGTTGGAAAAAAATGACAAAAGCTTTCAGGGGTCTAAGCCTAAAGAATGGACCGAATATTGCAAAAACAACCGAAACTTGCAGCAAAATGAATACAGTTGCAGTATCTCAGGTGGAAACAAGGAGCACTGGATCAAAACCGATGCAGACTGTAAGTATTCGGCAAATATATGCTCTGTCTTCACTGACCAGATAATTCTTTCACAAACAACCAGGATAGAACCTGAGATGGCAGGCTACATAGATTCTAACTTGGAGTATGGAGTTAATTCACCAATAAATTAATTTAAATGCACAAACATGACAGTATGATAATTACCTTAGAGAATCATACCCAAAAAGCTAGCTTCCTAGAGAGGCGAAAACCATTATCAATCCAAGTGAAGTTCTGAATCCCATACTTGGCCGATTGAATCATACCATTACCTGCCCTTAATAGTCAACCGCAATGGCTTCCACTTTAGCAACTCATTCGCCTTTCAGTCATTGTTACCTTCCTAGGTATCATTTTTTTCTGTCCATCATGGCTCCACTTTAAGTAGAGGTCACTTGGGCCAGTCCCAACCCTCCTCAATAGCCCTATTGGGGTACTCACTTAAGTTCGTCACTCGGCCCCTTGGGCTGGTCCCAACCCTCCTCTATAGCCCTTTCAGTGCTCAACGAAGAAAATGCATGGTTTGTCTTAGGTCTCTTAGGAAAACCACACCAGAAAGTTAGTTTAGGAGGGAAAGCCAAGGCCCATATAGACCCCACATTAGCTATTTGTTTTTCCAATGTGAGATGTCAAATCCCATAGTTACTAATTGGACCATTATAGAATATGACTCATCTCAAACAAACTTCTACCAACTGCTGTCTTTAATACCAAAAATCTCATGACAAAATGCACTAGCAAATAAATGTAATTTGTTTGAAAACCTAAATATAAGTGTTAGACTACTTATTTCCTATTAGGATTTGTTTACTTTCTTTTTGCATTATCTTATGTTTCAATAGTTTAAAATTTCCTAATAGGTTTTCCTTTTTTAACTGGCATTGGCAGCCTATTTAAAAGTTGGAGGTCTGTATCTTATTATTCATGGAAATATCAGTATAAAATCTCAAATTTTCTAATTCGGCGTATTGGCGAGTTACCGGTTGCTTGAGTTAGGTAAAGGAGGGTAAAGGTTAAATCCTTAAAGTTTGTGAATCCTGACTAAAGTGACCCCTAACTAAAAGCTAGCAAAGTAGGCTAGGTATAAAGCTAAACACCTAAACTCTTGAGTGCCTTAATATAATTCGAAGCTATCAAGTTTGTCAGAAGGGTTATTTAGAATAAGTTTTAGTGTTTCTTACTACACAAGTCAGTCTAATTTCTTGTATTACAAGTCAAACCTAATTTGGTTGTTTGCTGCCTAAGTTAGGTTAGATTTTGTGACTCTTACCATTGATGGTAGGTCAAACCCATGATTACTTGTTGTTCAAGTTAGGACTGTTTCCTTAACTTGTCATCCAAATAAACAACTTGTGTTGGGTGGTTTGATGTGGTTAATTGTTAATTTTTCCATAACATAAAAACGCACAAAATAAAAACTAGTTGAACAAAACTACTATATTATATTTATAAGAAAGTAAGGTTAGAGTTGGAAGGTTGGAGATCATTTCCTTTGCCCCATTTTAGAAAAATAAAATTATTGGAGGTTATTTTCAGAAAGGGGGGAAACTAACATTTTAATGAGACCTTTTTTAACTGAATTTATGATAGAAAATTCAAATAAACATCTCCAAATCACTTATTTTAAACTTTAGTGTCAATAATACTTCATAGTCAACAGCGTAAAATAAAATAGCTTTCCTAGTCAATTTTGCTTCAAAATAGGAATCCAAAATTAGAGTTTGACAGAAGATAGAACCATAAAAATACAAATATAAACTCTGCTAATTGATAAAAACAAAATTTTCAACCCAAGCCAGGTTCACCCTATGATGTAATATCTAATTTATTTATATACCATTACCATTTCCTTCTTCTATATCAGTGTGTGCTGGTGCATGTATTATTTCATAGCAATTGATTATAGATCATTCCAGATGATAAAAAAATGTGGATCTATTTCTTGGACTCTTGTTATTTAACAAAATAAACACAAAAAAAAATATATATATATATATATATACCTTATATTCTAATTATTTAAAAAAAGGGATAAATAATACATGCCCCCAGTACTTGTATAAGCTTTTTAGTTGGCCCCGGTACAAATTGTCATCTCAGTTAGCGCCTTGTATTTGTGATTTTGTCTCAATTAGCCCTCAGTGCGACGTGACACCTGACGTGGTCATTTGATGTGTGACGTGGACTGCCATGTGTCATCAAGGTCACACATCAAATTATCACTTCGGACGCCACGTCAGCACTGAAGGGCTAATTGAGACAAAATCTCAAGTATAGGGGACTAACTGAGACGACAATTTGTACAGGGGCTAACTAAGAAAATTTATAAGTTTATAAATATGTAAATAAAAATAATTTTAAAAATACATAAATATAATTAAACATTATAACTTTTTTTCGGTTTAATTCATCTAATAATCTATTTTAGATAACTTAAACAAATCATCATTTTAAATCTATTTCAAAATAACCATTTTAAAGAATACCATCTAAATTGTTATTCCATCTATTTAATTTCTTTTAACTATTCCATTAATTTTTTTTTTAATAATATTTTTTATAATGATAATGTGACTCGTTAAGATGAACAATATTTTGTTCTTGTGTCAACTTTGTTTTAATTCTAATTTGAATGTTTGATATCTAGTGAGGCTAGTTAATTTTATTTTTTTAAATGATAAGTATCTAAAATAGATAGTTAGGTGAATCAGATAGATTATAAGTTATAATATATAATTATACAAATATTTTTATTTTTAAATTAATTTTATTTTCTCAATTAGCTCCTTGTACAAATTGTCGTATCAATTAGCCTCATGTACTTGTCATATCAATTAGCCCCATGTACTTGTCATTTTCTATCAGTTAGCCCCTCAGTATTGTCGTGGCGTCTGACGTGATTGTTTGATGTGTGACATTAACAACACGTGACAGTTCACATCACACATCCATTGACCACGTCATGCGCTATGTCAGCACTGAGGGGCTAACTGAGACAAAATCACAAGTATAGGAGGTTAACTAAGACAACAATTTGTATAAGGGGCTAACTGAAAAACTTATACAAGTACAGGGGGCCATGTATTAATCCCTCTAAAAATGAAAGAAAAAATTAATGACAACTGACAATACATTCTTTAGTAATTAATATATGAGATCTTCCAAGTTGATTAATAGATAATCTTGAAGCCAACTGTCAACACCGTGTCTTGTTTTCCCTAATGCAACTGCATATGGATTATACGATTGCTCTGGACATAGTTATAAGATATTACATATAGTTAGCAATATATTCTGACTTTTATTTTTATTCCTGGCAATGTAGACTTGGTTTTGGAGCTCTAGTAAAGATGCTATGCAGCAACAATTTGCTACTGCTCATTCACTTGTAAGAAGTGTGGAAGATGTGTTCTATAAAAACATCTATTGTCCTATAAATTGCGAGTATAATGGTGGTGAAGTCTTGAGAACCAGGACATAAATAATCCATTTTTATCTCTCATTTGTAATAATAAAGTTGTGTCAAAGCTTCCTGTGACCTTTGTGATTAGTGAAACATAATGTATAACCGTTTTGCTTGTGATTTGAGCTCTTACACTAGCATGTTTGGGCGGAGGGTAGGTGTGGGTTGGTAAAAGTTACCTTAAACCCATAGCAGGTTTGCTAAGTCACAAATTTCATGGGGATTGGTTTCTAATGTCAGCATTGGATTGATTTAGAACAGTAAAGGTACCCAAGGTATGGAATGTTAAAAGTTACCTTAAACTCATATTGTGTTTGGTTTAGTAGTAACTAATGTCATGGGGTATTGGTTTATAATGCAAACCGTGGTTAGAGAAGGTATTGATTTTGAGTAAGTGTGGTAACCCACCAATACAACATTGTTTTCTATTTTACCTGTCAAACACTTCAACAGACCAGACTTATTTCCTTAAACAAAGTTGTCTAAAATTATTATTTTTGTTTTATTTTTCTATGTAATTAAGATAATTTATATATTTTTAGAATGAGTATCTCTTCTAAGTATATAAATTCAATTAATGGTATCTTGTAGTGTGAGGTTAAGATATAATCTTTCACAATAAAGATATGATATACTACCCTTAATTACTCATCCTGAACTCTTAGTTTCATCAGGAAACCAAACATATTGTTGTTTGGTTTAAGCAATTAAAGTGAATGCATAGAAGTTCCTAAACTTAATCAGTCATTTGAAAGGTGAACAGTTAGTTAATTACGGGTATACATTTTTACATTTTTAAACAGAAATGTCATACACACAAACATTTTATGCTGTTGGTCAAAGTCAAGCTATGATGAACTTAAACCAGAGGTATATGTTTTAAAGTCTATCAGATGTAATTCAATTTTAAGAAATTAGAATCAAGAAAACTATTGCTTATTGAAAGGATATTCATAGTGGATTTTATTTATTCCTAAAAAAATTCATATTCAAGAAAAAGAGCTAGAAGTATCAGGGGCCCACCTCATAGAATCGTGGTATTATGGCACTAGCAATCTGTACTACCACCTCAAACTGGCAGGGCCGCTTCCTTTAGTACTCCCCCAATATCCATCCTCCAAGATTTATCAACAAGGGGTACCAACTCTCTGCGATAAATCCACCAAAAGTTTGTTGAGTGTAAACTACAAATTTAATCAGATCTCAGGAGAAAACAATTGAAATGAACACATACACATACCATAGCAAGATATTCAAATAGCTAGACTCAAATGGATGACACACAATGATAAGGGGTTTAGTAAAATCATTTTCACTAAGAAAATAAAAAAGAAAGGAAAGAAAATGTGGTTTCTTGCACTGATATTAAAAGATGTCTTTCGCTATGCAATGTTTCTTACTCTGATATTAAAAGATGCCTTCACTATGCAAGTGTTGGTATGGTTTGCTTAATTATAACTTAGGAAATGCAATAAGGCTTTCTTCTATTTCTCTTCAACAAGAACAAAAAGAAAGAAGATGCTAATATATGCACACATAAACATAGATGGAAGAGGTGGATCCTAAAAGCTAACCCTGAGACTGTGGTCAAGTATTTGGCATATCTCATTCAAGTTCAACTATCTGTACCATGAATTAAAATTTATTTTATGATTAGAAGGATTAAATCCACTATACTTTTCACACATCTGAAGCGCAAGGTGTGAATGGGCTAAGTAATTTGTCAATGTGTGAATGGTTCTCCAAATGCTGAGTGAAAAATTATATAATTCTTCAGGTATTCTAAAGATGTATAAAATGTAGAATACTCATTATCCACACAATAACAATAATTTCTACAGAAGGGGATGAAAAGAAGAATTTACTTGAGGTCATGACTGACAACAAGTATAGTTAAATTTTCCTTCAGACGCTTCAAGAGCTTCACAACATCTGCACGTGCTTTCCAGTCTGCTTTCCAGAATTCCACATGCAATATTTGGTGCTTACACAGTTAGAAAAAATATATGCTAAATAAGAAGTTTAATATGCTCAAAGATAAAACATAAATTTAAATTTGGTTTTTACTTAGATCTTTAATTTATCTAAAACTTTGGATGTTATAGCTAGCTAAATATCCAATCAACTTGAATACAGAGCTATACAACAAGCAGCTATCAAGCATCATCATTATATAATGTCCTTTCTATTTTCCAGATAGTTAAGGTGATATACACTCCATTTTCAATTAAATCAATATTTCTTTGCTTTGGGAACAAAATGAATAGACACTTGTACTGTTGAGATGACTCTTGAATAAATTTTGCACAAAATCACAGGGATTGAAAATGCTTAGCTGCCGAATATAACTTTATGAAGTTAAGAGCAATAAACACATCTGCTGAAATGAAATACAACAATGAACAGTATATCATACCAAGACCAGCAAGCGGTTCATCCAATATCAACAAATCTGGGATTTGTACCTGAAGAAAAAAAATTATTTAAAAAATAAAATGTAACAAGCTCACAAGCAGAATTGAATATGGAGAATAGAACAGCAAACTTTTAAGATCAAGACCCATTTCAAAAGAATAAGTAACCTCATGAATCAATATGAGCTCAAAAAGTTAGATTCTGCAAAATTGATTAACAAGTTCTCACCAGTTGAATTGCTAGAGCAAGACGGCGTTTATAACCACCACTTAGAGACTGTGGATTCTTATGCAAAGAAACTCCATCCAACCCAACCTAAGTTCATCAATGATATAATATTTGTTAGTTTCGCATATACATATAATACAAAAACCAAGTCAAACATTACAAAAGCCTAAGTTCATTTACATATTATTCTTTAGTTTTCCATTTACATATAAGGGAAAAGCCAAGTCAAACAATTGCAAGCATTGGAAGGGAGAGGGTGAGGTGACAGGTCGAATATACAAATAAGAAAACGTAGGAAGACTGTTGTAAATCATATTCTAGAATTCTTACTCAGCCTAACAAAATAAAGAGATTCTAGGAATTGAAGCAAATCAATCACAGTGATACTAATTTACCAGGAGAGAATAGTTTAGACTAACAAATCAAGTAATTAGTGTAATAATCTCCCTATTGTTGGCATCTATTATCTGTGTGTATGCTCTGTAAAGAAGAGACATAAGAAAAGGTTATACTCCTATAAATCTTTGAAAAAAAAATGGAGACATTGTGAATACCCAAGTGATAGCTCTTTGGAGATTTAAAGCAAGGATCTCCTTCGATTGTAAGTCAACCTTTTGCCTTGGCCAGCCAAATATAACTTCATCAAGCACATTATCTGCCACAAAGTACCTAGCCAGCAAAGAATTCCACTCTTAATAACTAGTCAATGCAACGTGATAATACATTAATAAGACAAATATCTAAGACGAGGCATGTTGTTAAATGACAGAGAATGCAGAGAATTATGACATTGTTTAATAGATAACAATCTCCTCTGGACTGAAACAACATATAGAGCTTGAGATATGAAGAAATACAGTATGAGAATATATTCTCTCTCTTTTTTTCCCCTCCACCAGCTGTAGAAAGAATAGGTGTATGTTGTAACTAGCTATTACATTCGTCACTGGGTTTGAGATGTCAATCGAGTAACCACCACCTTGAGCAACAGAGGAGGTTAGATCAATTGTACTAGAGTCGGATAAGGTTCGGTCAGTTAAACTATAATCACCTTTAGTATGTGTCAATTCATTCAGAGTTTTATTTTGAAGTCCTACTATTAATTAATTCAAATATATATTCATATATATATATATATATATATATATATATATATGTAAGTATTCAGTTCCAGTAATTGTTACATAATTTGCTACACAATATTTATCAAAAATAGTAGTTAAAACGCTTAGGCTGTGTTTGGGATTAGCTGATCCCCTCAACTGTTCAAGTAGCGGCTTTTAGCTGCTAGCTATTAGTAGCCACTGATGCGGTGGTTGCAGTGGAACGTTAGCTGTTTTTAAGTAGTTATTAGGTGTAAAATTTTGATAAAAATTATTATTCTAATTTATAAATATATTAATATAATCTATAAGGATTATTTAATAATAAATTAATTAAATAAAGATAAAATGTGAGCTTTTGGATAGTGTTTACCAAAATACTACTTCAAACATTAAACGTTGTTTTAAAAGTTACTATCAAACACTCAGATATTATGAACACTTATTAAAATGCTAGTCAAGATGCTAACACCAAACATAAACTTAATCACTAGTTGGAAAATGCTAATCATGACGCTTAACCACTACTTGAAAAACACTGAAAAAGAAGAAAAACTACTTGAAAAATACTAACCACCAAGAAAAATGCTAGACACTATGAAAATGCTATATAAATTATCGAATAACCATGTAATGTATAATTTAGTTGTGTTCTGAGGAAGAGCACATCAGAAAAGTACCAGCATTTAAAACCATTGAATTTATTATCATAAATGAAGAAGGCAAAACAGTTCTTTTGGTTCCATATACCTCTCTGGGAACTGGAAGACAATGCCCACTTTATCTGCAGGTAAGGGTTTAGGAGAGCTATTAGGTTTACCATCTTTTCCGTAACTTTGAACAAGAATGCAACCTGATGTAGGTTTGTTTAGCCCTGCAAGAAGCTGACAGAAGAAAGAAAAGAGAAAATGCTCACAAGGTAAGAACTCGATAAAAGTTAAGAAAATGGACGTTTAGCATGCTATCAAAAGAACATTGTAAGCACCTCGGGGGAAGTGATCAACCTGCAAAAGTGTAGTTTTTCCACTTCCACTTTTTCCAAATATTAAGCCAAAACTGTATCAATTGACACAAATGTCAATTCCAATGCAACATAGGTATTCAAGAGCCAACTACCACAAGAGTAGGCCAATTAACAAATTGGAAAGAAGATGAGACAGAATGACGCAACATCATATCTTCAACCTAAAAAAACTCTACATCAATAGAACACAAAATCCATCTATTGCTTATTATAGCAGGTGCTAAAGAAAACTTGTCAAAAACCTATGTCAAATAGTGACACATAAGCAACAACAGATGAAAGAAGAAAGAAACTGCAGCACCACATTTCAACTGCAATAAATCACCATGAATACATACCTTTTCTCAGGAAGTGAAAAGCTAACTCCATTCAAGATGTTATGTTGTATCCCTGGAGGTCGATAATACACATCCTTAGCCTTAAAGGGACAAATAACATTGTTTCAGTAATTTATATTTACTTCCAATGTTACCAAACAAACTATCATACACTTAACAAAAAAACATACTAAAATTCTCCACAAGTATATTCCTATATATCAAACTCCAAACCACTTTTCGATAAAAAATTAATTCGGATAAAGGAAAGGTATGCAGCTAAAAATTAACAGCACAAGCTCCTAGTTATACATAAATAGGAACCCTGGAGGCAGTAAGAGAACAACAAACTGGCACAACCACAAAATCATTGCTCCTTTCCACCTAATATATTACATTCACAAGTTTAACTATCAATATAATACGCAAGTATAAAAAAAGTTTTAAACTTGAGTTAGCTGCCTTTTGTTATTTTATCTAAAGTCTAATTAGAGACTAATTTAAGACATTTTACATATGGCTTTGGCATTGCTCCAATAAACCCCTTAACTTCTACATGACTCAATCATTTCAACAAAACCACTCTTCAAATCCCCAGATATTCCACTATAATTTCAGAAAAAACAAACAAATGTGGATTCTCTTGGTCAATTTGTGTTCGAAAAGAACACGCAAACTCATTTTCAGTAACATGATCCAAATTTCAGAACATAAAATGCAAACAACGCATTTAAATAGAAGGAAAAACCATATGAAACGAAATTTATCGAAAACGTAAAATGGAAACTCACTTCAAGATAAGAATGCCCACAGGAAATTACACCACAAGACGGAACTCTTCTAAACTTCACTCTATGAAAAGCAAAACAATCGAAATTATTTCAAAAGTGAACATCAATTAAGCAATTGAAATTAGCTAGCGAAAGTATCATCATTAGTAAGCATAAATACCTAGGCGGTTCTCGCGAGAAGAAGCTGGAGGATACATATGATGTGCAGTGAAGTGGGGACGCAACAAGAGCCACAGAAGTCGTCGGCATGCCTGCAACACTCTACAGTAGATGAAAAAAATACTACTCCCACAGTACGTTACGTTTCTAATCGCGCGAGAGTGGATATGTGGAACCTGAAATTTAAATGTGTTAATTGCAACCCGCCCTGACGTTACCTCGCTGAATATGGGAAAGATGAATCTGATCGAGTCACCTCTTTTACTCACGGTGACACTCGCATTCAATTTTAATCTTCTATTCACTGCGATTACAGGTAGGAGGCAATGCATCGGGTTTGGGTCGATGACGGTAGATCCAAACCCGAATTTTTAAGTATTAATGGATTTAAATCTCATCCAGGTTCAGAAACCGAATAATATTTTTAATTTCGCTTTAAACTCGTCAAGTTTCAATTTAATCCTCAATTATTTAATATTAGATTATTTATCTTTTTTTATTTATATTTAACAATTTTACCAAAAGGGCAAATTGACCCTAAACAGAATAGTTGAGAGGTTAAAGTGGAATTCGTGTAGTTGAATGATCAAATTGAAAATATTTACTAATTTTAGGAGTTTTATTGATTATTATGCCTTTTGAATTATGGTTTGAAAACAAAATAAAGTAATAAAATATTACCACATTAGTTTCGTGATACAACATGCAAAAACCAAAATAAATTTGAACTAAAAAAAATTGTTTGATTTGATATAAAATATAAGTTTGTTTATTTAAAAAGAGGAGAAAAAAACTTATTTTTAGTGTTTCTCGGACTAGAAAATAAATTGAAAAAAGGTATTTGATCCAGATTGTTCAAGAATAGATTTAAAAAAATAATTGGAGATCACCAACAGCATCGGGACGTCGAACGAAGTCGACTGGCATCCTTCCAATGGTCGTAAATAGCCAGAAATATCGCGCATGGCGTACACACGCCAGCGAGGCGCATCGACCTGACAATGTTGTTTACCGTCCCGTTAGTACGAATGTAGCGCCTCGTCAACACCTACACGTATGCCCATGTGGTGTCAAGTCAGTGATGATGTAGTTGCCTACATCACATCCACATCAATAAAGATGTATCCTTGTTGCTGCTGATGTCAGCGCCACATGGCAGCTTCACGGCTCGCCACATGACACCAACACGTGCAGCCACGCATCGTGGCCGATGGCAAGGAAAAATAATGAAAATTTTTAAATCTTTTTTGCTTTGTTTGTTAATAGTGTATGTTCTTCTTTTTTTTTCTAATGACATTGTTAGTTATTTTTGGTTGTATAATTATTTTTTCTGTATAATATATATAGTGCATTATTATGATTTTTTTTTTTCACATAATGATCTCTATTGGCTCGATTTCTTCTACCATGGACACTGAATTTGTTACGAGCATACTTACTTTTATATGTCCGAAGAAATTAGGCCAACTCTGATGTATGCATCTCCTCCAAGTTAGGAGCATCCTTTAGAGATTAATGAAGGACTACATCCTCCCCGAGGTGATTCTGCCAAACATGCCTATTCCGCTAAACCACCCTGAAGATGCGAAAGACGTCGAGATAGAGGTGCCACTTGAGCCTGGAAATTCAGAGATAGTGAACATATGAGGATGACAAGGATGTCGATCCAATCATAGGGAATGATGAATATGGACCCTATGTCTACTAATGATAAGACTGAGACTGAGGAGGATCATATGATACACCTTACACTCCTCGTATCCGTTCACATGTGACACATGTTGATCCTCCATCGATCTGTCTGAGGAGTAAGATGGTTAGTCTTCCTGGTTCGATTTCGATGATGTAACGTCCAAACCCCGCTTCTGGATAACCCGAGGCACGGTGGTCGAGCGCCACCTTATCACATAATCAATCTTAAGACTGACCACTAACCCCACAAACCACCACTACGCTTTTCAGCATGTGTTTGTCCTCACTCGCATGCTTTCCGGAAGACTTCCAGGAAGGTCACCCATCTCAAGATTGCTCCAACTCAAGCACGCTTAACTTTAGAGTTCTCAAGTTCTGGGCTCCCGAAAAATAATGTGCACATTGGTGATATGGGTAGCAATTTAATACCTTTTAACCCTGTCTCATTATGGGGTATTACAATCCACCCCCCCTAGGACACAACGTCCTCATTGTGCCTACTTCATTGTGCCTACTATTTTCCAGCCCTAGGACACAACGTCCTCATTGTGCCTACTATTTTCCAGAATCTTTACCCTGGTAGACAATTTCCCTGAGCTCTTCCGTCCACAAACGCACCTCGCTGTCGCAGGATTGCTCAAATACCATTTGTAACGTCCAACCTCTGCCCCCGAATGACCCGAGGCGTGGTGGTCAGGCGCCACATTGTCACATAGACGATCTTAAGACTGATCACTAGCCCACAGACCAACATTACGCTTTCCAGCTTGCTTTGTCCTCACTCGCATGCTTTTCGAAAAACTTCCCAGAAGGTCATCCATCCAAAAATTGCTCCAAGTTAAGCACGCTTAACTTTGGAGCTCTCAAATTTTGGGCTCCCGGAAAACAATATGCACATTAGTGATATAGGTAGTAATTCAATTCATTTTAACCATTTCTCAATTTGGGATGTTATAATTCACCCCTTAGGACACAACGTCCTCGTTGTGCCCACAATATTCCTAGAATCTTTACCAAAATCCCTCCAAATTTTGAAACGTTTGATTTTTCGTTACTAGTTTTTAAACGTTGCACCAAACCACCCCATTTTAAAATATATATATATCCTTTATAATGGATTTTAAATTTGTTAAAATTAATTTAATAAAAATAATATTTATAATATAAAGATTAATTAGACTAATATTTTTATATATAAAATTTATAAGAAAGATACATAGGTAAGCACTATTTATGAAGTCTAAATTTATTATTTTATTTTTTTTAAAGTTAGTTTGATAATTTTTTTAATTAAATTTATAAATAAAATTAAAAATTTAAAAACTAATTTAATAATAATAAGTTTTTGAACAATTCTTTGTGCTTTGACTGGAAAGTTCAATTGACATTGCACTCCAAAGATTGAAAAGGGACCAAGAATTCTGAAACTAAAGTACAAAGAAAATGTCAATACTGGGGTTGACCAATGCAGATGTCTGAACGCACAAGTGGTCAAGTCTTTGCAAAGAAAAAGGAGTGAAGTGGTAGAATAATAACCAAGAAATTTCAATAGGCCGGACCCACGTAACAACCACCCATGAACTAAACGTTTGTTTTCGGACCAGATGTGAACCCCGGGACTCCATTTCGTTTCATATTTATTTAACAAACTATCATGTGTTTTTTTAATGAGCCAATCACCAACAACAATTTTCGCGAGTCCAATCATTTGTTTATGATCTCAGTCATTTTCTTTGTTTATTATAATTTTTTTTCCCACTTAAAGAAGTTAATTTTATAACTCAAACGAAAAAAAAATTACATTACATGCTGTGTATGAACTCATGTATTATAGTGAAAATTGAAAAAATAAAAAGTACACAAATCCTATTTAGAATTTAAATTCTTATCAAATAATTATATGTCTTTGCAATTTCAAAAAGCAGGTGTTGTTAAATTACAACCATCATTCTCAATTGCATCATTTGTTATCGGAGAAATAAATAAATAACTAGACTGACAAACACCGATAAATTAAACTTTTTTTTTTTTTTAAATTTTAGAATTTATCGATAAATTTATTTTTCTCTCGGTATCTTGTAATGATCTGGTAGCTATCTTATATATTAACCAGAAACTCTAATCAGTTTAGTTACCATCTAATCGTACGACTTATGGTTGTTATTTGGTCGCAGTCCCAATATACTATTAAAATCCACGGATTATAATTGGGCTCTAGTAAGACATTATTATTAACCAAATAATTTAAACTAATTTTATATATTGATAGTTTATATTATAATCCTTTTATTTTATAATACCTTATTTGGACATATGGCATGTTACATATCAACCATATTTCGTCCAAATATATATATACTAGTGAAGAGATCTCGCGTTGCGCGAGATTTAATATTTTATATATTTTTCAAATTGGTGTTGTTGTAATTTTATTTAAATATATATTTTATTAAAAAAAATAATATTTGATCTTTAAATTTTAAATTTTAAAATTATTATAAAAAGTCGGGATAAAAATAATTAATGACATACCTTAAAAGGAAGAATAATATGATATTTTAAACTAATAATGTATGCAAATTGAAAAGAAAAAAAATATTCACTTACAATATATGCAAATTGAAAAAATTCATAACATTAAAATAAAATTTTCAATTGAACGTGCAAAAGTTTCTAAAAATAAAATTATAATAAATTTAATTTAGTTAGAAGTATATTTAGTTTATTGTACTGAATTGGAAAAAAAAATTGAATATGAAAAGTATTAAATACATTTAAAGAAAATTAATATGTGAGAAGTGTATTTAGTTTATATACTCAATTGGGAAAAATAAATTGAGTACAAAAAATATTACATTTAATCTTTGTAGAAGAGATGATATAAAGAGTTTTATTACAGATCTAAATCTAATCATTATAAATGTGATTTGTCTTTTCAATATCTTATGATGTTGAAACCGAAAGGTTTATTATGATAATGTTGAAATCGAAAAGTTCATTATAATCTTGAGAGAAAATAAAAAGTCATCCATTGATTCCAATCAAATTAGTGAGGACAAAATTGATGAGAACTATGATGTGTAATATTTTTAAAAGTATCTCAATATTAAATGCGGATTATAAATTATTAAGAGAAAGTGAGAGGAGAGAAAGATAGAACAAAAACTCTCAATTTTGAGTTATTTTCAATCTAAAGTTCAAGTGTGATCGTGTCAAGTGATTTTCACAGTGAAAGTTTCTCCTTCAAATTACATGTTTGAAATTGGGAAAACTTTCACTTTATTTTAATTAATACAATATTTTTGGTTAATTATTCATTTAATATTTATTCAATCAAATAGCAAATTATCAAATATTGAATTACGCTAATAGTTGAATTATGGTAATAGTTAATAGTTATTATGTAATTTGTGGATTACTGATTAATGTATATATAAACAATAAAATCTAAATTTATATTATAATCATTCAATACATATTAAATTAAAATAAATATAATTGCAAAATGATATCATATATTAAAATAAATTATATTTATTAAATAAATATATAATACTATAATTTTAAATATATATATATATAATTTAATAGAATATAAACAAATGCAACATAACTTCATTATTTATATATGTATATATAATAGAAAAGTAAATTGAATATAATAACTTGTGCATACGTCAGGAGAAAAGAAATCACTGCGTCTCTTAACAATACATAATGTATCAATATTATTTTTTTTATTTTTTTTAAAAAAATAATAATTACATAAGTTACATTTCTTTAATGTTTCTCATATTTTTGCAACCACCATTAACCTTCCAACCCTTATCCTCTTCAACTTGCAATCAATCACTCCAAACTTGCAATCCATTACTCCAATCATCCGTCATGATGCTACAAAAATTTTACCCAAGTTGTTGACATCTTTGTTCGCATCATAGGTGGTGAGGTTGGAGCCGCTGCAAATTTTCTCGCATCTAAAATGGATTTTCTCTCGATTTTTTCCCCCAGAAAGATAGGAAAAAAACAACCTTATTTAAAATTAAATTTGTGGAATTGTAGAGATGAGAATGTGAGAGAATTGGGGGAGAGTGATCACTATTTATATAATTTTCATTCTACGGTTTATTGAGGGGAGGAAGATGAAGATGAACAGATGTATCAATCGAATGGATAAATATATGGATGGTTACTTAGAGAGAGAAGGTTTAATAATAATCAATTTTCATTATAACTATTTATTGATTTTAATTATATGTTTTCAATAAAAAATTAAATATATCATTTATTTAGAAAGTGGACCATAAATTATTTTAGAATATATTATTTATATTATATGCGGGTCATGACTTATTAAATAATGAGATAGGTGAGAAAATAAAAAATAAAATCTTATCAAAATATCGCAGTTTTTCAAAATCTCATCAAAATATCGAGGGAAATCAAAATTAGCAAAAATCACTATTTTTCCACCCAAAGCAGAACTTTCAGCGCGCCATGTCAGCTTCGTGGGACCCGCTGAGAGTTTTGCTTTATAATATTTATAGATATAGATTTTCAATTTTCAAGTAAACCGATAAGTCAAATTACATTAATAACTCTTTATTAATTCATTTTAGCATGATAATGCATTTTCTCAGTTTCACTTAATCGAGTAGCCTAATAGATATCTATATTTATAAAGAGGAATAAATCTCATCTTATATAATCACTCCCACTGCATAAGTCATATATCGTTCAATTATAGCTTTTAGGACTATTCGGTTAAAGATAATATTTGACTACATTAAAATATCATAATTATTACGTAGATATTGTGACATATTCAGGTCTAAATATTCAATAATCATAACTATCATGAGAATTATTAAAGACGTCACCATGTAGTAATTTTGTAAGGTGCATCCAGGATTTGTACTCCAACAAATACCTACTAATTTGATTTGTATGATATACATAATTAACAATCAAACTTATACAAGGTGTACATCGTAGAATAATTAGAGACATTATTATATGTCCAACATGTAAACATAATAATAACAGTGATAATAATATGTTTATCATTCATAAAGTGTAACTAGACAAATAAGGCTCATATAGGCCTAGAGCACAATCATTAACAATATTTTGATGAATTATAATGTAATAAAATGTAATTTAGTACAATATTGTGTAGTATAATACAATACCAAATAATCAATATCCCTATAATGAATGAGAATTCAATATATATGGATCCCAGTATATGGTGGCTAAACACATATGCCTAACCCTACAAAGATTGACTCGACTGTATGCACTGTCTTGAAAATGATCCATACTATTGTCCTACCATCTTGATTTATTCATGTTAGAATTGAAACTCAATCAGATATACATGCAAATCATTCGACCTTTATTGAAATATGTAAACCGAAGCTCCTATCATATTTGAATGTAGATCTACCTTCCAATGTTGAAGAGTATACTATAATCCAACATATTATTCATGGATGAAGGAAGAATGGAAAATCTTGACGAATGAAGAGATACTCCCAAACAAATCAAAATAAAACTGAAGTTGAAAACCAAACAGAAAATATATATATATATATACATATAAATATAAAAAAGTGAAGGATAAAGACCAACCAAAAAGGGATTAGAGAAAAAGAAAAGTTAAATGAAGGATAAAGACCAACAAAGAGGGATTAGAAACCCCTCTAATGGTTGGAAAGTAATTTTCGGAAGAGAATTTTATGGTACAGGGAGAAAGTTTTATAGTATACTTCTATCATGAAATCAATCTATAACAAAAGATTTTAAAATAACGGTTATATTTTTATTTAAAATAAAATTTTAATTATTCAAATTCACATAAATAATTAAAATTTAAAAAATTAAAAATAAAGATAGTATGAAGCCAACAAATTTAATTGAGTTAGATAATACATTTAGAATATTGAATAAAAGAATTTTAGAATACTAAAAATAATAATAATAATAATAATAATAATAATAATAATAATAATAATAATAATAATAATAATAATAATAATAATAATAATAATAATAATAATAATAATAATAAGTGATCCACTTTAATTCATTTTAAATATTTTTAAATGGGTAGTGTAATATAAAAATATTTTAACTCTAAATTAATTTTAATTCTTTTTCTTTTTAAACTTCACTTCAAATATATCTTTACAAATGAGTATAAAAGTGGAGGTATACTAATATTCGGTATTCCAATTTCATATTGTTAATATATATATATATATATATATATAAAAAATATAAAATATAAAATTATTGATGTATTTATTTATTTCAAATATTAAATAATTAAATATAAAAGTGTTAATTATTAAATATTTTTTATTTAAAATATCATTAGTCGAATTACTAATTCAATTAATTAATAGTTAATCTCTATTTTCAATCGGCTGAGCACTACGAATTAACAGTGTCAAATTAGATTTTAGTTGGTAAAGTATTTATATATATAATTATATAACTAATTTTTTAGACTTAATTTATGTTAAATGATTAAATAAAATTACATTTTATTTAAAAGTTGAATACTTATTATTTTAAAAAAATAGTTAAAAATAAAATATTTTATTAAAACTTTAAACTTATAACTGTGATATTTTCATATATAAAATTAAAATTATAAAAATTACAAATTTTATATAAAAAATAATTTTATTTACAAAAGAATTTATGAAAGTAGTCACATCACAATGTTTATAATAATAGAATTGTTAGAGGAGAATTAGTTACAAAAATTGAGATGTAAATGACTTTTATAACCTTTAAACTTTCAAAAACCAATTCAATCATCTTTTCCTAGGAATATAATATACTATGTTCCATGTACACGCTGACATGCTATTGATACGAGATACGGTAATTTTAAAAAATTAAAATATATACAGTTATTAAAATAATATGTTTATATTAAAAAATATATAAAAATATTTATATATTAAAAAAACTATATATAAATATTTATATATTTATATAACTAATTAGTTATATAATATATATTTGTATAACTAATTAAAATATATAATTAAATGTATAAAATTGTCAAAATCTAACCTTTCATTTATTAGAATTTTAATTTTAATTTCGAGCTTTTTAAATAAAAAATTAATAAATAATAAATTATTTTTAAAAAATAAAATAATTAAATAATAATTAAAAATATCGAATATATCCGGATAAATATATTTAAATTTTTATTTATTTATTTAATAAATAAAATATGGACAAGTGTCGATATATATCCTTCACGTCATGTAATATATATTAAACTAATTAATATAATTACTGAAATTAGTTTAGTTAATCATTCTATATATACTTTTAATTAATCTACATTATTTAATTTCTAATAGGTAAGGTTATGTCACTTGAAGGAGTATATGTTAGGTGGAAATTTGTTATATAAGAAAGAAAATTAATGAGTTGGAAGTTTGTTATATAAGAAAAAAAATTAATGAGTTGAAGAAAGAGAGTAAATTGAATGTAATTTAATGCCCAAGAAACTTTGAATTGAATCGATGCTTTATAGTCATACCCACCTCAGTGGCAATATAAAATATGCCACCGCACCATATCTATCTACAATGTTATCGAATAAAATAAAATCGTTTTTTATTGTCAGTTAATTTAAACTTAAATTAAGCCACGAAAATAACACACTTCCTTCTACCTCTATATATTCCAACCACCCCCACCGCTTTGAATTCATCCATATCTCTCTCCCATAACAACATTTATTCTTCTAATGGGAAAGGAAAATCCAGTGAAGAAGAAAGTGTTGCTCACGTCCAACGGCGACGATGTTTCACTCAACATTGCTTTCCATTTAGCCAAATATGGATGCAGGTCGGTTCTTAGGTTTCTTCACTGTTTTGATTCATCACTCAATGTGTATTTTGTTAGTTTAATATTGTTTGATTGTAATCAGATTGGTTTTGATGGGGACGGAGAGCCGTTTGCGTGACTTTGGGAAGAAAATAGCGGTGGAGGTTGTGGGTGTTGATATGGAGGAGGAAACGGAAGCGGCTTTTGATTCAGCTGTCGATAAATCAATCGAGGTTTTGGGTAATTTGGATGCTTTTGTCCACTGTTATACTTATGAAGGTATTTTCCTTTTTTTTTTTTTGGTTTATTGTGGATCTGAAGATTTTGACTCTGATTAAACACACTTTATCTTGACCTCGTTTTAGTTTTTCAAGAAACAGATAATATAAAAATAATAAAAGAAATGGAATGTCGGGTGGTTTTTGACTGGTTTTGACCTGGTTCTGGATCTTATAAAGTGCACAGATTTAGATGAGAAAATGGATCTGTCCATTTGGCGTTTACCCAGTGACTTCTAGAGGAAATTACTTCTGTAACTGTGCGTTTATAAGACTGATTCATGATATGGCTCTTAGGGGAAATAGATGAAATGTTTCACACATGCTTTCATGTGGTGAACTACATCATCATCATTAAAATAATTCTGGATAACGTCATCTCTAATATTATATGCTTAACTGGAATGGATGTTCATATTTATTTGGTCAGGTAGACGAACTTATATAGTTATGTGTAACAGGTAAAATGCAAGATCCCTTGGAATTGGCTGAAGACGAGTTCAAGAAAATGGCAAAAATCAATTTTATGGCGACATGGTTTCTACTCAAGGCTGTTGGTAGAAGAATGCGGGATAATGGAGAAGGAGGTTCCATCGTATTCTTGACATCTATAATAGGGGCTGAGAGAGGACTTTATCCAGGTGCTGCTGCCTATGGCTCATGTTCTGCTGCTGTGCAGCAGTTAGCAAGGGTAAGTATAGCTTAAAATCTGAGTTGGAGATCCTTGTTTATCCCTGTTATGCTTGCTTATGTGAGTTAGTAAGGTTATTATAATATGGACACGGCCTGATATCCCTGACATGACATTATTCGATTGTAGTTCATGCATCCACATGTTATGTCCCACAAGTTGAACTGGCCTTGGTTAAGCGTCAGTTTTTGTTGTACATGAGTGTGGTTGGAATCAAATGACTTCTGGTACTTCTGATCATAAAATTTCTTTGATGTGAGTAGTGAAACTCCAAGTATATCCTGTCCTTCCCAAATTTACATGTCATAGGACAGTACATGGAAGGAAATGTTCAGAATTTTACTGTCCTGTAAATGATGTTTCATCTTCACAGGCAGACCCTGCCTGCACAGAGGATGTAATCTATCTCTGTATCTGTATGAGTTTACTGATGCATTAGTCATTTTTATTGTAATGAGGCAGATTCAAAGATAATGCTTTCTGCATTTCCTGAGTTATAAATGTGAACTCATCTGTTTATGTTGTTCCCAGACAGCTGCAATGGAGATGGGGAAACATAAGATCCGAGTCAACGCTATTGCTCGTGGCTTACATATAGGAGATGAATATCCGAAATCGGTGGGGAAGGAGAGAGCAGAGAAGCTAGTGTTGGATGCAGCACCGATGGGCAGATGGATGGACGTTAAGAATGATTTAGCATCTACTGTTATCTACTTAACCAGTGATGATTCGCGTTATATGACTGGAACAACCATATTTGTGGACGGTGCACAGTCCCTAACCAGACCCCGGATGCGATCCTATATGTGATTTTTTTACCCTTATTTGGGTATCTGTTGCATCAATTTAAGGTTAAAAGAAGATGATGTTGTTACTTGATGCGTAAGACAATAAGGTTAGGTGGAGATTAGAATCACAATCACAAACTGAGACAGTAGCATTCTTTAAGCCAGTTTCAGAATGACGGCTCTTCTTTTATAAAAGAATATGAATTAATCGCATGATTCACATGTGAGACTACTTATGAATGTGACGTGAAACACAGGAAAAGAGGTACCCTATCCCATGAACATGAATGTAATTGCAATATAAAAAGCTACAAGCACATGAATCACGTGAATGTTAGAAGTAAAAGAGCAGATTACCAGAGCCAACAACCAGCCACAGTTTTTAACTATTACTATATTATTATTAATTAGATTAGATTAGATGTCCTTGCATTAGATTCAATTTGTTGGATGTGTGATACTTTGGATCCCACTATTTTTATAAGACTACTGCCCATCACAGGTTATGATTACGCCCGAAGAGAGAGGAAGACCATAGAAGTGTATGAAAGATGGAAGTGCGTCAAAGAAATCCCATTATCACAGTAAATTCAAAACAGATGGATAGGATGGAAAGAAATCCCATTATCGCAATAAATTCAAGACAGATGGATAGGTTTGGTATATGAAAGGGATAAGGTATATGAAAGGGATAAGATTGAAGTAACTTGTATTTACACTGATCTATAGCTCTATGAGGTTTTAACTTATCTGACTCCGCCTAAAACTCACCCACTATATAAATTGACAAAAATGATGGATGCTTATATTTATATTCTAATTCTGATTCTATATTTCTTATAATTTGCATAATAAATTTGATATTACCTTAGTCTCACACTTTGGTCTGCTCACATATTATCCTCCATAATTACATAAATCAACCCTTACAAGTCACGTGATCTAACAATACTTCTCCTTTACTATCACATTGTCCTCAAGGCGGTGATTTGGATTCAGCAAACTAATATCCTTATAAGCTTCATATTTGGCATCTTCTTCAGCTGAATCATCCCTTATAACGAGTATTTCTACTTTACTTGGTTCTGACTTTGCCTTCTTGTCACAACCTCCTCTGATGTAATCTCTTGATCCTCCTGAGTTTTCCTTACTCTGGTACTATAAGTTCTCCATCATGTCCTGCAGGTTCTGCTTTAAAATGTACAGCATGGAAAATAAAATTAATATTAGACTCTTCAAGTAACAGCGAATGGTATCCAACACAACTCTTCCTCTGCAGAATTTGGAATGTTTCATCTTCTACTCGAGTTTCCCTCAACAACTGAGCATTTAGAGTAATGGTGAATTGGAAATCTCCCCTGACAGTGACCTCTTCTTCATTCTTGTTAATCCTCATCATCATTTGGTCCCAATTTGCAACCACATCACACAATGTCTCCAGCCGATCAACTCCCAAAATTAAATGCACGCTTCCAAGTTCATTAGTAAGAAAACTCCTAACATTCCAGCTTTTGTACCTTCATATACACAGCCTCACACATTCCATTACAACTGATTCTTTGCCCATTTCTTACTTGCACTACCTATGTATTAGTAGGTTTCACTTCCAACTTACATTCCTAAACTAATTTCTTTGCAATGAAGTTATAGGTTGACCCACTGTCAATTATTATAAAAATATTTTATCCCAATATTTTTCCTTCCATCTTCATTATTTTTAGACCCATTATTCTTGTGTTTGCCTCATCCAATAGCTCTATATTGTCCATCGCCTACCTATCAAACAAAAATGAGATGAGAGACAACATCGTTTTGATTTAAACGATAATTTCCCATGAAAGTTGACATAAGCACCACATTGATTCCTCCACTTAGACAAAAATAACTGTTTCTAGATAGATAAACGATTTTTCTCTTCTACTTAGCAAGAAATTACGCGAAAAGGTATTCGAAGCGCCTAGGTGGACCTAGCTACTGCTTTTCATATCATTGCAATTAGGTTCCATAATTGATTTGATAATTTGGAAATGACTTATATTGTTTAGAAACATCACATTTGATTAGGAATTATATTTCCTAAAATGGATCATGATTAGGAAAGAGATCCTTGAGAATCTCAAAATAGGGGAAAAATTTTCTTTTATGGTTTACGATTACTTTTCGACTAAGTAATATAGTGCTATAAATATAATGCTCGTATTTATTATTATGTGTCTACATAGAGCCATGTAAATCTAGTTAGTTAGGTTTAAGAGATTCTCGATAGGGACCTGGGAACCATAGATATCTTGAGTTATAGAATCAAGTCATGTTATTTTGTGAGGTCATGTGAATAGAGATTGTGTGTGAGGTTGTGACCAACGTAATTGGGCTGGGAAGTGAGACAGTGGTATTATATGTGTAACTGTTTATCTATTGTTAGATGGTGAATTGGGCTCTCGTCATCCTAATGGTCGTGGTTTTTTCCCATTTTGGGTTTTCACATAAAAACTTGTGTCTTATTTTCTATCTTTATTTTCTTACCTTATGTATATTTATTTTATTTTGTGATTATTAATATCTCCACTACAATAAATTACCAAATTCTTTAACAAGTAGTATGAGAGCTGGCCAACTTTTCATAAAACACAATTGGTAAACAATTTTAAAATTTCCAAAATTTCACTTTTTGCTATATAAGATCATGATAATGAATTAACCAATATCAATTTATTCATCAATAACAATTTTCTTCAAATTACATAAAAATTATAATGTAAATATATATATATATACATGTAATTATATATATATATTGCGTTTTTTGAAAAATTCTATTTTACATTTAAAAATACTGTAATTATACAATATTGTCATAATAGATATAAAATATAATAAATACAAAAAAATTATTTTTTGTAATTCTCCTGATGATAAAAGGAAATACAGTCAAACCTCTATGAATGTCGTCCTCTATAACAACCATTTATTATAACAACAATATTTTTTTCGGAACTGATTTTTTATATGTTATTTTAATTCTCTATAACAACAACGACCATAATATGAATAGAACAATGTGTATGAAACTCATATTTTATAATGGCTTATCAAATGTAATACTCTATTTTTTAATAAAATAAAATAAAATAAAAAAATTAAATAATTATTATAATTAAATTTAGTGGTTAATTTTTTTAATTTTATTTTATGTTTAGTAACTAAAATTGACGAAGGAAAATGTTGCATAAATAATGATAATATATAGTATAGAATTTGATATAATGCTTCCGATTATTTCGAATTTAACAGATGAAGAGATTTTTACTCATTTCATTAGAGAAGATGAACAAGAAACTAGAGAAGAAGAAGATGATAGTGATAGTGCAGATGAATAACCTTAACTAGTTGCTACTTGGGTTGAGATTGAAAATTCAAGCAACAAGCTTTTGAATTGCCTTCAATGGAAAGCAATTGACTACTATTTTACTGGACTGAAATATCGTCAATTATAGCGTTATATTGTTAGTAAGAGATTGGAATCTTTGAAACAAGCTACCACTATAGGCTTTTTTCATCATATTTGAATAAATTTAATTTTAAAAATGCCCTAAATTCATGCATATTTCGTCTAGAAATTTTTTTTATAAATATTATAAATTTATAACGGTCAAATGAGTTGTGTTACCTTCGTATGACTATTATATGCGAATAACAACCATTCACGTGAACAATCAAAAACAAATCAGACAGACAGTTCCGTTATTAAGGAGTTTGACCGTAATTAACCATTAACACAAAATGATAAATATTCTAATTATTTATAAATAATGAATGTTTATCAATTTTAAATTTTAATACAAGTTTTACTCTTTTTTTTCTTTCATTTCTTTCTTTTCCACCTTTAATAATTTTTATAATAAATAATATTTCTACCTTATTTTATTAAGTATTTTTGCTTAATTATCTTTACATTAATTAGAATAAAAATAATTTTTGTGGGTTCTGTTTGGAAATTAATTGAATAGTGATTGAGGAGAGAGTGGTTCTCAAGAGACTAGAGAGTGTTGTGGTTGTGATTCCATTAGTTATCTAGGTTTTCTATCTTTTCTATTTATAGGGATCCTTCAAGTGGTCTTTTCTAATTTACCCATTTGTTGTCCTACTTAACATTCCATCTAATTTAACTGATTCTGTTTACGATTCGACTTTTTCATATCCTTCCATTAATACTTTTCGGTCATGACCATTACTAGGTCCACGTGACTTCTGGGATAACTAGTCGGTCATGGCGGTTGTAAGATCCACGTGACCTCTGAGATGACCGTTCGGTCGTGGTGACTGCCAGACTCTTGTGACCTGGGATGACCGGTTGGTCGTGACGGCTGCCAGGCTCATGTGGCCTCTAGGATGACCATTTGGTCAGGACCGTTACCAGGTCCAGGTGACCTCTGGGATGACCGGTCGGCTTCCAGGACCTTGTGACCTTTGGGATGACCGGTCGGTCGTGACGGCTGTCAGACCCATGAGACATTTGGAATGACCGGTTGGTGACAGTTGTAAGGTCCACGTAACCTCTGGGATGACCGGTCAGTCGTGACGATTGTAAGGTCCACGTGACCTCTGGGATGACCCTTCGGTCGTGGCGACTGCCAGGCTGATCATTGGGATGACCGGTCGATCGTGACGGTTGTCAGGCCTATGGGACCTCTGGAATGACCGGTCGGTCGTAGCGGCTGCCAGACCCTTGTGACCTTAGGGATGACCGGTCGGTCATTCTTTTCGGGCATGAAGTTTCTACCCTCCACAACCCATACGGGACCTACCCACTACAATAATAACATTTAAGTAAAATCAATTAAAATTAAATGACTTTTTAATAAAAATAAAAAAAAATAAAAAAGTAATAATAATAATAATAATAATAATAATAATATACACAAACAAATATTATCTAAAAATATTTTGTTTTATTTATAAAATTTAAGAAAAGCTTTTATAATTTTAAATGAGGACATAAATTTGAAGGTGTGTATAATTATTTACTTTCCATTTATTCTATGTTAATATTCATCTTTAGATATATATTTGATTGATGGGACATAGGAAGCAATAGGTAACCTCTCCTTAGGAAAATCGAACTCAAAAATTAAAAGGAAAACAAAACGTGTGCATCGAAAACATAAGATATTCATGGGCAATGAAGTCACTATCTAAATTTTATGTTATGAATCATCAGACAAAACCAATTTGATGACCATATACATGCACGCACCCAGGCTTAACCTTCGTGGAAGCTCCCTCCAAAACTACTCACACTTTGTTTGTTAGTACTGGAATTGTATAGGTACTAGGAAGAAAACCATACTTTTAAAATAGATTGAAGGGTTGACAATTACGAAGGTGGACACTTGAGAAATAAATCAAAACCAATTGAATAGTCAATCTGATGGCGACGGCCGTCATACATCACCAACATTAATAACCTATTTCTGTGCCAAAACTTTATTAATTCTACAATTTTTTTTAATTTTTTTTTATTCATTAAAAATTTGCCTAGTTAAAGATATTTTTAAAATTTTAATTCTAATAATATATTTTATATTAAAGGATATAATTATGTGTTAAATATTAAATTGATACTGTTGATTACATTTTATATTTTTAAAAGGTTAATATTTATTTTTTAAAATTTTTTATATTTATAATTTATAAAATAATTTAATTCTATAATTATTATAATATATTTTATATCTATAAAATTTTCATAATGTCATCTATTATTTGGTGTTTCACATTCCCTTCAAATACTTTAAATTATTATTATCTATTTATTTCTCCGGCAACAATCTTATAACCATTAAAAATTAAAGATACCGACTATCATAAGACTTTATTTAACTTGGGAACATACATCACCTTCGTCACATACATTATCATATTATAAAAATTTCTCAACCTTATCGTTCCCATTTTTCTAACTTGACAAGTGTTGTGGTTTACTAAATAGACATCTTCATCAAATTTTTTCAACTTTGAGAACTATTCTCGGTTTGGACACATAATAAGAACCATAATCTGAAATCTTCCTCCAGACCATTCAATCATTGATGTTGTAGAGAAAACATTTATCTCAAACTCATATTTTGACTCCACATTTTCTATTACATTCCCATTTGATCTTTCAAGTCGAGGATATTCATGCTTCTAATGTTGTTTCTCTTTACACTATGCACACTTATCTTTATAAAACCTATCTGATCGACCTTTATTATTAAGAGACTTCTCAATATTGTTGAATATTTTTCTCACCTCTTTTCTTACCACTAAAACTTTTGATTCATACCTGGAATCAGATTTATCCTTCTTTAAATATTCATAATTTATTAAATCATCAGACATATTACTAAACACAATCTCACTTTTTCCATACAATGCAGTAGCGGTCAAGTAATAATATGTATTAGGTAGAGAGTTTAACAACGACGACTAATCTTCTTCGAAAATTTCAACATCTTAATCCAAAAGATTAATTAATAACTTGTTCAAATTTTCCAGATGCTCAATCACAGACATAATATAAATATACTAAATCGAAAAAATTTATTCTTCAGGTAATCTGGTTTTTGATACTTTTCATCATATACTTCTTTCAAAGAATTATTGACATAGTTTCATATATCACAGAAAACTTTTGATCATTTTCTAAAATAACCGAATGGTACTACAAACTTGTCGATTTAAGAAATCTCAATCCTCTTCAGATATATCATTGACTCTTCTTATCAAAGACTATGAATGTCCCTACAAGGCATAATAGACCTTTAACTTTTAGCTGTCACATGCCAAAGTTGTTATTGCCAATAAATCTCTCCACATCAAATTTTATTGTACCTATAATTGTCTCGGATAATTGCTTGCATATCCCTTCCCAAATTGAGATGCATTATTATTATTTGTCTCGTTTTTCGTATTCCCAACCAAAACTCTAATACCAATTTGTTAGGATTTTACGAAATAGATTTGATGATCAAAACCAAAATAGATAAAATGTGGAAACATATATAATGGTTAGCAAATTGCTTAAATCACGAAATGCAAACAACTTTTTATTTTAAAACAATCTCACAAACAATCAGGCATCTCTCTCAACAATCTATCAAATAATTGTTCAATTAATCAAACCAATTGAGGAACGTATAACTTAACTCTATAATCTTATGTACTCTCAAACAGTATTATCTATTATCTAAAGTTAACATAAAATCTAATTTATTTATGATTATTCAAATTAATTAGAAAACAAAATCTAAATATAGGATCCAAATAATAATAATAATAATAATAATAAGTTTTTAAAAAAAATTCTTGTGATTAAGTTGATCCTAATATTTATTTTACTTTTAAAAATAATTTTTATCGTAAATATTTTCTTATAAATTAGTGTTTTTTTAATTAAATATATGTATTTGTATGGGTTTGATTGGATAATTATATAAATAGATATGTTAAAGAGAGAGAGACTGGAATGATGGAGCCGCCTTCATTTTTCCAACACTACTTTTCCTATTCAGTCCGCTGATGAAGCCACCCAACCCAACTCTTCTTCTTCTAATATTTTCCGCGACGTCTACGCATACCTTCTACTATATATATATAAAAATAAAAGTGATTTACTTTCAGTTACATGAATCTTTCTCCTACATCCATATTCTTCGTTAGAATGGAAAACCACCAAATGTTATTTCCAGTCTCATCATCATCAGCTGGGTTTATGTGGAACAACACACAAACACAAACACAAACACAAACAGATAACAATAACAACAACAACAGCAGTTACATGAAAATGAAAAGAAAGAAGCCAAGAAGGCCCAAATTTGCTTTCCACACAAGAAGCCAAGTCGATGTACTTGACGACGGTTATCGATGGAGAAAATATGGTCAAAAGGCTGTCAAGAACAACAAATTTCCAAGGTATATACTTTCTCTCTACCTGTCAACACCATCTAGCTCTAGGGTTCTTGTGAATACTCTTCTTTTCTCATCATTGTTCATATTTTCTATCTATTTTAAATTCAAAGAAGGAATAATAAAAAGAATATGGCGAAAACATGCACCTATAGATATCTAAATCAAATTGTGTGTCTACTTATAATGAAATATATAAGTAGAGAAATATATATATATATATATATATAATTTCTTTGAATGATTATTCTATCAAAATAAGTTACAAGCAAGCAGATATGGAAAATAGAAGATCAGCTAATATATTAAAATAAAAAATAAAAAAATAAAAAAAGAAGGAAGAAGAAACTCACGGATGTCATCTGATAAGAGACAAGAGTCTGTTCCACTGAAATGTTTGTCTAATCATATTGATCACTCCTGATTTCTCCTCCTTAATAAGCTGTTTCTCCTTCATTTCTTTCTATACGAGTTGTTAATCCTTCTTTTCCATTATTTTTCTTCCCTTCACTGTTTATGTGATCTCATTCATTAGGCTGTTTGAATACAAATGGATTTGTTTTTATATTTCTTAAAAAAAAAAGAAGGTATATTTGTTTATTTCAGTTTAATACTTAACGATATTTAACTTAATTTAAAATATTTTATAAATATTATATATTAAAAATAAAAAAATAAATAACTAGACGGTCTATTCATTTTATCTTCACTTTATTAATCCATTTTTACATTTAAAAAATTGAGTTATTTTAAAAAAGCCTCCACTTTTTTAGATTAGTTATTTGAACTATAAAATCATCTCCACCCCAAAACAATTAGTGATTCTGTGTTTTTAGATAATTATAATGTTTTAATTATTTTTAAATTTTTATTTAATAATTTTAAATATTTATCTTAAATTTTTAAAACATCATAATATTCTAAAACCATCCATCTAAGATGGAAATCACGGAAAATCACTAGGTGTTTTGGATTTAAGGGTATTTTTGCAAAACATCCAAAATAAACGGTCCAAAAACAAAATTTTTGAAAAAATGAATAGTTTTTAAAAATAATCTTTAAAAAATTAATATAAAAATTAGAGTATCTCTAATCCAACCAACAATTAAAAAAATATTATGATAATTTAAAGGGTTATTTCCAAAAACACCCCATTTTTTCAAACGTTTCACTTTGAGCACCCGGTTTTGAAAGTTTTGGAAAGTCACCCCAAAATCAAAACCACTAGTGGTTTTTGGTAATTTTGTAAGTGCTTTTGGTGAGATATGAGTAATTTTAATCTTAGAAAATTTCCAAATCTCTAAATTAAACATATAAAATTTCAAAACCACTCATACAACACCAAAACCACTCACAAAAATACTGATTTTCCAAAACTTTCAAAACCGGTTGTTTAAAATAAAACGTTTGAAAAAATAAAATTTTAAAAAAAAATGCAAAATATATTAATAAATAAATAAATTTATTATTTACATGTTTCTCCAAATGGAGCCAGCTATATATATAGCCTAGCATTGATCATACGGCACAGTAACTATATGTAGCATGTCTACTCGAACGTTGTCCACTCATTCGTGTTCATTAATAACTTAATAATTTTAATTTGTATGTATTATATTTTTATTTATTTATTTTCTAATTACAATGCAGTAAATTATAAAAGTAGATTTTATAACATTTATGATAGGAGTAAGGGGGTGTTTGGATCACCTAGGAGTTAATAATTAACCAACTAATTTTTAAGAGCTATTAACAATTAGGTAGCTAATAATTAATAAGGGTGTTTGGATCTATTAGTAGCCAATTAGCAAATAGTGCATAAATGGTCAACTTGTCCTTATTAATTATTAACTAGCTAACTAATAATTGTGGGGGCTATTGAGCATTTTGCAATGTGTTAAAATGTATCAAGAGATGTTAGTAGTATTGGGCCAATTAATGAAATAATTGTTAAGAGCCCGTTCTCTTAAAAATTATGAGGTCTCTTAAGAGACTTGTTTGGATCCTTATCTATTAATTCTATCTCTTAATTTTATTTCTCAAGGGATCCAAACGGGGACATGAAAATTATTTTAACTGCTAAAATTAATTTTTGAAATAATTAATTTTTCTTACTTCTAAATATAAGAATATTATTAGAATCATCATAAAATAATTTCATTTACTTTGGAAATATTTTAATATATATATATATATATATATATATAGTAAATGAAAATTGTATATAAAAATAAAAGTAAATTTATAATAATTTTAAATTAAAAGAAATTGAAACTTTAAATTTATTCAATTTTTTAAGCTTAATATCTTCTTGAACTTAATTTATTTAGAGATTTATTAATTCATAAAACTACCATTTTTGTTAATATATATTATTATGGTATTAAAAGTGATATATAAAATTGTTGGTTGGGTTGGGTTGGGTTGTGTGCAGAAACTACTATAGGTGTAGTCATGAAGGGTGCAATGTGAAGAAGCAAGTACAACGGTTGACGAAAGATGAAGGTGTTGTTGAGACTACTTACGAAGGAGTCCATTCTCATCTGATCGATAGGCCTACTGATAACTTCGAACACATCTTAAATCAGATGCACATTTACCCTCCCCTTTGATAATCTTATGTAAGGGTTAAGTGTTCAATTCATTTTGGTTATGGTCTGGGCCGAATCCAGATACAACAAACCAATTAGAGGCAGAGACTTCAAAAGAAAGTTGGTCATCTCATCTTTATTCTATGATTCTCATTTTCTCTATTATTGCCACACCCATCACTTTTTTAACGGTTCTATTTTCTTCACGGAAAGTAAGTTGATACATGCAGATAAAACTGTCACTTTTTATAAGTTGTTGTTTTTTTTTTTTAATTAATTTCATTTTTATTTTAAAATACATCAAATATAAAACAATCTCTTATTTAGTTATAATTTAAATAAGTTCGAATGTTATTTTATTTATATCAAATCGATTTTATAAAATATCTTACTATTTTTATTATATGGTTTGATAATACATAATACGGTAAAAAAAATAATCTTCACAATTGGATTATAAATTTGTATAAAAATAGTTTTGTCATCTGCAATATTTTGATGGTGTTCATTGTAAATAATCCGATAGGAGAACCATTCAAATATTGACTCTGCCGTTAATGATGAGCTATTATATAGGCGGACCATATTTTAATATAATTTTTATAAATAAATTATCGTTTAAATTGAAATTAAATTATAAATTAATATTTTAAATTTAAAAAATTATATATAATAATTCAAATAAATTTTAAAATTAATTTAAAATTTTTTTATTTATATATATTTTTTACTTATATAATAAATTCAAATTTATTTGGATTGGGAACCTAATCTAGGCAAAAAGTTATTTGAAATCCTGAGCTTTAGGATAAAAGGAAAATGCACTTTTCGCCATTCAAATATTCCCCTTCAATCTGCACTTTCCAAACAACTTTACAGAGAGATTTAAAGCAATGAAATCTGGGAAACAATTTGGCCAATATCACTCATATCTCTGGAATGTATATCCTATAAATAACTCAGCCCAACTTGCATGTAGAATATATTTTTGCATTCTACTTTATGTTATCCAGGTTTCAAACTGAAAAATTATTGAAGAATCCATTTGTACTGCTTCCACATTGTTTCCATAATGGAATGACACATATCATTATTATATTTTAAAATGCATTAATGAGCTCGAAGTGATTATTAATTTCTATGGATAACAATAAAAGTATTATATTAAATCAAATAAAAAAAATTAAACTATTTATATATTAGTAAGTAATAAATAAAAATTATTGATTTAAAAAAAATATTGAATAATTCGATTTTACAACTTTAAAAATTTAAATAAAAAATTAAAACAAAAAATTATTATAAATTACACGTTTTAAAAAATATATATAAAGATAGTTTAAAATACATTATCATTATATAAAATCATTGAAAATGAGAAGTGTAATTTATTAAAATTAGAAGAGTTTTATAATTTATAATAAATTGAAAGGATGGTATATAATTAGATTCTAAAATTAGTATAACTTTTTATATAAACTTTTAAATTTTTCGAAAGTTCAATTGGATCCTTCAATTTATCAAAATTATTTTAATTAAATTTTAAATTTCAAAATTTCAATTGATTTTTTAAAATTTTTTATAATATTAAATTTTTATAAAATTTTAATAAACGTCTAATTGAAACATATCAAAAAAATTATGTAAATTTTATGGGTTTAAATATATATTATCTCTATATTAAAATTATTTTAAAATTTGTAAACACATTAAGATTATTTATATAAAATTTTATGAAATTAAAACGTTTTAGTGGTTGTAAAATAATTTATCGTAGTATAAAAATGACCGTTATAATAAGTAGGTGGACTTTAGGGATGAACATAATCAATTTCGTTCAGTTTAAGACATAACTACATTGACTAAAAAAGTTATTATTATTATTATTATTATTATTATTATTATTATTATTTTAACACAAGTAGGATCCAATCCCACTATAAATGCAAAATCCACCATTAACTATTTTGACTTAATTTCTTCGATTTGAATATTTAATTAGTTTTTAAATATTTTCATATTTTTATTAATTACCAAATTTAACGATTTTTAATATGAAAAATAATTTTATGGATTTTGTAATTGAAAATCAATTTATTGAAAGACTTTAAAGATCTTGTAATTTTATATTGTTTAATGTTGTATATATTTATTATAAAATTAATTATTTATAATAAAATTATCTCAACATTGATATAAAACTGTAAACTCTATTCATTTTTTAAATTAAATTTAAATTAAATAGATAAAAATAGAAATATTACCCATTAATATAAATAAATAAATAAACTTTTCCGTTTCTTTTAGGGTAAAAGAAAATTAAATTTATCCAAATTATAAAGTAATAAGGTATAGTGATAAATTTTGGACGACTGATTTTACTTTTAATCATTTGAAACTTTGAATTAAGTTAATAGGTCATTCAAACTTTATTTTAAAATTTTAAATTTTTTTAAAAATTTGAAATTTTAAAAGTAAATTTAATTAACCAACATGCCCTTAAAAGCACGTTTCATAACCTCATCGATCTGTGAAACACGCTTCACCAGCTAATGGTATATTAGTTAATTTGGTTATTTTTTAAATTTGAAAATTTTAAAAGTTTATATACTTAAATAAATTTTGAATAATTCATTTATTTAAAACTAAATTTCGGAAAATTTATATTTTTTAATTTTTTTTTAAGAAATAAAATACTTTACTTGTTAATCTAACTTAAATTTATTGTACCTCTTAATTTAAAATATATGAAGACAAATATTCTGACTAGGTAGCTACCTTACTCAAACTGCAATGGGTTCACAACGAACATTTTAAATCACTTTACATATTATATTACTAGTAGTGCCTCAATTATTCTGAACCTACTTTAGCCTTAGTGCACTCCTGAGTTTTGTAATCTTAATTTAATGCAAGGAAAATTAACAAAAGAAGATTACGTTGCTTTGGGAAGGATCCACTAACTATGCAGTGCAGCCTAACTGATAGTAACTCTTCATTTAAGAATTTGATTCCATTAATCATTTAAAATAAAAATAAGAAGTATCCTAAAGCAAAAGCAAACCACATTAGTTTAATTAATCCTGAAAAAATATCTTGAGAAAAGCATGGGTAAATTAAAGATAGCTTTTTCTTTAATGAAAAGGACCACAACCTATGGAAGATTCAAGTCTATCTATCTAGACACAAAATCTACTATAAAAAAACCCACACTCTCTCCTTCACTCAAAACACTCACCAGCATAAATGGAGTCTAATAGAAAACGCAGAGTTTCAGGGTTCATGAAGGGAAAACTGATCCCACTTTATAGAGTAGGAAACAACCACACAACAAAACAACACAAGCCTACAACTAACTACGCAGTTGCTCCTCTGCCGAAACAGAAGGTGCTTTCGTTTATTGTTCCTCCTGAGACTCAATTCGAACACATCTTTGGAGTTGGAGATGATGAGGGTGTTGATGACAAAGCTGATTTGTATATATCTTCCGTTCAAGCTCGATTCAAGCTTGAACGTTGATTTTTTTACAGATCCATTAGTTGTGTTTCTTCTTGTTAGAGTTCGCTCTGTTTGTCTTTTCCATTTTTATTGTTCTTGTAGATTGTTATCGGCTTTGGTCCAAACTTTTTTTTTTCATCTCTTTTAGTTGGATTTTTCTTTTTCTTAATGTCAATATAATGCATACCAAAATTAAAATCAAAATCGAAATTTTAATTCTATTTAAATAAATTGTATAACTAGATTTGAAAAGGATAATTTTTTTAAAAATACTTAAAAATAACGTCTAAATTAATTATCCATAAATTTTAAAATACTGATTAAAATTCAGCCCAACTATTTTATATCATTAATTATAAAATAAAATAATGGATCTAACCTTTTAAACATTCCGGAATTAAAAAAATTATTTACCTTATAATGTAACTCGTATGGATAGACTAAATATTAATTTTAGAATCATAATTTTGAATATTATACAATAATATTTAAAATATTTATTTATTTTTATTGAAAATCTTTTTAAAATGTATATTTAAAAATATTAATAAAATGCAGCATGAAATGACCTAATGAGATTTTTTTTTTTTTTTTTAATATTAACAATGAGTTAAAAAAATTAAAAATTAAAAATTAAAAAAAAAAAGAAAAAAAAAAAAAGAAAAGGTACTGTTATAATTGCGGTAGCATAAAGATATAAAGATGGTTAATACTTAATAATAATCTACAAATTCATAAGATGGTGAGGAGGAAAGTCTTAATTGTAGTTTTGCAGAACAAAATTTATAAGAAAAGTAGAGAGAATAAAAAGATGCAGTTGGAAAATAATTAGTTGGTCCAAAAAGCAGAGAAATGATTGTTTTGGTGAGATGAGAAGAATATCCGCAGCTTGAACCTGAAATTGTGTGAAGATATTTGAGTAATAAAACAAAAGAGACAAGTGTGTTGAAGAATATATTAAAAAGGAAAAACTTATTGGTACAGGTACAGGTACAAGTGAGTGGGGATGTCAATCTTCATGGAGGTGCTCCCACATTTCATTCGTGTGTACCCTATCCACCTAATCTTCCCTCCCTCTTTTCTTTTTTATTTTTTTTTATTTTTTTTATTTTTTATTTTATTTAATTAACTTCAAAATTTGATGGGGTGTAGTAATTTATTAAGGAACAAGAAGACTTTATTTCTTTTAATTTCGTAAATTCTTCTTTAAGTTTTCTTGCCTTTTTTTAAAAAAAAAATAATAAAAAATAAATAAGTGTATATATTAAATAATTATTTATATTTTTTTATCATTAATTAAATTATTATATTTTTATTAATTTTACTTTTAATTCGATACAAACTTACATCTTCTAAATTTAAAGTTATATATTTATTCCTTTAAAATCAAACTAAATATAAATTTTACAAATTTATAAATATTTAAATATTATAATATAATTAATTTAAGTATTAAAAGTTATATTTCTCAATTCAGTTTATATTTTTATTTAGATGAATATATTTTAACTTTCTTTTTAATATTTATTAAATATTAAAGTAATCAAATATTGAAATATGAGGGAGAGTACACGAATTTTCTTTCTTCTCGCTTTGACATGGTTATATATATTTTTTACGAAAATTAATTCGAACAAGTGCAATTTTATTATTATTATTTTTTCTTTTAACTCAACTCAAAATAAAAAAATAATAATAATAAATTTCCGTGGGCCCTGGATGAAGAGGATAAGAAAATCTAGAGTGAGAGCAGACGGGAGAGGGTCGGTCAGACCGAGTTCCACACTCATCCACTCTGATCTTCATGTCATATTAATTTGTTTTTCTCATAATATAATCCCAGTTTATAAATGGATGGGAAAAAAAGAATTAAAAAAGCTATTCAAGATAAGTATTGGCAAACAAATGATTTGGGCGACTAGATCTGAAAGCCAGAGTACAGACTGCTAAATTGAACTATACTTGACAAACGAACATACATAATAATACCATGGAGATCTGAAATCAAATCAACCGGTGTAGATGTGGACGCCAATAGCGATGAGGAAAATGGTGATGAGACCAAAGAAAATGATGGTGTGGACAAAGATGGAGGCTCCACTGGTCTGCATGTTGTTGAACTCGACGACTCTGCCTTTGCCGGGGAGCTGGAACAGAAGACCTGGACTCAGCAGCACGAACAGCACCGTCGCGATCACTACAGGGCCCCAATCTGCCATTGCTTGTCTCCACAAAGTAAGCGATCGAGTATAAATGGAGAAGCGGTGTGTGGAAATGTTCAAGTAACACTAGAGAGTGACAAATTGTAATGAGTCAAAGCTCAAGCATTGGTTTCCACGAAACGTTGGGCGGCACCGTTACCATTACATATCTCTCATCTCTACTGCTGTTTTGTTGTTTAGGTCGGCCTCATCTCTCCACGTGCTTTGGGCTTTGACCTCGGCCCATCATCCATAATGGGCCTTTGTTATGATATGGAGTTTTCTTTTGCAGGCCCAATTGGATTTACGTCGCTCCATTAAGACAAATTTGAACCGTTGAGTTATATGCTTATATTATTTGTCTTTATCTTTAAGGATTAAAAATGTTTTTAAAAATATTTTTACACAAAGTTGGTATAAATAATATATTAGATAGGTAAACCGTCCAAAAATTAACTTCGTGAGATTTAAAGATAATGAAACTTTATACAAACTATTTAAAATCCAACCATTGTCTCATAAATCCTCCCATATATCATCAGTTCAAATTAAAATTGCCTCAACAAAGAATACCAAAATGCTTTCCACACACGAAAGAGAACGAAAAAATAGGGCCCCTTTACACTAGACGGCAAAGATTGAAAAGAGAGGAAAAACATTAAGACCCTTATTGTTATATTAGCATATGGAAATCTTTTGGAATACATTACTCATTACCTGTTAAAGATAGTTTTGGCATGACAGAACAGAACAAAAGGCCCTAAGAAACTTTATACCAAATTCCATATAATTTTTTAACTTTATACATAAGACAAGCATAATACTATATTCACAAACAAGGAAGTCAGAAAGAAAGAGGTAGCTTCTCTAAACACAAAGTCCTTAAAACTATCTTTTTTTCGCATTCATGAATGCTGTATTTGCTTTTTGGTATTTTGTTTATAATCACATCTTTAATAAAGCCCTCCAACTCCACCTAGATCATCAATCTCTAAAGCATGTAAAAAGAAGCCTTCGAGTGATCAATAATTGGAAATCAAATTCATATAAAAAAGATCGAAAACAACAACACGGTTTCCTTTTGATCATCATAAAATAAAGCAAAGCAAACCCACTATGGTTAACATACCTTTCCTCCTCTTTAAGCACACCTATCATCTTCCTCACTAAGTTTTGCATCCATATCTCCTTCACCACCAAGAAAATCACCTCATTCTCCATTTATTCTGCATAATATAGGAATGTGCTTCATTGTCTTCACTCACTCATTTTTCACTTCTCTCTGCACAACACACCTTGAGTAAGTATAGAACACAAAACAACAAGAGTGTAAGATAAAGAGAGATAGAGATACAGAAGAATGAGTGCAGATTGGGGACCTGTGATCGTGGCGGTGGTGATGTTCATTCTTCTGTCGCCGGGACTTCTCTTCCAGATACCAGCAAGATCCAGAGTGGTAGAGTTTGGCAACATGTACACCAGTGGGATATCAATCCTAATTCATGCAGTCATTTACTTGGCTATATACACCATCTTGGTCATAGCAATTGGAGTTCATATACATTTTAATTGATCTACTGGGTTACATTTTCTTATGTTTTACATGCTAATTTTCATTTTCTTTTTTCCCATCACACATATATGTTCTCTCTATTTTGGTTTTAAACAGAAAAGGGGTTTACATTTTCATTTCCCTTTCTTTCTAGTGTATAAAACAAAGAAATGTCTAAGGAATACTCTATAAACATGTTTGTCAATTCTAAATCAATTATACAAGTCTAATTTGCATTTATCCTTCTATCTAATATATGCCCACTTGCAGAGAGATTGAAAATTTGATGTCAGAATGATTCCTACAACCTAGATTTGATAGCATGGGGCTGATGAGATCTTGAATAGTACACTACCCTCCTGATCC
This sequence comes from Cardiospermum halicacabum, assembly GCA_031304145.1. NCBI lineage: Eukaryota > Viridiplantae > Streptophyta > Magnoliopsida > Sapindales > Sapindaceae > Cardiospermum > Cardiospermum halicacabum. Next base: position 5,118,248 of record CM062398.1, on the reverse strand, counting down.
ATAAAAAGCATCAAATTCCACTGACCACATTTATGCTTTTCCCAGTTGCTCTTTTATATTTATTTTGACCACTCCACACATTCATTTCAATAATAAACTGACTAGCAAATGTCGAATGTAAACAAACAACTATAATCGCATTAAGAACAGAGTAAATCAAAAGAAAAAAAAAAAAAATCAAAAGTTTGATTCCATTTGATTCAAAAGGATGTCTAAATATACAACTTATAGTTCAAATGAAGCTAACATAATTAAAGCCAAAAATAGAGAACAGCCAAGCACATACAGTAGAGATCTATGGTTGAGGTTCAACCAGTGTAGATGTGGACATGGACAGCCAAGATGAGAATGGCATAGAGAGCGAAGAAGATGAGAGTGTGGACAGCAATGGCCTTGCCGTTGGTCTTCATGCTTCCGAACTCTAACTGCTTGTTGTTCCCAGGGAGAGAAAACAGAAGGCCTGGTTGGAGAAGCACGAACAGCACCACGCCGATCAGAACTGGGCCCCAGTCCGCCATTCTATTCTTGTTGATGAGATGAGAAGAGAAGAGAAGAAAGGAGAGATTCGAATCGGTGATGATGGTTATAGAGATTGTTCCAGATTAGAAAAAGGGTGGGTTCAAATTGATAGGGATAGTTGTGTAATTATAAAATTTGGAAGCACTAGAAAGACCTTGTTAATTGTGAAAAAGTATGGGTTATGCGTGCTCTCCTCTCTTGCCAGTTACCGACACATGAACACATTTGTCCATAACTCTGAACGTCACCCACCGACCTATGACTGTGATTGACTATTTATTTACTCATCATCTTGTTTGTATTTTTGGTTTCAAAAATATTCACGGAAATTTCCATTTTTTTTTCACCTTGTCTTTACCTATGAAAAATCTTTATTTTGTTATGAAATAAACACTATAATAAATAAATAAACAAATAAAAAATGAATATATTCATTAATATTAATAAATGCATAGGATTAAAAAATATATGGGCAAAAATTTGAATACTGTACAATATTGTAAAATAACTTCTTTTTTAAAAAAATATTTATTATTATTTCGTTGAAATTTGTCCATTCAAATAATTTTTCAGTAAAAATAATTTAATATTTTTAATTAAAATTTTACCATTTCTAAAAGTGCAACTCGCTCCATCATATCTCATTTTTCTATCTATTTTTATTTTCATAATTATTTAGTATAATTTTAAACAACTTTTTTAAATATTAAAAAATATATATTTTATTTAAACCCTTTCAAGACAACTTTAGATATTTACCTAAATTTTAAATTTTAAACATTAATAAAATTTATATTTTTCTGATTTTGTATTTAAAATTTAAATCAAAGAGTAGTAGGATTGATGTTTTACATAATTAAGTAATTATAAGATCATTTTACTAAAGTGACTAAATATCATATCAATACTCGAAATACATCCACTTTGGTGGTAGCTCCGATTGACAAATTTTGACAAATGATAGAAAATGAAGTATCTGAAATTTATTAAAAAGATATGGTAGACCTATTAAATCCAAAGATAATACCACACAAATGAAAAAGTAAAAATGAGGACATTGTTAAAAAAATGCCTTCCAAAAATATCATTTCTCAATATTTACAAATTTTGAAAGTTAAAATCTTAATTATAAAAGAAATATGAAGAAATACCTTAATCTAAGAAAGAGAAAATATTTATAAATTATATAAATAAATATGAAACCATAAAAATATTATATTAAACAAAGTAGTAATGAGTGATGAATATGAATAGCAATCCATCAAGGATGAAAGAAATGAAATGATTGGTAATGGAAAGAAATAATAAAAGTATAATTAAATTCATTAAATAAAAGAAGTATTTTTAGAACTACAGTCCAAACACTTAACTTGTACGAGTAAGATATTATCCTCGTATGATTATATATATAAAAGTTACGTAAAATATTTTGATGTAATTAGAAAATTTAATATTTATAATATTATATAATTTAATTTAAAATAATATATCAAATATATTAAATAAGTTGCACATATAAATAGTTTTTTTTAAACTATACCCTATCCATATTCACGTCGGATTCCGCCATTGCTGGTGGACATTTGCAGGTGGACAGATAAAATTATCATTCCTAATATGAGGTAAGTTGATTGTGGAAAATAAATAGTGTGAACGTGATTGAATATTTAAAAATTATACTGTGTTTATTAAAAATAAAAATAATAATAATATGCTGTATTATTTATTGTTCTATTTTTATTATTAATAGAATTTTAATTAAAATCGATTTTAAAAGTAAAAAAATATATGTATATATATAATAAAAAGTAATTTAATAAAATAATATAAAATATTTATTTAAATATATTCCACCCTAAAAATAGCCATTTAAATTTAATATATTAATAATATGATATATCATATGACTAGAAATAGAATTCACAAATAAAAATTAATTTTTTAGAAAAAAATTTCATATAAATTTAAAAACAATAGTCTTAACCGTATTAAAATTTTATATAGATGTGCACCGTACTAAAGATATAGGCTTTAATATTAATTGCGATGAATTGGACTAAATATGGCAACCAAATTGCCCGCGATATCATGTCACACATTTATCGTCCTGCCTGTAGTCAACAGAAGAGTCAAAATAGATATGGGTCTGAAATCCATGGAAATTTCTGTAGCCAAAAATATCACGCTATAGACAATGATAGCAGGGAACCCACTCGTCTTTATCAAATTCCCAATCAGCATTTCCTCTCTTCAATTAAAAGAAAAACTTAAATGAATTGAAAACAACCCATACATGACATTTCAAAATGCTTTCTACATAAAACGACATCCCTAAAACACTGATTATTTTATATACACATTTTACATCAATGTGGTAACATGACAAGAATATTAGATAGCGAATCCGATTTCTTTTAACCAATAATAAAATAAAAGATAAGGGAAGGTATGGACCATCTTTGAGTGTTTTTGTTGACTAAAATTTCTCCAATTCATTAAACAAATCAAAAGCACCATAATCACATACCATTAACAATTAAATGACCAACCCAAAAATTGATTCTCTCATCCCAAAAATCACTATAGAATAAAATTGACGGTCCACCTTGTAAACAGTTTGCTTTACGTGGATTCCAATAAAATGCTTTCTTTATTTTTTCAGGTTATTTATATGGTCATAATTTGATCGATCAATTACCAGTATTGGAGTAGTAGAAGAAATGAATGATTGGGCAGGTCCGTTGATAGCATCGGCGTTGTTTGCATTTCTGTCGCCAGGGCTGTTGTTGCAGATCCCCGGAAAACATGGACCCATGGGATTTCTCAACATGAAAACCAGCGTCGCTTCCATTTTCGTCCACACGGTTCTCTTCGCTCTTTTCCTCATTCTCATCTTAGTCGTTCTTCATGTCCGTCTCTACTTGTAGTTGAACTACTGTAAGTCGCTTTAATAATCAATTTCATCTCTATGTTCTACTTCACTCTTCTTTTTGTTTGTCGAATAAACACTAAACTTTACTAAAAAAATACACACAATTACCATAACAGAATATATAATGAAACGATCACGTATAATTAGATCTAAAAACCAGAACAGATCAACAGAAATGCCAGATCTAGAAACCAGAAAAATAGACGGAGAGATTAGGTGCCGATGAAGACGTGAACGCCGACGGCTAACAAGAAAATACAGATGAGTGCGAAGTAGATGATGGAATGAACGAGGATTGAAGCTCCGCTGGTCTGGAAATTTCCAAATTCGATGACTCTGCTTCGGCCTGGTACCTGGATAAGTAATCCCGGTGTTAGAACTATGAACAGCACCACTGCTACGAACACTGGTCCCCAATCCGCCATTTTTGCTCTCCCTCTCTCTTCACCAACGCCCCTCTATTATAAGTATTATACTACTTGCGTCTTTTCTTTTTCCTTTTTTTAAAATTAAATTTAGTTGGTCTAATTTAAATAAAAAGTAGGTCGGGTTGGATCGGATCGGATCCGGAAAAGAGAGCTTTATGATCTCGTGCGAGACAAGTCATTGCTGAGTCGGAGACGAGACAAAGGTCTAAATAAATCTTTAGTATGAAGGAAGCTTCATTTCGTATCATCACATAAAAACAAAAAAGAAAAGAGGACGATTGCCACACGCATTGCTGCAATTGTAGCTAGAGAATCTAGAATTGCTTCATCTATTCGCATACTTCGACCTCCACGCTATTCCAAAGCAACAAGTCTCATACAATTTCATTAAAAATTAGCCATAAACAACTTAGCTTCATTAAAAATTAGCCTGTTTCCTGGCCAGGCTTTAGAAAGGATGTAATATTAGGGGGCCACTCCTACCACCTAAATGTTGAGGAGTTGTGCTTTTTGATAATGTTTACTCATCTAAAGCCAATAAAATACTCTATACCTTTACAATGTATCCAAACAGGTCCACCTCATTGCCTCTGTTTATACTATAAAACTAAATTTAAATTCCAAATTTAAATGTAGTGCAGTTTATAATTATTCAATTTAATCTATCATTTTAACGTATCATCTAATGTTATTCAATTTAAAATATTTTATTTATAAATTTGATAAATTAAGTAGTAATAGATATTATACTGAAAAAAATAAATAAACACTAATTCAATAAAATAATAATAAATTTTGACGATTATAAAATTGGTTTTTCTGATGTGGTATAATAATTTGGTGATGGTAGTCCATTGTATATCGCAAATAAATATGGTTGCGGTGGTAATCCTCCATCTCCTATCGACATTTCTCTCCTTAAATTTTTACAATTGAACTGTTTCACTAAAACAATTTTTTTTTTTTAAGAAATTTGTTTGATGAACCAAAATTCATCAAATCCATATTTTATTTCCAAACCAAAACAATATATTATTTTTCTCATTTTTTTAATTACAATTTCTCATTTCAAATACTCAGTAATTTTTTATCTCATCATGAATCCCTATTAATTTCATATCATCAACCTAAACTTCTATAATTACAAAATCAAGTCCCGATTTTTGTATGAACTTACATGGTCATATGACAACATTAAAATACCCTTTATTAATCAAATACTCATTCAGATAATTATACCACATTCATCCGAACTGTTTTAACCAGTATAATGACCGCTGAAAATTTAGTGAATATAATTGACGAACTTTAATCAATTCAAGAAGTTTTAATCCTTCTAGGATTTTCATAAAAATATCGATATCAAGTGAACCATAACATGCAATTACAACACATTTTGAGATTTCTCTCATTGGTCAAACCAATCAAATATCGAAAAGTACTTGCAACTATCAAAGGTGAATATGTTTCATCAAAATCAATCACAGATCTTTGTGAATTTAGAGCAACTAATTGTGTTTTATATTTCACAATCTCATTCTTCTCATTTTGTTTTCTAACGAAAACTCACGTTTAACCAACTTTTTAGGCACTCTATGGTGTTTTAACTATAGGCCTAAAAATATTTTGTTGATTGAACTAATTTAATTCCGCCTGGATTTTATCTTTTCATTTTGGTCATTCATCTCGTTCCTTATATTTATGGGAGGACTGTGGCTCGTAATCATCATTCATAATGTAAAAAGTCACGCATATGAAAACATGTTGTCTATAACAACATTTTCATGGTTCCACTTTTCTTTCAAGCAAATAATGAAAATCTCCACATTTTTCGATTCAAGCGCCTTTTCAAATATCTTTTTTATATTACAAGTTTATATATCCACAATTTGTACATATGGAGGAGAATCGATATTTTTTCAAAGGTATTCCTTCCGCATCATCCTCATTCCTATTCTTTTTTCATTTATGTGATACAATATCGTTAGACCTAACAAGTTTACTACATTTTTTACGAGTTTCAGATGCCTTACTAGTTACCATCCATTTCGATTTATCGATTGACGCAACCAAACGAGCTAGGACATTACAAACAAACACATGAAATTTTGCAACTCTAGTTGTATTCGTAAAATTTATGGTAATTAGTTAGCAACCATTTGCAATTGCATTATCCTTCGTTCGTTATTCTCACATTGACCAGTATGAGGATCCATATAATATGACTTTTCATTATTCTATGTGATTTTTTTTTGTTTATTCTTTGTGATAGGAGTTTCATTCTTCCAAGTCGTGGGAATAATTTTTCATCAAAATGACAATCTGCAAAATCGTACAATAAACATATCCATCATTAGGGGTTCCAAATATCAAATTATAGATGGCGAATCATGCCTATATATATATATATATATATATATATATATAATATATATATATATATAAGGGGGTGCTATAGAAATATATACAACATAACTAAAAGTTCTCAAATGTGATACATCTAGTTTATTTCCCGTTACAAGCTGTAATGAGGAAAATACATAATAACTAGTGGTTCTCGTGTATATTAAAATAGCTGCATGTAATATTGCAGAAATTAGTATTTGAGTTCGCATAATAAAATTCAATCAATAATTTAAAGTCTTTTAATCAACTATTCCACTAACTTATTCTAGGTATGAACATACGGAACACGATGCTCAATGCTAATCCCAATTAACATGTAATAATCATCAAATGCCCTTGATGTAAATTCCCCGACATTAACCAAACGTATAGATTTAATCTAATAACCTGTGAATTTGTGCTCTTCATTTAATAATGAGGGCAAGCAGCTTAGCGAATGCTTTATTATATATATGTTAGACAAAACTCACATATGAATCTCTAGCATATATGTTAATCAACACATTTAAATATCGAAACAACTTACTTGGTGGATTAATTGGTTCATCTATATCCCCTTGAATTCTTTGTAAGAATGATGGATATTCAAAATCTACTTAAATGGAATGGTTTATCAATCAATTTCACCTGTGTACAATTTTTACAAAAGTTATCATTCAGTAACAAATTTTCCTTATCCTTCAACGGGTGTCCATAAAAATTCTCAACAATTATGCGTATCGTCGTGGATCCACGATGACCAAGTCTATCATACCATAATTTAGAACTCTTTAGATCTAATATTTTCACATTCACAACTGCGTGATTTTCAATTGGGGATATATTTGGATAATATAAATCAAATGATATAGTATGAAGTTTTTTCCGAATAATTTTTCATAAAAAAACTAGTGAAATTATACAAAAATACTCTATATCTTTTTCATTCTTGGTCTCAATACGACATCCATTCCTCCTGATGTCTTTGAAACTCGGCAAGTTCCTTTTCGAACTGCTCGTATATAAAGCATTTCGAATATACATTTTTGCTTCCCTTTCCAACAATATAATTTTTTTTTCATATCGTCAAATTATATCAACTGGACCAAAAATGATATGTATTAGAGCCTTTAACCAAACATAAATCATGATCATTTATATGTTTATTGATATTATATATATATAGAAAATAAACTATTTGGTATTTCAATTTTACATCCCAAAAACTTTTCAGAATGAACATCTAAATAATCAAATAAATCTGATATATAAAATTTTAAAAAAAAAAATTCAAACAATTTCATTTACCAAAAATTGAATTCGTAATATTTAATTTCACAAAGTTTCAATATGAAAAATGTATACTAATCAATTATTTATCGATTTTCTTTCTGCACATCATTCAAATGCAATTGCAATTTAATGAAACTCATAATTACAATCAGTAACCAATTTCAAAACAAATTTCGAATGATGGATGCTCAAATCGATCAAATAATATATGTTTTATATATGCATAATAATGACATGTGGAGAGAACAAGTGCATAAGAGCATCTCCAATGGTTTAGTGAATTGAGGCAAATGTGGCATGGTAAATAGAGGGTGTGGATAATGATGTGTCAAAAATAATATTTCTGGAGAAAAAAAATTAAAAATCTTCCACAGTTATTGTCTATTCGGATTTCCTTAATTTATAATCCATTAGAATTAAATTTCTATTTCCTTTTTAATTTATAATTTAAATAGAAATATGGTAATTATAATTTTAAAATATTAAAATTGATGATTGACACGTCAGCTAGGACGTGGAAAATAGAAGCTCTACTCCACACCCTCTATTATTTTTTCTGCCACGTCACCTGCACATTGTAAATTCACATTGTCATTGGAGTGGATTTTTTAAATAAAAAATCCAGAATATACACGTGAATGTGCAAATCAATAAATTCAAATTCCACTAGAGATGCTCTAAATATGTCCATGTGCCATTCTCTCCGTGGATCTTTCCTTTTCCAATGGATCTAAGTAAGAGCCTCAATCATTTGGGCTCAAAATTCATTAGGCCCACTAACTTTTAAAAACTAATTAGGTCCACTAACTAACAAGTTTTCTTTTTGCGTATCTCCATCTACCAATTGGAAATTAGTCTCTCTCTTTTTTTTTCAAAAAAAAAAAAAAAAATTTTCAATTTATTTCAAATATAATTAGGAATTTTATTTATATTTTTCATCTAAATCTAACATATGATCCAATAATATTAAAATATAATATTCCATTCATATTAATACTTTTAATAATTTTATTTTTTTCAACTTTTTATAAATTATTTTAAATATTAATTATGAATTTTATTTATATTTTTCACCGATCGAATAGTATCACAAATACAATGTTTCAAATAAGTCAAAATATAATATTTCAATAAATAAATAATTTAAATTCGAATTAATATTTTTATCATTTATTTTTAAATTATTTATTTAAAGTTATTTTCACTTTATAAATTTATTAAAATAATAAATTTAAAATTTTCAATATTCTAAGCGAAATAGATCAACTGAGAAATTAATGGACGAAAATAAAGTGTAGTATAGAGGATTTTTAAATCGGAGATCTTATGATTAAGATTAAGATGGGCTATAGGATATATATTGATATGAATTGGCGCTTGCAAATTGTGGTTTGTCGGACGCTAAATATCAATATCGAACAAAATAATAAATGTTTAAAAATTGACAACTTTAGTGGGGTATATGGGTTCACCAGTTCATTTGTTCATTTGCTTCAACATGCACCTTTTCTTGATAAGATCAATCAACATGTTTGCCACGAGGGTTTTTTTTAATCCAAATCATTTGATCTTATTGGATATGGGACACAATTTTTATTTTATTTTATTTTTTTAATTGAAAAATGAAAGAGACGTGTATATTTTATTGAAGAAAGGCATCTTTCATGTGACCATAAAGTTGCTATCTTCACTATCTGCTATTAATACCTTTCAATTAAAAAATTCCCAATTTTAGTCCAATAAATTATATTAACAATTTCATCTAGTGATTTTGTCCCTTCAGTACTTCAGTAATTGAAACTATTGTGTATAATTAAAATTGAATGATACATTAAAAAATAAATAGAAAGAAAAAAAAAATGAGAAGAAGAAGTAGTAGTATTGAGTACGGTTACCAAATAATGTGAGGTTTTTTCTTCGGCTGGACCACCAAACCAATACTGCCATTTACTGAGCTGATGGAGACTGAAAAAGTATTAAAGTTTTGTTTTGGTATGTTTGGTATAATCTTCCATACAAGTACAATTAAATATTTTAATGTACATAAAGACACAATTTGTTTGATTGGTCCATTCAAAAAGTTTAAATAATTATTTTTTATTTTTTAAATTCAATGTTAAATAAAGACATTAATCTATTTGAGTGATTCTCACAATATTGAATTTATTTTCCTTCCGTAAAATAATAATTTTGAATTTACAGTCAAATCCCTCTATAATTGTCATTTCTTATAACAACTGAATTTCTTTCGGAACCGATTTTTTCAATGTTATTTTAATTCTTTATAACATCAATTTACTTATAACAGCAACAGCCGTAATTTCAAAAGAACACTCTGTATAAAACTCACCATCTATAATGGCCTATTCAAATATAGTATATTATTTTTCTAATAAAATTATATAAAAATTAAAAATTTAAATAGCTATTGTAATTAACTTCAATAAATAAAAGAACTTTTTTAATATTTAATAATAAAAAATATGAAGAAAAATATTGCATAAGTAATGATAATGAATATGATTGAATTTAAAAAACTTCATAGTTATAAATAATTAATGAAAATAATTTAAAACATTGAAACTTAAATCTGCAAACGCTAGTCTATGAGGGAGTCTTTCATCTGACAAAAGAGACTCTGCATGGTCTCTCCGTATTGGATTGCCTTCAAAGGAAGTTAATTGACTACATCTTATTGAAAGCTTGGACCAAAATTTCATTAATTCAAGCGTTATATCACAAGAGATTGGAATCTTCCAAACAAGCTACCATTGTAAACTTTTATTAACATCATATTTGAATAAATTTAACTTTAAAAATGTTCTAAATTATGCATATTTCATTTAGTGTTTATTTTTTAAAAAAATAAATACTATAAATTGATAACAGTCAAGTGAGATTTATGACAATCATATAGCCGTTATATGGGAATAACGACCATTCACTATAACAACAAAAAGATTGTCAGACAAACGGTGCCGTTATAGAGGGGTTTGACTGTATAACATTTGTTTTATGGAATAAAAAGAGATAAAATTAATTAAATGAATTTTAAATTTTTAAATATGAATCACAAAATATGATTTTTTTAAATATAAATATAATAATCTAAAATTAGATATAATCTTTCAAACTTAATAAGTAGAAAAAAAAATCAAATTACAAATACAACATATCATTAAATATTATTAGAGGTTAGAAAAGTCATTTTGGATAATAATAAATTGCATTAATACTATTTTCAAAAATGTTCTATAATGAAAATAGGGTTAATAAAAAAAAACTATTATAAGTTTATTAAATTTAAAAAAAAAAAATTATACTAGTTTGAATTTTTTCCATTTTACCACTTTATATGGATGTGGAGTTACTATTCATTTATTTGTGAAGAAAAATGAAAATAAAAAATATTCATGATTTTCTGAAAAATTTAATAAACTTGACGTGGTTTTTTTTAATTAATCCATCAAATATTATATTTTGAAAACGAAAATAAGTGGATCGAACAACTACCGCACGATCAACCTAATTAATGTTAAATGAATAAAATTATTATTTTATTTTATTTTATTATAATGTATGCAAATAAAATTATCATCCCTAGTTGATAGAATGTTGTACTATATTCTGGAAACAGTGACTCCATGAAGATAAAAACAAATTTGAATTTTAATAACAGTCCAATACACCATTCGGTGAGAATATAAACAAAACCAACTTTCGAGTTTTAGTTGGCCTTTTAAACTCACTGGAGCTCTTCATTATTTTTGTTTGTTTGTCATCTGAAGACTGAAGAGTCAAGATTTCCAACTCTGACCTGACCAGCAAAGCTACAATACAAACATTTTTCATTTTCTCTTCTACTATTGCTTCTATTATTTTTTCAATTTTATAAATATTTTTGTTTATTTATCACAGGTATGATTGAACTATAATTTATATTTTTTTATCTATTTCATCAGCATTATTTGAGATTTAATAAATAAATAAAAAACTATAATTTTCTTACTTGAAATCAAATCAAACATTAACTTTTGGGTTTGCTTTGATTTGTATTACTGTTTTAATTATTTGAACTTAATAATATGATTACAAATTATAATAAAATAACTAAATATTTAAAATAATTTAAGCTAATAAAATCTATTGTCAGATAATTCAATTAATTAAAAAAATCTTGAAAATTATTATATAAGTATATATTAATACAATCATCAATGAAAAATTACATGATAATATACTTTTTAGTAAATATTTATTTTGTTTTATTGATCAAATTTTAATTACTAATATGTGGGAAATTATTAACAAAATTTATATAATAACGTAAAAAGAAAAAAATGGTTTTTAAAATTAAATTAAAATATCTAATTTTGTCAAAATATTTTTATAATTAATATATATATAATATTATATTCTCTACCTTTCTAAGATATATAACTGGTTGGATTGTTATTACTTATTATAAATATTTATTTTTAATTAATTTAATATCTAATCACTTACTGATATGTATGAACATATATGAAAAATTATACACAAAAATAGATTATGTAATATATATATATATATATATATATATATATATATAAAGATCTAAGGAATTTATAATTTTAATTTTTTTAAAACCAAACTCTTATAGTAATAAATTTCCACTTTTCAAAATATCTCATAGCAAATCAAATTATTTAAAAATTCAAACCAAACCTAATATATGTATTAGTTTGATTTACAATTTAGGGAAAATTATATAAAGTAAACCAAATAAAGTTTAAATTTTCAAAACTAAATCAATAGAAGTTTATTTCTATTTTTGAGCCACTCAAATTTTGATTTTCAAAAATAAACTATCACATATGTGAAGGTCCTCTTCACAGATCACCTTCAGTGTAAAAGATCTTCCCAAAAGAATAAAATAGTCAATTTGGTTCATTTTTGAAAAGTGAAAATTTGAAAGATTATTTTTTAAAATTTTTAAAGTTGAGTTATATGATGTAAATAAAAATTATAAAATAACAAAAATGAAAATAACCCATTTGAGTTCAAAGCAACTAATGAACACCCTTATATATAATTTAAACTACTCCCTCCAGATTATTAATTCAGAGAAAACTAACTTTTTACGGGGATTAAGAGAAAAAGTTAGTTTCCACTACTGCCCCTCATTATTTCATAATTAATATAATAAATTTTTAATTTTTTTAAAAAAATTAGTTATGCATATTTTTTAAGAAATGTTATTTTAGATATTTTAACTTAAAAAATTTCATCTAAAGGAAAATTTCTCTATACAAATAATACGCCCAAAACGGAAATTTTCTCAATATTAATAATCCGGAGGGAGTATAAGACATTTATTCATATACCATATCTTATATAAATTAAAATTGGGAATGTTTTCATGTGTGGATTTGAGTTAAGTTAATAATTATTTAAATTTTATTTTAACTTTATAAATTTATAAAAGTTAAAATTATTACTTATATAATCCATGTGCACATTACTTTTACGGAGTTCAAAACTTAATAATTCTAAAATTAAGCGAGATGTGTAATCTATTGGGAAGTTTTATCTATTGGGAAGTTTTTTTTTTTTTGGAAACATATAAGTGAGTATATATATATAATATATATATATATATATATATATTACTCTCTCTCTCAACATTCAACATAGAGGTTAATAACATAATTTAGTCTAGTCACAACTCAATAGTTCATGACATTATCGTGCAATTAAGCAACCAATTATATGTAGAGTAATGCTACATAACCTACTCCTGGTGCCTACTTTTATTGCCTATTCTTACGTGGCAGTAAATGATTGGATATAAATTGTATAATAATCAATGCATTGATTACTATTAAATTTTTCACCCAATCAGCACTTGCCATGTAAGAATAGGTAAGAAAAGTTGTCGCAACAAGTAGGCTATGTAGCATTACTCTTATATGTAACGTCCAAAAAAGGTAATTAATTCTTTTTTGTTATTATTACTTATTTTATTATTATTCACCTAAAATTATATTTTCAAAAATTTATATAGAAAACTTGCATGTATTATTTGGACAATAAGATATATTAGAGAAATCTAGACTATAATGGATGTAATAGTCGAAAATTAATTTTTTTTTTTACATAATTTAAGAATTTTTATTGTAAAGATTTTTTTTTTTTTTTAAATGGAAAAGAATATTTGGATTGAAGAAGGATTTTCAATAACTAAAATTGATTTTAAGTACGAACTCTATTTAACCCTATTCGATTGTAGCCCTAGAAAACAAAGAAAAACTAGATTACTTTATCGGAAAATTTGAATGTAAAATAAATGAAAATATGACAGATTCACGGCTCAAACTCTATGATTTCTGCGATCTTTGGATGTAATATGTTCCTCATAGCCAACAATAAGATGAAACTTTGTTTGGAAATATTATTCTTTTATACTAATTTTCGCTAGTTAACAACACCTGCTTCTATTCCAAGTGACTTCCAAGCAGACTTTGCATTAAACCTCCCATCATTTTTTTCGGTAAATATATCATTATCAACCACTTTAATCTTGCTTACTTTCTCCTGACTTATAGAATAATATTGGAGAAAGTTTTAAGCAACCTAAAATTGCATATCTTCCATTCATCCCTAACTCTTGGAATATTAACATCCCTCTAATTTATCCCTAGATATTAGGGTTGTGCATGGTTCCTTCTGGAACTACTCCAGAACCGGGAACCGGTACTGGAACTGAAAAAGAACAAATTATTTTGAACCGGACCACCGGTACCAAAAATTATATTTTTTGGTACTAGTTCCGGATCTTTGATTAGAACTGGGTCAGAACCGGACTAAAATCGGAACCGAACTGGAATCGATAAATGACCCGGTTTTTCTAAAAAAAATAAAATAAAATAATGTCGTTTTAGGCAAATTTCTTTCTAGGTAAAAAAAAAATATCGTTCTCTTCTCTCCCGATTTTTTTTAAAAATTTATTTTCAAATTGTATATCACGGTTGTAATTTTTATATAAATAATTCAAAAAAATAATACTTTTAATCTAATATTTTTTTTAATTTCTACACTATTGAATTGTTTCAACACTTTTTTTTATATATATATATATTCAAATATATTTAGAAATTAGAAATGATACTGAAGTTTTGAAGAATATTGTTTCTAGAGCTGAAGTTGAGTGCTACATATGTTCACTCGAACAATCTACCTAGAAAATTAATTTAATTTTAATTTTTTTTATATTACAACTAAATTATTATGTGCGTTAACTAATTAATTTTTTTTTAAAAAAATTAAAATGTAGAATATGGAGGGCTATGCGGTTTAGACTTAAGTGTGCAGAATATTTGAAACTTTTATTATTATTATTTAAAATTATGCACAATTTATTTGTAATATTATGGAGCTTTTATTTTTTATTTCTTAATTTTTTTATCTAGACATCAAATTTAAGTTTATTAGTGAAATTTTTGGAGTTTGTTGGTATGCAATTTGAGAACCAATTTAACAAATTGATAATGGTAATTGAGAACATTAGTAATTTTCTCATAGTATAGGTTTGTTTTATTATATTGGTTTTGGAATGATTATTTTGTAAATATAAATTGGACAAACGGTGATTTCACAAAAGTTTTTTAATAATTGGATTAACTGTGAAAAGTTTGATTATTTTCCCAGAATCGGTACCAGAACCGTACCTGAATAACCGGTATAATTGGAATCGGAACCGGTAACAAAATCGAACCGGAACCAAACTTGAACCTCACTGAAACCGGTACTGGTTCTAAGTACTAACGATACTGGTACCGGTTTCTAAAAAATAAAGAACTAGTAATTCTGTTCCGGTACTGGTTCCTTCAAGGAACCGGTACCAGAACCAGTCTCGCTCATCCCTCCTAGATATTGATTAAATAGAGAGTGTTAGTTAAGCTAAGGATTACACTGGGAAAAAAATTGATGTTAAAACCTTGAGAGTTCATGAACAACTTTTTAACATCATTTTTTAAGTTTAATAAATTCCAATAATAACTAACCCTTGCTTCTTTCTTATTCCCTAAAAACTACAAGGTATTTTAGCTTAGATAAAGCAACTTATTTACTCCATAATTAGGGCTGTGCATGGTACCGCTCCAGAACTGGGAACCGGAACCGATACTGGAACTGAAAAAGAACCGATTATTTGGAACCGGATTGGAACCGGTACCAAAAATTATATTTTTTGGTACTGGTTCCGGATCCTCGATTAGAACCGGACCAGAACCGAACCAGAACTGGAACCGAACTAGAACTGATAAGGAACCGGTTATTCTAAAAAATAATAATAATAAAATAATCATTTTAGATGAATTTCTTTCTAGGTAAAAAAAAAATATATCGTTCTCTTTTCTCACAAATTTTTTTAATTTTCAAATTGTATATCGCGGTTGTAATTTTTATATAAATAATTCAAAAAAGTAACATTTTTAAATTAATATATATATATTTTAAATTTTTGCACCATCGAATTGTTTCAACACTTATATATATATATATATAATATTTAGAAATTAGAAATGATCTTGAAGTTTTGAAGAATATTGTTCCAAGAGTTAAAGTGGAGTGTTAATGTATTCACTTGAACAATTTACCTGGAATATTAATTTAATTTTTTAATTACTTTTTATATTACAACTAAATTATGTTAAATTACTATGTGTATGTTAACTAATTAATTTTTTTAAAAAAATTGAAATGTAGAATATAGAGAGCTATCCGGTTTAGATTGAAGCGTACAGAACATTTGAAACTTTGTATTATTATTTAAAATTATGCACAATTTATTTGTAAGGTTATGGAGCTTTTAAACTTATTTTCTTTGTCTAGACAACAAATTTAAATTTTTTAGTGAAGCTTTTGGAGTTTGTTGATATGCAATTTGAGAAGCAATTTAACAAATTGATTATGCTAATTGAGAACATTAATAACTTTCTCATATGTATAAGTTTATTTTATTATATTGGTTTTGAAATGATTATTATGTAAATATAAATTTGACAAATGGTGATTTCTCAAAAAAATTTTAATAATTGGATTAATTGTGAAAAGTTTGATTATTTTCTCAGAACCGGTACCAGAACCGTACTTGAATAATCGGTACCATTAGAACCGGAACCGGTATTGGAACTGAACCGGAACCGCACTGGAACGGGTACTGGTTCTAAATACTAACGGTACCGGTACCGGTTCCTAAGAAATAAAGAACAGGTAATTCGGTTCCGGTACCGGTTCCTTCAAGGAACCGGTACCAGAACCGGTCCCGCTCACCCCTATCCATAATGATTATTTCTCCATTAGCAATCTCCAAATACCTTTTGCAAGACATTTTTATTCATTTTAACTAACATTTTTTAGTTTAACTCATCCGTCCACTCTCGAAGCAATGATTGAAGCTGTAAATGAAGCAATTTGGTTAAGAGGATTTATCGGTAAATTCAACGAAGATTTGAAGGTGACGAAAATCTTTGTTGGCAGTCAAAGTGTGATTCATCTAGTAAAGAATCAGATGTTCCATGAACACACTAAGCACATAGACATCAAGTACCACTTTGTGCGAGATGTGGTTTCTGAAGGAAATATTACGGTTCAGAAAATTGGTACCGAAAATAATCCTACTGATATGATGATCAAGTCCTTATTTACAATCAAGTTCAAGCATTATTTAAGCTTGATTGAAATTTATAATCGTCAAGGTTCCCTTAGGGGATTCAAGGAAGATGAAGACAATTCAATGTTCGTATTATGGGTCAAGGTGAAGATACAATTAAATTGATAGTGATCAAAGAAAGAAGATTTTGAAAGTTGAGGTGATTCAAGTCAAGATGGAGATTTGTGCTGAGATGCCTCGAATCATAAGGAATCCTAATTACTTGATTCACTAGGAATCCGGAATGAATTTCTACTTTTGTCTTGGATCTATTTCCTACTTATTTGTTTTTCTTATTTAAGAGGGTTTGTTTTTTTCCTTATTGAAAATAAACTATTAGAAAAGTAGGATTAGAGATAACTATAAATATAGGTGTCTCATAAATAAGAAAATATCCCGTCCCAGAGAGAATTACGCATTATGAGTATAGGTAACACATTCATGAGTTAGGGTTTTAGGTTGTGAAATTTGGGTGTAGCCATTTGTGACTATTTTTGTGTGATACATTGTAATCCATTTGATTACTATAATGGATTGTTATTCTCTTTATTCATGAAGTAGACACATCACTGAGCTAGATTAAATCTCTTGTGTCTCTTTCAACTTTTTATTATTTTAAATCTCTTGTGTCTCTTTCAACTTTTTATTATTTTGTTGTTCCGTTTCTACTCTAGTTGGTGCTATTTTCTTTCGTCAATTCTTAGCAAATACTTCCTATAAAAATCCTAAACTTATGAAATCATAAGCCTAACACAAACTTAAATGTATATCTACCCATTCCTTTATTCATATGATATTTGCTCACTACTACATGGATAATAAATAATGAGAATGAAAACAACTCATTATTCCCATCAGTACTAGAGTGAGCCTGATTGCTAAAATTTTTAATTCATTTTAATTAGTTTGTGAAATTATTAATAAAAATTGTCTGGACATATGCCAAATAAATCGAACTGAAAGTAGTACTGGATCAAAAATTGTAACCTAGACTGTACTGAAAAATCAGTTTCCTATTTAAAAACTGAACCCGACCGAATTTAGGGTATTTTTATTTTTACATCCACTTTATAAAAATAATTCGAAAAAACATCTAATTTTGAAAATAATTTTAAACAACATCCACTTTTCTTCATTAAAATAAATTTACTACTTATGAAAAATAGATGTTTTTGAATTATTTTTAAAAAGTTGGTATAAAAATTAAAATACCTTGAATTTAAAGGGAAAAAATATAACTCAATTGGACCAAGTATGTTAGTTTGATTCCATTTCGGTTAATTCCCACCCTACATATAATAATTTTATTCTAAACTTTTAAAATTTTCAAAAAATATGTTTAATTCACTAACTTGTTAACACATTTAATTTATTTTTAAATATTATATGAGTTAATTTTATTCAATAACATTTATAATAATTTGTTTAAAAAAATTTATTTCATTAACTATAACAACTTTTCAAATTAATATTATAATACATTAATTATAGCAAAATATATGTATAGTATTAATAAATTAAAAATAACATTCCATTATTAAAATCAATCATTAAATATCATTTAGATAAGATATTAATTCAAAAAATATTTTACTATTTTTAAAACGTGAAACTCGAAACAAATATTGGAGCAGAAACTTATAATACAACATTTACGTGTTACATATCAGACCACACATACAGACATCCCCAAATAAGTGTCTGTCTGTCCAGAGATGGTGGATATGTATGGACATAGAAATCAATATCTCTTGAATCTGTATTGAAATCTGTATTGTTTTTTCCATTTAGGGATTATAAAATTAAAATATCGGAATCTCTCCATGTTCGACACGAACCAGTTCGGGGAGAGTACGAAAATATAATCTTGAATCTAGTTACCAAAATATACTTTATAAAACAATAAAACAATTAATTTGTTTCCTGTCAATTTCTTTTGGACAGAATAGATAAGCTGTCACTGGGAGCGATTCGAAGAACACCACCACTACTGCGACCACATCATCATATTCACTTTCGTGCTTCTTCTTCTCGTTATATAAAAACCACCCACCAAGACCAATTTTAAAAAAAAAAGAAACCGTATTGAAAGAAAGAGCACTTTTTTGTATTGACCAATTATGGGAAGGTTTCAGGACAGATTACGGTGGTTTATGAACAACAGATGGCTGGTTTTCGTTGCTGCAATGTGGATTCAATCGTGTGCGGGTATTGGTTACTTGTTTGGAAGCATATCCCCTGTTATCAAGACTTCTTTGAACTATAACCAGAAGCAATTGGCCAGGCTTGGTGTCGCTAAAGATCTTGGTGACAGTGTTGGTTTCTTGGCTGGTTCTTTATCTGAGATTTTGCCCTTATGGGGTGCTCTTCTTGTTGGTGCTATTCAGAATCTAATCGGCTACGGTTGGGTTTGGTTGATTGTCACCGGTCGTGCTCCTGTTCTTCCTTTATGGGCTGTGCGTTTTCTCTCTCTTGTTTGATCTGATCACCTGATTGATTGATTTTGAATCCAAATTTGTTGTTTTTATGCAGATGTGCATTCTTATATTCGTAGGGAACAATGGGGAGACCTATTTCAACACAGCAGCTTTGGTCTCTTGTGTGCAAAATTTTCCGAAAAGCAGAGGACCTGTGGTGGGAATTCTCAAGGGGTTTGCTGGACTTGGTGGTGCGATTTTGACTCGGATATATTATCTGATTCATTCTCCTGATCATGCTTCACTTATATTCATGGTTGCGGTTGGACCTGCTATTGTGGTTATTGCTTTGATGTTTATAATCAGACCTGTTGGAGGTCACAAACAAGTGCGTCCATCTGATGGCACTAGTTTCACTATGATTTATAGTGTATGCCTTGTGTTGGCAGCGTATTTGATGGGTGTCATGCTTGTTGAAGATTTGATTGATGTCAGTCACTTTGTGATGATAATTTTCACTGTGATTCTCTTCATTCTGCTTTTGATTCCTATTGTGATTCCTGTCTATTTAAGTTTCTTTGCCGAGCCAGTTGAGCCATTGGAAGAGACCCTTCTCCCTAAGGCAGATACTGAACCTGGGAAATCAGAGGAAGCTCATGACCATGAGGTTATACTAAGTGAGGTGGAAGATGAGAAGCCTAAGGAAGTAGACCTGCTTCCAGCATCAGAAAGGCAAAAACGGATTGCTCAATTGCAGGCAAAACTATTCCAAGCAGCTGCAGAAGGAGCAGTGAGAGTCAAGAGGAGGAAGGGACCGCATAGAGGCGAGGATTTCACCTTGACACAGGCTTTAATCAAGGCTGACTTCTGGCTTATCTTTTTCTCGCTTCTGTTGGGTTCCGGTTCCGGTTTAACAGTGATTGATAATCTGGGTCAGATGAGCCAGTCTTTGGGGTATGATAACACTCATATATTTGTATCCATGATCAGTATTTGGAACTTTCTTGGACGTATTGGTGGTGGCTACTTCTCTGAGATCATTGTGAGGTAAATTATGATTTAAGTTACACTTATAGTGTTTGACATACATATTTTCTAAACTCTGCATTTCAATTGTATATCAGGGACTATGCTTATCCAAGACCAGTAGCAATGGCTGTTGCACAATTTGTGATGGCAATAGGTCATGTCTTCTTCGCAATGGGGTGGCCTGGTGCAATGTACATTGGCACTCTATTGATTGGACTTGGCTATGGAGCACATTGGGCAATTGTGCCTGCCACTGCTTCCGAGCTCTTTGGCTTGAAAAAATTTGGTGCTCTATACAATTTTCTCACGCTGGCGAACCCTGCAGGCTCACTTGTATTTTCCGGTTTATTAGCAAGCTACATTTATGACCGGGAAGCTGAGAAGCAACATAAGCACCTTAACCATTTCCTGAGCAAACTTCTATCAGACGATCCGCTAAAGTGTGAAGGTTCAGTTTGCTTCTTCCTTACTTCAATGACAATGTCTGGCCTTTGCATTATCGCCCTTATCTTAAGCATGATTCTAGTGCGTCGGACTAAGGTTGTATATAGTCATCTTTACGGCAAATCTCGAGTAGCACAAGTGGTGTGAGTTAGCTAGTATATGCCAGCCATTGCCATCCATTTAAATTCTAGATTTATGATTCTCTTTTGGGACATTGCTTAGTATAAAGATAGTCTATAGGTACAAGTAAGAATTTTGTTACTTAAGAATGTTGTTGATTGTACATTTTCATCTTCCATTCCTGGAGAGTCTGTTGTGTTGTATTGTTATATCTGTTGGAAGTGAATCATATATCTCTTAGCTTTAATAGAGGGTTTTGATGTTAATCCATGATTTTGTTGGTCTTAGAAACGTTTAAAATGATTACAGTTTTCTTCTATCAGGTAAATTACATGATGAGAATTGTTTTCCTTAACAGCATAATTAGCATCCAAACTAAATAACTGATCTTAGAACCAGATCATTTAAACTTTCATTTCTTTAGTGAAAGCTTTGAAGAATCTTAGCAACACGCTCAACAGCTGATTGATGGGCAATTAAATATGTGTAAAGAAGCAATTGAAGTTATGTAATGCACATTATCCAAAACAAATTGGATTCCAGATCCAGGGGCAATTGGATCTTGACTAGGTTTCGTTGTTGTGCTTTTTAATCAATTAACATATTTGCTACAACAATGGGTTCTTTCTATCTTTATTTTGTAAAACCATCCGTTTTTAAAAATAATCTGAAAAAACACCCGTTTGAAAGTGAAAAATAGTTTTGTAATTGGATGTGTGGTTTTATACTGTTTATTCATGGTTTCTTTTAATGGGAGTAATAATTTACCTTTACACCCTTAAACATAAAAATAGTCACACTTATATTAAAAAGGATAATTAGATAAAAAATTACTGTTATATTTCATATGTTTATAACAACCTCTTAACAAAAAAATTGGAGGCCTTTTCAAATTTAAACAATGTATTATTACAAAATACCCTTGATGAAATCTTGACCATCTAGCAATGGAAATAAAATTATGCCAACAAACTGTCCAACAAACTACAATATGGACAAATAATAGTAAACCAACAAACTATAATATGCATTAAAGTAAAATATGTAATATATTTAGAATAATATATTTGTAATATATTTCATCAACATAATCTAATAATATAATATCAATCTGTATTTAATTTTAACAATAAAGATAATGGTGAAACTAAATCACAAAAAACTGGATTGTGCATATAACAAAATCAACCCAGAATATAAAAAAGAATAAACATATTTGCAGGTTGTTCAGTTCTAACAATATACTAATTTATAAAATCTTAATAGATGATAACACATCTGTCTTTCTATTATTAGAGGCCTATATTAATATGAAAAGAAGCCCCTCTAGTGGCATTCTTCTTCAAGCATTCGTGCATATACAAATAAATTTGTCAAGATATGAGTCTATTTGAAATATCAAATATGCCCTTTTATTTAGGTAGCTAACAAATAAAAACCACGTATGACGTCATATAGGGTGTAGTTTCGGAATACTTTTAAAACCAGATGTTTTTTCGGATTATTTTTAAAAAGCGGATGCAAAAAAGAAAATTTCCGGTCAACTTTTGCGTGAGTCACAAATCACTAAATAAAGTATTTATTTTTATGGATTTTCTATCTTTTAAGCCCATCAAAATTTGGGTCACAGAGTTTTAAAAATAAATTCATTTTATAATTATTGAAAAATTAATTTTTTTAAAATTTTATTTGCATTTTATAGTCACTTTTTTCCTTTAAAATTGAATTAATAAAATAAATAAATAACTGATAAAAAAAATACTTATACATAATCTCCTCCTAACGAACAAGAACCGATTTGAAAAAAAAAATTCCGGTGTAGAACAGTTTGTATGTTTGTTTGATTGTTTTGAACCTGACGCTCTGGAAAATGTGACTCTCTTTGTTTCGACATCGTCTCTTTTTATTTTTATTTTTTATTATCAACTATTGCCTTCTACGTCTACTCACTCATGCGCCGGCGTGTCAGAAAGTTGTCCTGAGCTGTTGCGCTTTTTGGATGGGGACGAATTCATCTATATTGATTTGTTGTGTCGTTGTTAATTTTTTCATCCCCGGTTTGCATCGATTTGTATCTGTCCACCGTCGAAGCTATTTAATCGACATTGGTCATTTTGTTCTCAAACCTCAACCCAGGTATGTAATTGGTTGTTGATTCATGAATTAGATGTTGTGTCGATCTAGAAGTGTTATTAATATGTAACTAATTTAGGGAATGTAGTATGGTTGTTTCATCACCATTATAGGTAGTGCTATAATATTAACAATTTATCAGTTTGAATTCTTGCTGGATGTAGTAAATCAATGTATAAAATTTGATACTCATAATTGCGATTTGTGTTGTGATCAGCTATAGTTTCAATATAACGTTACTGAATTGATAGGTAGGATATTGTATTGAGGTTATGTCTTGCTTTTTATTGTTATAAGCAATATTTGGAGAACATTCAATTTATTCGAAGAACTTTCATTACTTATGAAGAAGAATAAGAGATCCGTTGATGAACATTCATTTGATTTGATGAAATCTCAGCAGTAATGTATGTCTTAATTAGGTAATCATTTTACCGCATTTCAGGTAAATGACGTCCTTTAGAGTTATCATTAACTATGATTCTGTGTGGGATGTGTGTAACGACAAACCCTCACTCTGGTAGATCCATGGACAAAAGTCTGACGTCACACAACAAATGCAGAAACACTTACAATTGAATAAACCAAAATCCCCAAATTAATTCAATTCAATAATAAAATCCAAATATCAGTCATACAATCCAAAAATCCCAAGCAAACATAATAATGCCAATATCCAGCAAGTACAAAAAAATAAAATAAAAATCCAACGATAATAATCCCAAAATCGTCCAATACAAATTTCCGGAAATAAAATAACAAAACTACACGAAAGTGATGATAATGTATGTCGTGATCCAAGTATGAGACAACGCCTAAATAATCGGAGTACCTGCACTCTCAACCTGAAATTTTTATTCCCAGATTACAAAATAGGAAGAAATAAAGGAAACGTTAGACCATGGATTAGTTTAAGTTAGCGCTTACGTTCCAAACACACACATACAAAATGACCTAAACTCGGCTCTAGTCATGGGAGCACACAATGCAGATCCTACGGACTTACCTAGAGTCCGCTAAAACAACCTATCAATTAGCCGATTATTAATTATCTTTCTTTAATCTCAAACATAACCCTTTTCGAACTTATAATCGCCAATTTACATTGTTATCTACAACATTTAACTAGAAAAGGATACTAGAACGGCCAACGAAATACAAGTCGCACGAATACAGCGGCTAGCGAACGGGGTCGAGGGGAGCCGCCCTCGCGGGGATTCTGGGACAGCGCCTAGGAAGCTAAATTTTTGTTATTAATTTCTTATACAGTTTCAGTTCAGAAATTTATATTCAGTTAAATTAATCCAGTTATCCGCTTTGTCCATTTTAGCCATTAAACCCATCCCGAAAGTACCCAGTTACACCAAAATGTGACCAGTTTATTAGTTCCAATTCACACAAAACCAAATAGCATTAATCTAACCGTTTAACAGTCCAATTGACACCACAAAACAACCAGCAATACCAAGACAACACAGTTTTAACTTTATATATATATATAATATTGCTCAAGTAGCTATTCAGCAGAAACCAGAATATAATAGTACAATATCAATGTTGGTCGAAGCCTAGTATCAGTAACTTTGTAAGATCGAAGCTGATGAATTCAGTATCAGTAATGGCACTTTAAGCCAATAAAATGAATGTGAGGATTCTCTATTCCTAAGCATGCCATGGATTCCACCTAAAACTGTTCTGGAGCAATTATTCCGATTAATTACAGTGTTTAACAGATCAGTACATCGAGTTCAGTGATTAATTAATTATTTCAGCAGTTCGATAATAACAGTACACATAAACTCACATATGAGTATATATAACAGTTGACAATTTTTTGGTAGATCAACAAACATACAATCATACTCATGTAACAACCAAAAATAGTACATCAAGCAATATATCAGACTAAAAATGAACTACTAACCAATCATGGTAGAATCAACAGCAACGCGATTAGCAGACGACTACTCCTCAGCCCGAGCAGTTTATTCCTCCTGACCCTATGCACGATACTAGAAATATTATTCGCAGGATACAGGGTTCCAACCAAATCCGAACCCGACAGAATACAACCCTAATCGAACCAGACAGTCCCTTAAAAATTCTACAAAACCAATTCTACAGAATTACGAGACTTACCGAACGACCTAGACCACAGAGGCAACGCAATTCGCAACGCCTACCGAATAGAACCCTACAAAATAACCTAACTGACAGAATCACGTGATCAGTGACCGAGATCAGCAAATTAAACCTCGTGTTCAAGAGTAGGGCAGAACAGACTTACCGGAATTTGAGACATCAAACGGAACCCTAACGAAACTCTAAAGGATTTCAGGATTGAAATAAGAAACACCTACCCATAGATTGTCGCGCACCAATATTAGAATACAAATAGGAATACACTAACGGGACATAAGCTAAAGAGACTTACCGGAACGAGACTGCAGCGGGGGCACGATTGAATGTTCATTCTGGCTCTCAACGTTTCCTCTCGATTCTAATTCGTGAAAGGAGGCACGAATGAGAAATTAGGGTTAGCTTAAGAGTTAAATAGGGTGCCGAATATCAAAAGCCCCCCAGACTTAGGAAGAATTATAATTTAAATTATAACTCTTGACAGATCCCAATAAAACCCCTAAATTACGATACCAGATACTAGGCCCTAAAATGATCCGTTACAATGGGTCTTCTTATGCTGTTGGACATGTTGTGTTGGAGGTATTTGATGAAAAAGTGAGTTTTGAGCAGGTATGTTGTAGGATGTATGCAAAGAAGGGAATAGATAGGGAAAGATTTGATATATTTATTTACTTCTTGTACCATAAATCTGATGTTTCTATTAGAAGATTTCATATCTGTTATGATAACGGGCTTAAATTTGCAAGATTAAGTGGCGATTCATTAGAAATTTATATTGAGAAGGTTGAAAAGATCATCTGTGCTGATGCGAATGGTGATGCGGATAGATTGGTAAATCAATTGTTTGCGAATAGTGATATACTTATTTGTGAGAATGACGATTTTGCTGACACCATGCTGAATGATGATTTAAATGGTAATCCTCCTCTGGAATTTTCTCTGGTGGCATAGGTAGCGAAGAAGAACCAAATGTTAATAGTGGCAATGATGAGGATGACGTTGATAATCTGAGCAATTGGGAGAGAGAAATGAATAATGATTCCATTTCATAGTTAGGAAATGAGGAAGAAGGCAATAACGGTTTATTAGATGGGTGTGAATGAGAGAGTAGTCTCTATTTATCAGATGCCCAGAATGGAGAGTCATAATTTTCCTGATTAACGTATTTATTCTTTAGATGCTGGAAAAAGACGCAGCTGTTTGAGTAAAGGATCAGTATTAAACATGAAGGAGTGTATGAAGCTTGCCATATTCAAATACGCGCCGGAGAATAAGCTGTGTCTTTGAAAGTCTAGTTTCCAAGACTTGGATGTTTTTGCACACTTATAGAAAGTTTAAAGCCTTGAAATGCTATTGATCTTATATTTATACTTTGAGAGTACATATTAAAAAAGAACATTAATACAAAATCATACTCACAAATGAGGCTCAATTTAAAATTCGAATGATTATTTGTTAAGGTTGTACACATATTCTTAAAAGCTAGAATTTAAGCACACTTAAAGAAGATTTGAAATTTCAACATTCAAATAATCAAGTTCAGAGTTTAAAAGATATGGTTTGAAATAATACTTTAATACGAATTTGTAGCAAAAAATGTCACCCAAATTGGAGTTTGGATAAAGGATAACGGAGACTGAGAATTTAGAAAATTTAGAGATGTTTAGTTAGTTGCCGAGTTGTAACTAAAAAACTTATGAAGAAAATTAAATCCGATGCTATTTGTTGAGTTTTTTTCCGAGTTGTAACTCGACAACTTATGAAGAAAATGTAACCCGATGCTACTTTTCGAGTTGTTTTCAGTTACATGCGAAGTTGTAACTAGGCAACATAGCCAGAAAATGCGGATTTTTAAGACAGCTTCCCTGATTGTAAGTGGATTTGCATCCTCTATGGCTACGCTCTTTGAATAATTAACCACAATATTAATTATGAATAGGAGCTTTCCATTCTATTATCTAAGGTCCAAGTTTTTAGGAAAATGATTTCTTTCTCAAAATTTGCTTTACTGAACCTAATTTTCCCCGCATTTGGCCATTTGTAGGGACTACAGTAAGAAGAAACATAGACTTTGTACTTTTATGAGTGACTGAAGTGTTGGTTGGATCAACTTCTCTTTGAAAGACTTATCATTGTTATTAAAATCATCAAAAGTATTCTTTGCTTATTCAAGTGTAGAATTATCATTAGAATGCATTATTATTGCCAATGTTGGGTCTTTAATTGTTATTGGGTCCACCACGCTATGTTTGCGCATTCTAATGCATTGGAATATCGTTGTATTATGAGGTGAAGAGCACTCTTTAAGGCTTTGACTTTTTGCTCTTAAGCTGAATACTTTTGTCGCATCTCCTTTAATTGAAAATATAGTTGTTTATACCCATCTTCTTTTTGTAGTTGAAGTTTTATTGATTTCATTATTGCTTCCATTCACGTGTGAGTGTATTCGCAGTGATGTTATTAGAACTTTTAATTTTTTTTCAAACTTAATTAGATACTTTGAAATTGTCTCATGCCAGTGGACTAGACATCCTTGATTAATTATACTTTTAGATCAAAGGCTATGAAACCTGTAAAATAAGAATTGTCAGTTTGAAGAGTAAACTCTTTTGATAAGAGATCAATTTATCTTTTGTGAATAGTTTTTATTGCCGCAAAAACTTCACATTCAGGGGTAGTTTAATTGCTTTCTGCTGAACTAAAAGTTTCATTGATATATCTATAAAGTAATTCTTTGTATCTCACTCGTTTAGGAACGATTATTTGATTTTGAGAACCATTTCGAGTAGTAGAACTAATCTTACTATCCTCAATAATATTATGACTAGTTAGGATTCTTGCTTTCAGGCCTCCAGCTTAAATGTCACTATTGACATCAGTCTCAACTATAATTGTTATCAAACGTTATTTAGGAAGATTATTATTTCTCTTCCGATATGAAATTTATAAAAGTAAAAAATAAATTAAATTATATATATATATATCGAAATTTTTTTATAAGCCATAACTTTGAAAAGTTTGCAAAATTAAAGTTTGATTTACACTCCATAGGTCATTCACAGACTGTGACTGTAAGTCACAGACTGTGAGTGTAATTCAAAGTATCCGTAAATTATAAAAATTCAGAGGTATTTTAGGAAACTTGGTCTATAAAGTGAAAACCAAATTTTTAAAAATTTGTTTTTGTATATTTTTGAAAACGGATCTACAATTATATTTTGAAGTTTAAAAGGTCATTTAAAACAATTTTTTCATATAATATATATATATATATTATATATTATATGAAGTTGCATGACTTGAATGTTGTACTTTGATTCATCTAATAGTGAAAGATAGGGTTCAAAACAGACCCAATATACACTAGTCCTTTTTGCTTTGCGTTGATTAATCTTGTAGATCTATACGTATTTTGATATGTTTGCTATTATCTGGTTATAAACAAGTGTGATTTTGTTTTTGTTTCCCCTTCGAACTTGGTGGCTCAAAATTGACTGCTGCTGGTCATATTCATTTTCTTCTTTTGGCCACCAACGTCTTCTTTGTTTCGTAAGTCTTACCTGATCTAGTTCATGTGTCATGAAACTTTGTACATGCTTTGACCAACAAATTATACTAACCCTACTAAATCCAAACAACTCTTCGCCATCAAAGGAGACATTTTCTTTTTTAAACACACAACTTATCAAACGGTCCACAGCATATGGGCGGCCACTAAC
The DNA here is from genome assembly GCA_031304145.1 of Cardiospermum halicacabum. Lineage (NCBI taxonomy): Eukaryota > Viridiplantae > Streptophyta > Magnoliopsida > Sapindales > Sapindaceae > Cardiospermum > Cardiospermum halicacabum. Next base: position 5,088,993 of record CM062398.1, on the reverse strand, counting down.
CCAATAGTCACTATTAAGTATCCTCTAACATAACATTATATAAGAATAGTGAAAGATTATTATATAGACTAATCACCCATCAGTCTCAAGTAAATCATACCAATATAGATAAGCATCTGAGTTATTAAAAATAAATAAATAAATTCAAGTGGGGTTGGATTAATGTCATGATGCGTGTGGTCGATGAAGTACTAGAGAAAATCCCATTTTAACAACCATATTTATATAAATTAAGTAAAATTATAAAAGCCATGTGACTTGGTATTGATTCATTTATTAAGCTAGCAAATTAAGAATAGTTCTTTGTTAATTAAATGGAAATGAAAATGACTTGGTTTAGTCTAAACCTACTACTTCAATATATAGTTAGCAAAATTAACCCATGAAAATGACATATTTGTAGCATTACATATTTGTATGTTATAGCATCATCATCACAGCTATTAGTTTTTTCCATTGTGGACTTTATAATATTTGTTAGATTGTCGTTTTCGTTGTAGCATACAAGCAAGCTTATTGTGTTAGTGATTTGACGTCTAGAACATTGTGTTTTTACTATTTCTACAGATTAAACGAGTATTTGAATTTGACTTGTAATGATATATAGAAAAGTAGAGAGTTGTTGATTACGTACACATATTAAAATTGTATAGATAACAAAAGCTCTTGAATTGTTGGTGATGATTACAACTGACACCCAACTAGAACATAAATTATTTCACTATTATATTAGTTTAGTTGAGTTTTGTTATGGGTACTTGGACCTATCAAATCTTGAGGCTTTGTTTGGATTGAACAAATATTAAAATGACCACCAGGTCCTTTACTTCTATTTGCTCTCACGATCGTTTATAAGCACAAAGATACGAGAGAAAAAAGCCATATAGAGCTTCGAAAATGGAGGGAGACAGGAGAAGAACAGCAACACTGATAGTTTTAATGATGATATTGATAGTTTTGCAGAGAGGAGAAGGACAATTATCAGAGAATTTCTACAGCTCAACATGTCCAAACGTGGAGTTGATAGTCAGCCAAGTTGTGTCCACCAAATTCTCCCAAACATTCACCACCATCCCTGCCACTCTCCGTCTCTTCTTCCATGACTGCTTCGTTGAGGTTCTAATAATCATTTCCACAATACATATATCATTCATTGTAGAAACAAAGTAAAAGTAAAACTGTGTTGTTTTGTTTGGTTTGATTTGGTTTGCAGGGATGTGATGGGTCAGTGTTGATTCAATCACCTAATAACGATGCAGAGAAAGACTCAGCTGACAATTTGTCACTAGCAGGAGATGGATTTGACACTGTTACCAAAGCCAAATCAGCTGTTGAAGCTCTTTGCCCTGGCATTGTCTCTTGTGCTGACATTTTAACCATCGCTGCTAGAGACGTTGTAGTCCTGGTATTTCCCTTTTTTTTTTAAGACATTGAAATATTCAAATCTATACAAACATTATATTATAAGATTATACAATATGTCTGTATCAGGCCGGAGGACCATCGTTCAAAGTGGAACTAGGAAGGCGAGACGGTCTAATTTCACAAGCATCAAGAGTAGCAGGAAACCTACCTGAACCAACCTTTAATCTCGATCAGCTCACTTCAAATTTCGCCAAAAACAATCTTACACAACTGGACATGATTGCTCTCTCAGGAGCACATACACTCGGCTTCTCTCACTGCAACAGATTCGCTAACCGTCTCTATTCCTTCTCTTCATCATCCCCTGTCGACCCTTCATTGGACCCCACTTATGCCCAGCAATTGATGGCAGCTTGTCCCAAAAATGTTGACCCGACAATAGCAATCGACATGGACCCTGTCACGCCTAGAACGTTTGATAATCAGTATTATCAGAATTTAGTTTCGGGAAAGGGCTTGTTTACATCGGATGAAATTTTGTTCACTGATTCTGCATCGCGGACGACTGTTGTTGACTTTGCTAACAATCCTGGTGACTTCAATGGTGCGTTTGTTAATGCTATGATTAAACTTGGAAGAGTTGGGGTCAAGACTGGTAATCAAGGAGAGATTAGGACAGATTGTTCTGCTTTCAATTCATGAAAGATTATTTGATTCGGCAATAATGTTATTATCTGTTGGTTTGTTGTTCGTTAATGTAATAAAAATATTTTGATTAAATATTCAATAATTTAATGGGCCAGCCTCCGATTATATGGGCCGGTTCAATGGGTTGGGTCCAAGTTAGGTCCATAAATTGCGATTAAATTTAAATGAAAAATAAAATAAAAAGAAACGGTAAAGCCATGCTCTCTTTCTTTCTCTCTCTCTTTATGATTTAGTTTCCGTACACACGAAACGAAAGACAAGTTCAAAATCAAAACATCGAGAAGGTAACGGAATCGAAAACGACATTAATTCAATCGGAGAGACGGAGGAGAGTCATGGCAATGGTTGTTGACACCAAATTCGAAGCGGCCTTCCCTTGCTGGACCTCTGCGCCTCGCCGATTTCGTCCTGATTCGCCTTTCTTCGCTTCTGGTAACATCGAACGCGAGCTTCTCGCCAAACAGGTCCCTCTCTCTCTCTCTCGTATCTATAAGAAATGGAGTATAATCCTCTCTAATCGAACAATAGTGATCTACAGGTTGCATTGGATATATCTGATGATGAAAAGCACCAGCTCGAGAATATGATGGTGGAGGATGGCAGGTATAGATTGTTAATTTCATATAATTTGATTTATGTGATGTTGCTATTTGTAGCAATAAGTGGTTTAGTCATGGAGAATTTCGTTTTTGAATTACATTTTGGTTTCTAAGTTTTGAATTGTGAATGTGATGGTTATTTATGTGTTTGATAGGGGTATATGTTGCCCAATTGTTGGCTGTAGTGCGCGCTTGACTTCATTGGAGGACTTTGAGGATCATTACCATGCTCGACATACTGCATCTTGTTCTGTTTGTTCACGAGTTTTTCCTACATCACGCTTGCTTAGTATACATGTTTCTGAAGCTCATGATTCCTTCTTCCAAGCAAAAGTTGCCCGCGGCTATCCCATGGTAGTTTTCTCTTTGTTTCTCTTGTTTTGATGTAGTGAAATCTATTTCATGTTCACTGAATGACTTCCTGTTCACTTTTGGTTATGGATGATGATCACTTTTGCTTGTTAAATTGTTTTGATACCTCAAGCTGAATATGGAAATTTGAATTCTAATTGTTGTTTGTATTCTATGAATTGTCAAATGTTGCCTGATTCTTCTACTTGACACTTCTAATATGGTGAATGAGAATTTTTATACTAAGACAAGATTAGACGATCAGGGTTTGTTGTTGAACTTAGGTATGGACTACTTGACACCTTGTGGTCAAAGTACCTATGGGTTTTAGCATACAATGATCTGAATAGCAGTGTTATAACTGGTAGCAGAATTGTATGATTTTTTTTTTTTTTTTTTGTCAATATGACTTCTGACATTTGTTTCAATACGTTTATGCAACAGTATGAATGTTTGGTTGAAGGCTGTGAGTTGAAGTTCAAAAGTTATAAAAACCGGCACCAGCATTTAGTAGACAAACATAAATTTCCTAATTCATTTGAGTTCTTCAAGAAGTCCCACCCATCACAGAAGCAGAGGCAAAAGATCCAACGAAGACAAGTCAATGATATCAGGGAAGTTTCAACTGTCATGGAAGTAGAAAATGACGAAACCATTGATGGTCTTGTATCAGCTGTCTCCAGACTAAGCACTGCAGACTCCACACCTTCATCTGTTAGTTTTGGTCGAAGACATAGTCGTGGCTTGGCATTCATTCCCCGAACTGTTCAGCACCAGAAAAGGCCAGACTCCAGCGCAGCTCGAATGCAGAGATAACTAGTTTACTCTTCGAATGGGATCATAAATCTTTATAGATGCCTTGGCTTATCCATACTAATTTGCTGATGTCTGCTGTAGTTGCGGTAAGGTGTTTTGCAGACATGTGAATCTGCCTTCCTTTTGGGATTTTCATACTACTACCACATCAGTGTTGCTCAGGTTCATGTTTGCCCTTGAGCCCATTTTTTCTCAGTTGATTCTTCAAGATAGTTACATTTCATTTATTAATGTTTTGATCTTCTCATGTTATATGGAATTTCTAAGACGTCTGCATTTGCCCAACACACAAGGAAGTTTGATAATGAGTGGAGGATGATTTGTTTTTTTAAAGGTAATGGTTAATTTGTATATATACTTGTTTAATGGTACTCTAATCATATTATCAAAGTTTTATGGGCTTGCCTAGTTTGTGTAAACTCGTTAAAACTAGACGCAATAAAAGAATCAGCAGCGTAGAACAGATATGAATACCAAATAGGCTACTACTTTGATTTTGATTTTTACTAATTAACTCTTCCACCTTTCTTCACAAAATAACCGAGAAAAAGAACAATGGAGGCCATGACAATATTTTCGATCCTCCAAGAGACTTTCTCATCCCAGAGCCCTGTTTAGTGTTGCCTCACTTCAAGATTTGCCTTCTAAGCTCATTTTCACTTTGTCGATTTTTAAGATAGTAATACTTTGTTTGTTTAACCATTTATTTATATCTGAATTTCTAATCGTTATTTTCAAAAAATAATAATGGATTAGTTAGTACATAATTTTATAAATTTATGGTGTATTATTTTATGATTATTTATCTATATTTTTAAAAATAAATAAATTAAATACACTCCAAATGCACATAGATCTAATAATTATATGCGTGGGTAGCAAAATTATACTTTTACTAATAATCCTCCAAAATAAAAATATATATATTATATAATGCATGTACAATATAATTATAATTATATTAATAACCCTCCAAAATTTGGATAGGTGTTACAAACGTATGCAATGAAAAAATTTTATATTTAAAAAAGATTAATCGTAGTTACATAATTTTAGTTTTAATTAACAAAATTAACTCTAAAAATTAACTATTTTTAGTCAATTTTGAATGTTAAATTCTGTTATTTTACTGTGTTTAATTAATGAAACTAACTGAGAAGGGAAGAAAACTGGAAAGAATAATAAACCAGGGACAAAGAAACGTCGTCGTTCACAGTGGGGCAATTAGGTAAATCTAGAACCTTAGAAACTAAAATATCAACTGTTTGAGCTGATCTATATTTTGGTTTCATTAGTCAAACTCCTTCAGCTTTCAACTAAACCCCACGAAGAAGAGAATGGACGCCATTGACAACGTTTTCGATCCTCTCAGAGACTTCGCCAAAGACAGCGCTCGTCTAGTGAAGAGATGTCACAAGCCGGATCGTAAAGGTATCTTGCGAGCTTTTCTAAAATTTTCGATTTTAATTTAGATCTGTTTTCGATTTTGTGATTTTGGATTGCTGTATGTTTCAGAATTCACGAAGGTGGCGTTCCGTACCGCAATCGGATTCGTGGTGATGGGATTCGTGGGTTTCTTTGTCAAGTTAATCTTCATCCCTATCAACAACATCATTGTCGGATCTGGTTAAGGTGCGTGGTGTTTCATTCCCTTTTAATATGATAAGGAGAATATGATTAATGAGAATTTGTAGCTATATCTTTGTTCTATGGAATCAAACTATTTGTGAATTCGATTTTCTATTGCCTTCAAAGTAACATCTAGATTTGTATCTAGAAGTAGAACTGTGTATTAAGATAGCAATTGTTGATTTATTAGGGTTTAGAATTCTGAAATATTAGATTGGATGTTTGAAAATTTCATCTGATATTTTAATGTTGGACTTGAATAAAGCTACTTTTCTTTAGGGGTGATATTGTGCTTCATGCTTGTTTGAGTATTCCATCTTTGTGGTGAGGTTTATTGTCTTATGATAACTTGATTTCATGACAGTTAAGGCTTGGAGAAAACATGGTTTGTATTGGATTTATAGGCAAATATGTAAGTTCATCATTTGTGATGTATAGCTACTAATGGTCTATGGAAGTCTGCTTCATTGATTGAGATGTAATTTATTTTACCCTGAACTTGATCATGTTAGTTTTATGCAAATTTCAGCTTGGAGCTGAGATTCTCTTGATAACAATGAAAATGTAGCTTTTCTTGTGCACTTTTGGTAAATTACAGTCTTTTCTGCACCATACCATGTATTCATTTATTGAAGTGTATCTCCTTAAAATTGTGTTTGTTGATCTGTTAGTAGTCAACATGTATCCTTACCGGATACTGGCAACCATTTTGCCATGAAACATATCTATCTCTTAATGAGACTACTATTGTTTGACATGATTTCCTATTTGGATGGAGATTTATTTTCTGAAGTTGTAGTTATGTCTTTGTAAAGTTAGCTGGGATTGTCAAGGCTAAATGTTGTTTGGCATGTGCTTTAGCGCGCATTGAAATTTTCGTGTGAATGGAGAGTAACCAATTCTTTCATGATAACAGGTTGTGGGGTGATGCTGACATGTGAAGTTAAAGAGTTGTCAGCATAGATTGGTGGACAGAAGAATGGAGAAGGTTTACTGTGTAGGATTTTATTGCACGTTACATTATAATAGTGTATCTTAGATTGTTCGAAATGATCTTGTATCTGCATTCTACTTGCAACCAGTTAATGATGGAACATTTTCCTCGTCATATTCTTAATTTATTCTTCAGCCAGCTAAACTTATTAGTTATTTTTAATTTTTTTTTTTATTTTTTTGAATTTTTTTTACCTTACCATATTCCTGCAGGGGCCTGCAACTTCTACGATTTTATTTGCTCGTAAGCAATTGAATCAATATCCAGTTTCTTCTAAATCACACTAATTGATTTAAACTTGAGAATGACCAAAACGAAACCAAATTCAATTTATACAGATGATGTCCCATTGTTGGGAATCCATATCTAAAGTACCTCGAACTTTATACATTTCCCATGGCAAAGTATGACTTTAATTTCTAACCAGTGTCTCTATTCAGAATATATTTGCATCATTTTCACAGGAATCTGTGAGGTGAGCTCTGTTTTAGCTTTGTCGGCTTCGAATGATCCTATCTTATAAATGCATCTCACACATCAAGTAAAACAGGTAGATAATGATAGGATTATCAGAGAGGAATAGAGATGAACATAATAAAAAGAGATTTATGCAAAACTACATGAAGCATGAAACAATATTCTCATGAGTGATAACAGCTCAAAAGAAATGGTGGGTTTAGCAAATGGGGTTGTCTTGGAGAGTATCAACAGCAGAAGCTAAAACCAACTGAGGCTGAGGTTGAAAGACAAGACCCTCCTTTCTAGCCTTCTTCTTCTCCCTCTGCAGCCTGAAGTACTCTCTCTTTCTTGCTCTGTAGCTGTTGGGATTCTCAGGCTGAACTTCTCTCGGATAAACACTCACCTGTCAATCACAACATTCAAGTTTCCAATCATTTATCTAATTTCCCTTCAAACAATTCTAGGGTTTTAATGAATTTACCTTCTTCCTGTCAGGTCCATACTTCTCAAACTTGACAAGTCCATCAATCAATGAGAAGATAGTATGATCCTTCCCAAGCCCTACATTCTTCCCTGGATGAAACTGCATTTGTTTCCTTCAATTACACTATCAATCAATAGAGACAACAAACAAAGACAAGAGTACAGGATTAGGAGTAGGTACCTTGGTGCCACGCTGGCGGACGATGATGGCGCCGGGCTTGGCGAGCTGGTCGCCGTAGATCTTGACGCCGAGACGCTGACCAGGAGAATCACGGCCGTTCTTGGTGCTTCCGGCTCCCTTCTTGTGTGCGGATTCAATGGTGAGAGGAACGTAAGGAAGGGAAGAGGAGAAAGAGAGAGATGTAGGAGGGAGGTTGAGAGAGAAATCGCCTCTCATGAAGGTTGAGGAATTGCTTGAGGATAAAGAGAGCCCCTTGAAGGCACCCACTAGGTTTACACTCATCGAAACAGTGGTAGCCATTTTTGCTCGGTTTGGGAGAACTGGTGAAGACCACCACACCTTATCTTTGATGTTTTGTTGTTTTTGTTTTTAACCTTATGCCACGTCTTCAATCTTCTAATTTTCTTTTAGAATGACCCTCACATTTACAGAAATTACATGGACAAATTACCCTCAACCCCAATAAATATTTAAGAATTGATAACTATATAAATATTTTCTTAGTTTTACAATATATCATGGCGAGTTTTTGAAGAAAAAAAAAATAATAATAAAAATGGCCCATTGGAGACCATCTGATCAATTGTCCAGTAGATGCCGATATGGATGGATACAATACAATGTAATATGGGTATAAAAAAAAAAAAAAGAAATTAATAAAAATCACCCCATATTTTGAAATTTTTTGCATTTGCACACTAATTTTAAACATTCATTATAAATATCCAGATCAAAACCATTTTGATTTTCAAACAATAAAAATAACAGCAGAAACTAACGGAGAGGTGTATTTCAGTAACTTCGACTTTAGTTATACAGTACGAATTTTGGATTAGTAGGGACGGTCGATTGCTGACACGTGAATTTGGTTAGTGAAAAGATGAATCTGAGGAGATTTACTGTGAGTCTCACACAACCGCTAGTCTCTCTCTTTCGAAACTCTCATCAAACCGAGTTTAGAGAGAGAAAATGTGAAAGCAGAATGGTTGTCGTTACCGTTGTCGTTTGGACATCTAGTTGCCGGCATTAGGTGGAGACCATGATTGCCGTCTTTAGACAGAAATAAAGCAACATCGACTTTGTCTTTTGATCGAAGCTAGTGCCAAAGATATTTCACATAGAGAAAACTTAAAACTGAAGGGTTTTTCCGATTGTTAGAACATCTGTTTGCCGACGTCATCTATGCGGAATACCGTTGGGTAAATCTGAGTTAATACACTGAAATAGTGGTTGGTTTATGTCGTCTTTTGTGCAGTTCTAAGGTATTGAAAACAAAATTGTTTGCATTTGTTTCAGTCTTGTTAATATTGTATAGCACCCCATGTATATGGATAGTTAATTGATGACTTTAAAATATTATCGATATGTGTTTTAAAAGCTGGTAATTATGACTTGAAATCAAGAATTGGACGGATGTGGTATAGTTAACTATTTGGCTGGAGGTTACTGCTTGTAAATATTAATTGATATCTTGTATTGGTAAAAAGAAAAAATATATTTCAATGATTTATGATTTACAAATCATTTATTTTGAACTAATTGCTAAGAATTTACCAAAATAGGCTGATTTTGCTGAGTCATTATGTAGTGTTAAATTCATAGATATGGAGTTGGTACCATGTGATTATTATTTATAGCATCTATTAAAATCATGTAATTATTTAAGTCTGTTAATAATAATTTTTGTGTTGACCGAGTAATTAAATTAAAATATGGAAACTAACTAAAAAATCATGGTTAATTCTGTTGCAAAAATGAAAGTTGAGTTTATTAAATCTTTGTGCAGTGTTAAAAATCATTATGATTTTTATTGATGATTAGTATTTCACAACTTGAGATGGGGATGAGTGTTTGCGATGAATCATACACTTGTAAATTCTAGGTTATAAGTTAGAGAAGTTAACTTATTGTCATATTGTCATATCGTGGGCTGCCAAAATAATAGATTACGATGACCATCCTGTCTAAGCGAAAATTAATAATTCATTTATAGTCAACCTTATATCTTGATAGTCAAGTATTTATTTTTTTATTTTTATTTTTTTTTAATATATTAAGATGTTGTCTTTCAATTCTGAAACCTTGTGTTTTGACTAAAAGGCTCCTACTCTATGTCATGGTGACTATACTAATCATAATTTATTTCGATTCGACTTACGGAAACAATTGAATGGTGTTATTTGTAGGACAAGTAACCTATAAGTGCACATTTTATTCTATCTTCTATCATACGATTTAGGTGTACTAAACAACCAAATGAATTAATGCATATCATATTGTTATCTTTTAGGTTTGCAATAGGTAATTGATTGATTAAAGATGTATGATTGATGTCTTCTATGAAATTAGAAAGCCTCAGTGATGCTTCTTATATTGCATTTATGTGAATCACGAATTAGTATCAATTAGGACATTCTTATGTTTGTACTTGGGAATATGAATTACCAACTAAGCTCTGAGTTTAACATATATATATATATATTTTTTAAAAATGATTTGTGACAGGTGATCAAGCGAAGTAGTGTCAGGCTTCACATGGCCATTCATGAAGCTATCATCATTATAGATTATCGCATTTTTACATTTTGCATTACGATACTTATATGTATATAGTTTTGTTTTAGGATTTGCCTATAAATAAATATATGTATGTAGGGGTTCATCCACATTATGATTCCATTTTTTATAGTTGTAAATAGAGTTGACAAAAATATCCGATCCTATCAAAATCCGTTTTAACCCAATATTTTTAGTTAGATTTTGAGCAAAATGCATGACCTGTTCGGGTCAGGACTAAGTCGAACAATTTTAACCCGACCCGGTATCCATTAATTTAATATATATATATATATATATATAATTTTTATTGTATTATAATTGTTATTGTACTAGCATGAATTTGAATGAATTTAGAAGCATATAAAGTTAAAATGATTTTTGGGAGCATATAAAGCTGAAATGATTTTAACAAGCATCATTTTTGGGCACGAGTCAATTCTTACAGTTATATATGCTGCAGATGTATATATTTTTAAATATGTTATAGTGATGGTCACTACTAAATACTTGATATTCTAAATACTTAATACTACGTCCGTTTTAAAATATAAAACGTTTTAGGATATTATTATTATTATTTATTTTTCAAGATATAAGTCGTTTGTAGTTTTTAAGGCATGATTTTGACATACTTATTTTATTAATTTACCCCTAGCTTTTATTTTAAAATAAAAGACAATAATGAGTGAAATCGAGAGGGAAATGGAGGTTGATAAGCCTTTTCTTGTACTTTCTTAATAAGTATGCACAAGTTTATTATGAAACAGAAGTAGTATAATAAATGGTACTTCTAAGTACTTAATATATAATATATTTATAAAAATTTTAAAATATAATTTTGTGATTGAGTCGAATAGATCGGATCGAATGGATAGAATCGGGTATTGATTGATCTGATTGGATTTGAATTTAGAACTATCCCAAATAAATAAGGTCAAATATATTTCGAAACTAACCCCGTACGGATCTGATTCGTTCCGTTGCTAGCCGTAGTTGTATGTATATTTAAATTAATGTTTTGAGTTAAATATTTGAAATGTTTAAAGAAATAATTTTAACCGGTATACATAAATGAGAGGTACTTTTATAATTTATTTTAAAATTTATTTTTTTTTAACCCAAATGAGTCGAGTGGAGTAACGTAGTTAGTAGTAGCGTCCTTTCGCTACATCTCTGATCATTATATTTAATTTTTTTTAAAAATAAAATTCATATTTAAATTAAATATATAATATTAGTATTATAAATTTACAATGTAATCATATACCATAAACAATATTTTAATAATTTTTGAAAATATAATATAATATATTAATAATATTTATTATATATTAAAAGATAAAAGAACTGCCGTTTGATCCGAAACAAAATCAATCCAATCCCTTAATAAACGAGTTAAATAGATGAGATTAAAATGAAAATTTAAAAGTTAGGCTTTAACCCATTAGAACAAGAACTAAAATCGACCGATCTGCAATCCATTCGACACTTGTAATTAGGAATGGACATGAGTCAAGCCGGCTCGTGAGCCGCTCGTGACTCGGTTCAGTAATTGCTCGATAAGCTTTGTTCATAAGCCAGTGAGTCAAGTTTGAATTTTAATTTTTAGTTCGATTACTAAATGAGTTAAGCTTGAGCTTGGATGTGTTCGACTCGTTGGCTCGTGAGCTAGCTCGACAAATTTTATTAATTAAAATTATAAAATATAATACATATAGATATATAAATAAAAAAATACAATAAAATATAATTCACTTTTTCAACCAAATTGATTTGGATGCATATTCCCATCATTTCTACAAATAGAAAATTAAAAAAAAAATTTTATAAACTAAAGTAATATAAAAATATAATTCATATATTATTAAGTGTTTCTTTCTTGTAACTTAATTATTATTTTAAATAAATTATACAAAATTGAAATAGTTATCAATTATATTTATTGAGCTCGAGCAGCTCGTGAGCATTAAATGAGTAAATGAGTTGAGCTTGAGAGCTCGTTAATTAAATGAGTCGAGTTAGATCTCGAGTAATTTCTTCTATAGTAATTTCCTCTATAGGAAACTGCAGTTTTAATTTATTTCAGTATTTTATTATTAGGGAGCCATTAATTCATTCTAATAAATCTACATTCCTCGTGGCATAGACAAAAATGATACAGCTGAATCATCACTCATTTACGGAAGAAAGGACACGTTTAACACGTGTCATGTTTTTGTTACATGATACATTACATACATCTGTCTGTATAGAGTGGAAATCCACTTTGTCTACAACAAGCACAAATTTACTGGGCAGTAAACATGAGCAAAGTACAAATGGACAGATTATATACAATCAAAGAATTAGGTTGTCCTAATACTTCTTGCATTTGAGATAGCTTAAGAAGGGTGTCTTGGAAACAGGTATGCACTTGACTACCCAACCGATTGGCCAAGATGCTGCTGCAAATGCAATGCACACACCCCATTGCCCCAAGTTCAGCCTCTCTGTACATGCAAACTTCTTCAGAAATTCGATCATCACCACTTGAAGAACAGTAGTTACCCCTATGATTCCTATGAACAACTTGTTCCTATGAATCCTCTCAAATACATTCATCTTTTCCAGTTTCCTTGCATTGAATTCATTGAAGACTTGACATAGCACAAAGGTATTGAATATCAAGGTGTCGTTTACCTTGCTGGTGACTCCAAAGATGGATTCACCTCTGAAGTGTAATGTCAAGAAGATAACTATTTGATACATTGCTTGTGCCAGAATATTTCTCCACATAATGTTGGTGATAAGTGGTTCTGTTCTACTGACGGGAGGTTTGTGCATGAGCTCTACTGAAGGCTTCTCGGTAGCTAGAGCCAGAGCCCCAAAAGTGTCCATTATGAGGTTAATCCACAATAACTGGACTGGACAGAAAGGGACTTCACCTGATGAAACTGCTGCAATAAAATTAATCGCAAGAACAGCTATATTTACTGTTAGCTGGAACTGAATGAATTTCTGACAGTTGGAATAAACAAATCTTCCCCATTTCACGACTTTAACGATTGATGAAAAGTTGTCGTCCAAGATGATAACATCTGAGCTCTCCTTGGCCACTTCAGTGCCTTTAATACCCATTGATAGTCCAATGTCTGCCTCCTTAAGCGCAGGCGCATCATTTGTGCCATCCCCAGTTACTGCAACCACATGACCTTTCTGTTTCAAGCATTGTACCAAAAGCAGCTTGTCCAAAGGAGATGATCTCGCCAGCACGGAGATGTTCTCAACCATCCCCATTCTATCTTCATGTGTGCAGTTTCTAAATTCCTCTCCTTCCACCACTGCTCCCCTTCCAGACCTCAGGATTCCACATTCAGTAGCTATGGCCTTTGCAGTAAAAATATTATCACCTGTAATCATCTTGATATTCACTCCAGCACGTTGGCAAGCTTCCACTGCTGCCTTTGCTCCTGGACGACAAGGATCCTTGATCCCAACCAATGCTATTAAGCTCAAATCGTTCTCCTCTAGCTCATCTTCAGAAACCTGTTTATGTGCAAAAGCAATGCATCTGAGGCTACTGGCCGCCATACCTTGAATAATCTGCCTGAAATCCTCTCTGTCTTCGGCATCCAGGTCCTTTTTTATTCCAGAAGCATCATAGTAGCTTGAACACATCCCTAAAACCTTCTCTGCTGCTCCTTTCCAATGAATATGAAGAGTATTATCTACATTCTTCTTCATCAAGACCCCAGTTCTTTTCTTCTCTGAACTGAAAGCTTCCCATTTAAGCACAGCACAGCTCTGCTTCAACTCCTCTATATTCATATCCAATTCGTTAACAGCCCAAGAAAGGATAGCCTTCTCTGTCGGACTGCCAGAGAATTCATAATCTGCCTCTGAACTTGCCTTGTACACACTACCCGCTGTGTTGAGAGCAACTCCTAGTAGGGCCATTTCAAGGACCCACTGAGAAACCGAAGAAGCAACAAACTGACTCACTTCCTCTTTCCCAAGCCAAAACTTGGTCACTATCATTTGGTTTAGAGTCAGAATCCCGGTTTTATCTGTACAAATAACATTTGCTGATCCCATCATCTCGCAAGCAGATAACTTCTTTACCAAAGCCTGATCAGACATCATTCTCTTCATTGAATAAGCAATAGTTAACGTGACAGCTAATGGAAGACCCTCAGGAACCGCAACAACTACAAGCGTCACAGCAGCAGCCACAATTCTGACGACAACATTCACTATCTTATCACTCTTCGTACTGCCACGGTTATACTCCCTGTTTCCATTCTCATCTGTTGTATTACCTGTGAAATAACGAACCAATAATACAACAAGAACACACCAAGCAACTGCTAACCCGACTTTCCCGATTGATAAAGCCAGCTTATACAGCCGAGCTTGAAGTGGCGTTTCTTCTCCTGAATCATTACTAATTTGGCTCATCATTTGACCCCAGGCTGTATTCATCCCAACAGACGTGACTAGTATCTTAGCGTATCCATCAACCACTTTAGCTCCAGAGAGCAGAAACGGGTTTTTAGTACTGTTTACCTCAACATAATCGCTCTCTCCAGTTATGCTCGATTCGTCAACCATTACAGAATAGCCTTGTAGCAACAACCCATCTGCGGGAACTTGGTCTCCAATTGTCAAGCAAATGACGTCCCCGACAACGATATCAAATATCGAAACTCGTTGGCGGCGAGCTTTTCTGATGACTTCAACTTGAATATTCTTACTAACCTCTGACACTTCATCGAATTGTCTGTTTTGTCGGTAATTGCTCATGGCAGAGACACCGATGACGAGAAACACGGCTACGAAAATGCTTCCACCATCATACCATCCATCCTTGAAGCCATGTTCTTTGATTCCGAAACCCAGAAGGAGAGCTGCACAGCCCAGTAGAATCAGAATGGTTAGATCCTCAAAAGCTTCGACAATGAAGTGAAAGAAGGTCTTAGTGGGCGGATTTTCATAGGTGTTGGAACCAAATGCTTGTTGTCTACGGGCAACGTCTTCTTCAGTAGCATCAATTCCAAAATCGATATTGGTTTTGAGAGCAGTAACCAGCGAATTAACTCCACCTAGCTGTTGAAGTTGACCGAGTTTTTTGTCCTTAACAAGATCGTGAAGACTTGTGTGATCGATCTCGAATGATGCTAGTGTCGAAAAGGAAACTTTATAAACCATGTTGTACAGCAGACGAGACAGCTAAAGATGTCAGAATCAGGAAGCCCACAGCTTCCTCGTTCCCTGAGTTGACCGGATAAAAGGAGAAATGCTACGGTAGTGACCTCATCGGAGTATGTTTCTGGCGACGGTGACGACGAAAATTTGGTGGATGGAGTCTGGCTGACGAATACAAAAACCAGTCAATTTCGGTTGGCGGTTCGATAGTTAGTAAAGGTAAAAGAACGGTGGGGAGGGATGGAGTCCGCGTGAGAGCTGAGATGAAGAAAATGCTTGGTCATGCACATTTACGTTGGGACCTTCCAAACTTAAGAAATTCTACTTATGCCGCACACATTTCATTTCTTTGGCTGATCCAATCCGGTTAATTCCTATCTAATTTAAATTTAAAGTTTATATTTTTTAAAGATCGTTTTGAATCGATTAACTGATGAACTGGCTTAATTCGATTTTATTCTTTATTTTTAAATGTTAACTTCACTTTCATTACTACATTAGGTTTTTTCATTTTGATAATGTAGACACTTCAATGATTTGTTAGCAGATTTGGTAACTTCTTTTATATTCTTTATATATATATATATATATATATTAAAATGTATAGGTGAATATTGTGTCTTTTGTATATTTATTAAAATGTAAGATATTAACTATATTTATTAGAATTACAATAAATATTTTTAAAGTGAGATAAGTTAATTTTTTTTATGAAAAAAAATATATATAAATTGTAACTAATTTTTTAAACATAATTAAAATGAAAAAAGTTCAACCTGGTCTAACTCTAAAAAAGTGACCCATTTAAAAAGCCGATTGTTCGATTTTTAAAACTTTGGGCAATGCTCAGGGATTTGGGTATGATTTTGTAACAGGGTTAATTACTCCGATCTACCTTAATATTTGTCTTATTACTAAAATATGTCAAGTATTACTTCAATAACTATTTCAGCCCATACCATTTTATTTTGTAAATTTAAATCTAAAAGCTACTTAAACCTTTGCAACAACTAGCAAACCTTAATAGCTATGTCAAAATGGCTTACCTCTACTTCAATTACTAATTTTAATAGTTTATACTTAATAAAAATTTACTATTTAACTTTTAATTGTTCCCAAAATATGCCTATCATATTATGAAATTTATTTAGGCATCATGACCTCTAAAGCTCCTGAACTAGCAATACTTTTCAATTTACCCCTTTTACAAAATCTGGTCATTTTAACTTCTTTTGTTTACGTGGTAGCTGAGGTGGGAAAAAAATTCTGAGCGCATTTAAAGGGATAAAATGACCTACAAAAAAGGCAAGTTCAGGGGTTAAAATAAAACTCCATATAAATTTGGGGGTTAAAATAAAAAAGTTTGCTAAATACGAGGGCTAAATAGATATTTACATCTTCTAAAAACTTTGAGCAATTCTTATCTTTTTTTTTTTTTATCACTCTCTCGCTGAAGCTTGTGTATTTCTCAAGTCAAAAGATTATTACTTATGCGTAGTCGAAACCATTATGTCGTCACTGCTGTGTTGTAGGAAGTGCTAAATAGTGACTTTTTTGTGTGCACATTCCGCAAAATAGTTGTGGAATTGTTTCATTAAACTATTTTTTTTATATTACATTAGTTTAGATATGCTTAATGATTCCTATAATTTTTCTAATATTCAATATTTTTACATATTGATTGTATTTGCTGGATATTATAATATATGCTGATTATTGCCCAGAGATTATTGGTTCATATAAGATTTATTACTATTTTATAAGGTAAGACGTTTATTATAAAAAAATAATATAAATGGTTAAAATGAAACAGAAAAGGCAACTATAAGTGCTTAAATGAAATCTTGTAAAGTTCTAGGGTTAAAGTGAAAAACCTTGCCAAGTATAAGGACTAAAATGGGAAGGTGTAATCCTACGTGTATGCTGAGTCACGACATTTGAAATGCACGCACTAGTCCTAGACTTGTTATGTTTCAAATGGGCTAAAATGACCAAAAAAAAAAAAAAAGGAGCAAGTATAAGGGCTTAATTGAAACCATGCATTATTGAAGGGCTAAACCATAATGATGAAAAAAGAAAGAATTTGGGAGGTGGAGAGAAGACCATGTTAGAGTAGGATATAAGTTCAACCGCTTTAGAAAACCTCCTAAAATCATGGCAATAGGAAAAAGATGACCATTAGGGATGCCGTAAATCCTAATGTTGCAATAATGAACCATGTCATTCGACCACCACTGGTTGAAAATGGTAGTTTTGAGATCAAACCTTCACTCATCCACTTGATCCAAATATGGCCCAATTCATGGATTGTCAAGGAGGACCCTCACGAACATCTAGCTCAATTCTTTAACGTATACAAGACTTTTCAAATTAGAGGATGTCATTATAATGATATTCTCTTATGACTCTTTCCATTCTATTTGAAGGATAAAGCCAAGCATTGGTTGAACTCCTTACTCCCGGGGTGCATCACTACATGAAGACAATTAACCGAAGATAAGGAATCACATTAATGCCTTCCAACAACATCTGAAAGAGTCATTCTATGATGCTTGGGAAAGACTCAAGGAATTGGTCTGAAAAATGTCCATATCATGGACTCTCGGAAGCTCTTATCATCTGAACCTTATACATGGGACTCTTGCCTACCTACAAGCTAGCCATTGACTTATCGGTGGGGGATACTTGATGAATCTCACCCCGGATGAAGCCTATGACTAGATAAAGGATATCGCTACAAGTTGCAATAGTTGGGGGCATGAGAATATGCCAAATCAACGAAATCAAGTGGGGACTTATGAATTGAATAAGATGGATGCATTAGAAGAATAAGAGGTTGCTATGGAAAATCAACTTATCATTATGAAAGCAACTATTACTTAACAAGCACAATCGGTGCATGTCGTTGATTACTCGAATCATTATGATAAAGTTGACATGGAAGATAATGCCTAAGTCCCGTCCATGGTAGAGCGCAGACGATTATTAAAGCATCACATTCCATTCACAATATACAGAAACATTATCAATATTACATTCATAAACTATATCAATACTTTGTAAATTAAACATTAATATCTTTGGTTCATAAAGCATAATCTTAATGTGAGATCAAACAATTTAAGAAAATAAACAATGTATAAAGTTTACATTTAAAACTTCAAACGGAAATTGAAATGTTTGAAAGAATGAGAATAAAACAATGATGACCTCCGAGGATGCTCAAAGTGATGCTATATGTCTTGACCAGCTCGACCACTTGTTCACGTTCCATATATAAGAACAAAACAATAAGGAAATAAAAGCAACATTAGACTATCAATGTCTAGTTAACAATCTCATGCTTCAATGTTCATACACGGATGCATCTTATTAACATATAAACATGTTATCGACGCATAAATACACTTAGGTTCTATCAAACATTGATCAATAGCAATCAAGCAATCAAATCATTCAATTCAGAATATAGTAAGACTATTAATCAGTACTCGGCGCCTTGGTCCGTGTGTTGGTCAATGAGACTAAATCGCCGGCCAAGCTGCCAAAAACTGTATCGAGACTTCTCCGTGTCTTGGCCCCCGTCTTAGTCAAGATAACCAAGTCACTAGCCAAACCACAGAAAAAGTTACCGAGAGTACTTGACTTCTTGGCCCACTCTTTAACCCGTAGGAGTAAGCCGCTCAGGGATGTATCGAGAGTCTTCTGTGTCTTGTCTCGTGCCTTGGTCTATCTGATCAAGACGCCGGACAAGGTGTCCAGACATATAATTCGTAGAAAAACAGAACAATCTCATCCGAAACTTCTTCTCCAGTTACGTTCAAGGTTTATAGTGATTCCTAAGGCCATTCTATATTTCTTAAAGTTAAGTTATGCTGATTAAGTTCTTTTACACAATTATATACTAAGTGGGTTCAATTACAAGTCATTAACAACCAAACATTTCATATCAACACAACCCTCAAACGAATGCAACAACCAATGTACCAAATTCTTTAATGACTGTCCAAAATCTAGTTGCTATATCAAACGAGAACAATAGGGTTAAAGTCAAACAATAGAGTACGAAGACCAAACAATAACAACATGCTCATAGACCGTGGTATCGTCACACCCAATAGGAGTCGTCACTCAAGTTTAATCATGGTTAGCTAAACCAAGTTGACCTATGATCCAATAGGCTGAGATATATTGGTTTCCCTAATGGCATGCCCCTTCATCTCTATATCAACTTAAGATAAGGACAATATATATATATATATATATATATATAAGATTCAAACAATTCATTCAATTAATAACCTTTCATTTCAATAATGTACTAGAGGCTATTCTCATGTAATTATTCATTAGTTTTTACAACTCTAGATAAGGATTAAGTCCTGTCCATAATATAAGATCATATAGATTCATTTAATTAATAACTTCTTAGTTAAATCTAGTTGCATAAATCCACAATTTACAGCTCTCATCTATATACATCAACATCGTAAAACACACATGAATTCGTCAACCAATCCGATCAACATCCAACACAACGAAACCATATCCAAATATCTATTTCAACAGTATTTAACATTCCATATTAATATGGACATACTATTTATCTAGTTTAATGCGTAAAACACAAAACAATCAACAACATACCATATGGAGTGTAAATGAGAGTTGTTAACCTTCCTTCTGACAATAAACTAAGCGGTCTTGGGTTGGTCTCCGTCAACACCCGCTTCGCCTAAATAACAACATTCACACAATTAATTCATCGAACACCTTACGATATACTAAATTCTATTCTCTACTCTAAGTTCCCTATAAAACGTTAATTAGAAACCAATACACAATGAAATCTATAAAAAGAAGTAAAAAAATCAATTTTCTTTTTTGCTTCCTTTTCTAATTTTCCTCATTTTATCATATTTGAGATCTATAAAACAAATTCCTTGCAAAACTACAAGGAAATCTATAAGAAGAAGTAAAAAATCACTAGAAAAAAAAAAGAAGAAAGAATTTGACATAAAAAGTGCACATAAATTCCACTCATCATTTAACTTACCAAATTCACATTCAGTTATATTAAGATTCATTTTCATTATTTTATCCAGTAAACTAATCGTTATATTAAAAATAGGATTAAAGTGGAATAAACTTCGTGGTTGGACCGAAGTCCTGAAATGAACCAAATTATAAAAAAATAAAAAAAATGAGTTAGTTATTTTGTGAATGGATCAAACTTCAGAAATTAACATAATTTGTAAATTAATGGAAGTTCTAATTGAGCCCAAAATGAGTAAATTATCTCGTGGGTGGATTGGAATAGTAAAATAAAGTCATCATTGTACAGTGACACACCAAATTTTGAATTCAAATAGAATGAATTAAGCTTAAAAGGGAATCAAGTCTACCCAATAGTAGTAAAAGGGCTTCTAATTAATCAATGAAGCATACTTTTTTTATTTAGATATAAAATAACCAAATTAGAAGTTTTTTACTGACAATAATTATTATTATTAATTTTATTAATTCCATCATTTCATTCGAAAACAATATATAGTTCATTTAAAAATATTCTACAAAAATTACTCCACTAACTTAAAAATGATAGATTTTAAAATGAGATAATACATATTTGAACCCTTGAACTTGGCATAATTTTCCATGCAGACACTTGAACTTTTTAAAATTTCAATTGGATTCTCCAACTTGTGAAAAGTGTTTTAGTTAAACTCTTAAACCTTTTGAAGTTTCAACTGGACCCTCAAACTTGCTAAAAGTGGTGTAAATTTTGATTCTAAAAAACTTTAAAAAGGGTCTAATTGAAACTTTTGACAAATTGGAGGGTTCAATTAACTTTTCAAAAAGTTTAAGAGTCTAACTAAAACACTTTTAACAAGTTAGAGAGTTCAAATGAATTTTCGAAAAGTTTAAGTGTTCACATGAAAAATTATGTCAAGTTCAATGTTTCAAATATACATTATCCCTAAAATTCATTAAAGTCAAGTTTATTATACTAATTATTAACTATTTATATTATTATTATTATTATTATTATTATTATTGCAAATAGTATTATTTTTTAATATTATTATTGCCTGATTAATACTATGTGGATTTGTATTAATATTAAATAATTTTTAATATTTAGACTTTCTACTACGTGTTTATTTTAGTGAATTTAAGACATTTTCTCTAGTAAATCTAGAGTCATCTGTTCCGTACTTCGCATAATTGGTGAGTAGAATGGTGGCTTATGTTAATTTGAAAAAAATTACAGCCTAGTTTCACACCTAATTTTTCCGGGATCCAATATAAATAATATATGTAAATTTGATGTACTGAGAAGTTTTAATACAAATTGTTCCACTTCATTTGGAGCATTAGCTTTTTCACAAATGACTCTGTCTGCAAATGATGAAAATGAAATAAAACCCCATCGTATCAAACTGCATATCCTAAGCCTAAAAACTTAACCAACATGGCAGTTCTAGAACTGAGAATCTTAAAAGAAATAGAAGAACAACACAGGAGAGAATACAAATCAAATATGAAAGCAACAAAGTTTAAGATCAAGCTGAGATATGAGTTTTTACTCGCCTGTTGGAGTACAGAAATCGAAGCTGGAATGCAAACCAGAAAATAGTGAGCACAAGATAGCTAATGCAGACTGAGAGCAGAAGTTGACAGAATGTAAAGGCATAAGAAACTCATAGAAGCATATGGTCGAACATGTGGTAGGCTATGCTCAACAAATATATATGTGATTAGAACTGACCTCTGTGTTCAGCTCAACAAATCAGTTTCAATCATCCACGAATTTTCACATTGTAACAACTTGAAGAATGGAACACACAGTTTGTATAAAAGTGAGGATCAAAAGCAAAGCAGCAGCCACCGTCGCAGTGCCTGTCCAACGATCTCTAAAATACACACTTTTTAAAGAGGCCTTAGCATGATTCCAACGCTTCTTGTTATGTTTCTCCAGTTCTTTCGCAATACCTGAATAACACCAAGAAGCCATCCCAATCTGTAATCCAAGCTTATTAAACATAGAAGCTATAGCAGCATTGTCCCCTAACAGATGAGACAAGATTCCTTTCTCCACTAACAAATCAACATCCTTATCAGTATCTA
This sequence comes from Cardiospermum halicacabum, assembly GCA_031304145.1. Classification (NCBI taxonomy): domain Eukaryota; kingdom Viridiplantae; phylum Streptophyta; class Magnoliopsida; order Sapindales; family Sapindaceae; genus Cardiospermum; species Cardiospermum halicacabum. Next base: position 5,066,534 of record CM062398.1, on the reverse strand, counting down.
TGAGAAAATCCATGAGAACAACAAAACTACATATATGAGTTTGGCGCGGATAGTACAACTGCTCCAAAGCCATCACATTTCTAATAACACTTTCTGTGAAGTCATCTATTTCAAAGGGAGGTATATGTAGCACTAGCTGCTGTGTTTGTATAATGGGCAACAGTTTCATTGGAATAGCTTTATACCTGTATCTAATCTCAATCAGGCTTCTGTTCTCTTCCTTATCACATTTCGCGAACTCCACTCCTGAGGCCTGCAATTTCGTTGCACAGGGTATATAACTTACATCCTTGTAAGAACTATCACCTCTGGGTAAAGGGCACTGTGGTGGCTGGAACTGTTCCAACAAAACACATCTATTCAAATCCGTAAAATGTTTAATGTTCAGAGAATTAGTAGAATGACCATTCTTCCTCCCGTATAAGAATTCCAATGCAAGATTCAAGAATAATAAATTGCGGGTCACAAAGCCTCGAAGTTTTGCAAACAACTCCTCCAATACAAAGAATGGAATCTGATTTTCTAGTAACAGTAAATCCCTTCGTATAGTGCCTTTCAATCTCGGGGTATGCAGTAGAAGGTTTTCTTCAATCTTATCATACCCTAAAAAGAACTCAAAAATGAAGATAACATCGATCAGAATTATATTTTCAAAAGAACCATCTTCAAAATAATTGTCATCATAAGAGGCGTATATTCTTGCTTTCTCACTTCTTATATATCTTCGAAATTCCTTCACCATATCTTTACTTGTTCTGAGAATGAAATTTTTCTTATATCTCTTTTTTTCTTCCTCCATTTTTTTTAGCCTTGAATTCTTCCTATGAATAGGTCCTATACTTACCATTTGAGGAGTATAAGCCTCTTCATTTAGCATACGAATATCTTCTGGAACTTTGTAGATACAACATTCAGGCTGGCGTTCAAAGATAAACTCATCCTCACTTTCATCATCAATATCCTGCATTTGCTATCAAAATGATCAAAATGGAGTGATATGTTTATATATAAAACGTCCTAGTTTATATGATTTATAAATGTAGTTTGAAATTTTCTGTGCTTATATGTATGAGGGCTAAATTTCATCTGTCTCAACATCTTCAAGCATTGGTTCAGACAGGAGCGCGAGGAACTAAATCCTTTCCCTAAATCGGGTCGCACAAATTTTATTTAAAAGTTAAAATTTTTTAATTAAAATAAAATAAATATATATTTTTTATTTTTAAACCGTTAATAAATCATCTCATTTTCTTTTTATAAATTTTTAAATTTTGAAAATTAAAAAAATAAATAAAATAATCAATATATCTTTATTTTTTAGCTTTACCGTTTTCATATGAATGATTTTTATAAAATTTATAATAATATTTTAAGAAAATAAAACTATAAAATAAGAGACATTACAGTTATTTTAATTATTTTTAAAAATTTATATTTATATATTATATTTAATAAATATATATTTTATAATTATTTAGCACTCCAGTTGAACCATGCAAATATAATTGGTCCAGGTGTTAAAACTGTTTAACCAATATAGTAAGTTATTTTCGGTTTTAGGAAAAAGGTAAAGATATTTTGCACCCCTAAATATATAAAATTAATAAAAACTGAAAACGTCCTGTAATTTCACTACAGTGAATCGAAACAAACAGTTTTGTAGGATAAACGTGTGTACCTCAGATATAGTAATACAAATTTCTTCATTGTGATCCATGGTTCTGTTTCCCTCACATAGAGAAGCTGTGCATCGCTCTCTGCGGAGGATGAAAATGGATATTTGGTTTCATAATTTAATCTTAGAAAAATAATAAAAAAATAAAATAAAATTTCACCTGTGGATTTATGTTTTTTCTTGTCTTCCTCTTCCTAATTTCTTTCTCCCTACGAACCAGCAAATAGCAATAATGAAACCAAAATAATTGGAGTTACCTGAAAATACTTTAAAATTGAAAAAGATCTTAGACCTCAGTGAGCTTCTTCACCTGGTGGATTACAGAAGACGATGAATTGGAAACTGGAATTGTATGTGCAGGAGCAACTAGATGGAGCTGAAGTTGACTTAGCAGCAAAAAGTCCTTTGAGAAATCAGAAACAACCAAAATGATATTATAGTGTACGAGTAAAATAAATAAATAAATAATTGATTAATTAAAATAATAATAAAACATTTTTTTTAATATTTTATTTTAAATTTTTAATTTTTAATTTTTTTCACAAACTAGCCCAAAATTGCACATTATTGATAGTTTCCATATGGAGAAAGGTTTTTAATATAAATTTTAATAATTTTATAAATTTTTTGGTAAATAATTTTTCACTTAATAATCGGTATAATATTAAAGTTTATATAGTGTAAGTATCATTAATTTAACTCTTTTATTTTATTTATATATATTTAAAAGGATTATATTGGCATGTTTTATTTATATTATGTTTTATATATATACATATATGTTTTTTTTTTATAAATCACATTCAACCGATTGGAAAAATGTTGGATTTAAAATTGAGATCCAATGGATTTGTTATTTTTAAAAAAAGGATAAATTATGCAAACTAGTTAAATATGTACTGTCTTAATAACCATTTCTATAATTTAGGTTACATAAAACTGAGGTGAAAAACCAAATTTTAATAAAACTTTAATAAAAAAATTTAGGTATGCATTTTTAATAAAAATTAGTAAACAAATATTAAAAATAAGAGTTATTTCCCATTTACCACCGCAGGTTTGTAATATTAGAAAAAAAAAAATCTCCACTTTTTTATTTTTAACTAAAAAAATCACTTTTCAAAATATTCCATTCATTTTACTGTTCATTCGTCAGTGGATGAACAGTAACCAGAGGTATTTTGGTAATTTCAAAAAAAATATTTTTTAAATATAATTTTAAAAAAAAAAATATTTTTTTAAATAAATATTATAAAATGTCCCTAATTACTATTCATCCATCAACGAATGAACAACAAACTTGATAGAAAATGTTAAAAAATGGTTTTTTAATAATATTATAAAATTCTAATAATTTTTTAAATTTAATTTTTATGTTTCAATTTTACAAATATATTTGTGTTAATAATTTGGTTTGAGTATTTTTAAAATTTTGATTAATTATTTTTAATAACATTTTAGTTTTAATTTTTACTTTTAAATTTTACTTAAAAAAAATTAAAAACAAAACCTTTTGAAATTTTGAAACAATTTTCAGAATTTTTGGTTTAAAATTTTTAACGATTTTTATATTTTTTTAGTCATTTTTTTATTTCTAGTTTTAATAAACTACAACAAAAACATTATGTAATTTTAATCATTTTTAATAATAATGTAATTTAATATACTTAACATTTTAATGAAAATTTTGGTTAGTTTAATAATTTTTATATTTTTTAATTTGACTAAGAATTGAAATAAAAATAATATAAATTTTAATAATTTTTAAGAGGTAAGAGATCAATTTCAAAAATTTAGTATTTTTTTTTAAAAAAAAAATTATAATTAGGGCTGGACATGAGCCGAGCTGAGTCGAGTTGGATCCTTACTCGACTCAGCTCGTTTAATTTTTGTCGAGCTCGAGCTCGACTCGTTTAATTAACGAGCTTATTTTTTAAGTTCAAACTCAACTCATTTAAAGCTCACGAGCTGCTTGAACTCGATAAGTTAACTTGATAAGTATACAAATTATTTAAAATAATATTTAATTTTGAAGAAAGAGACACATGATAATATGAATTATATTTTTATATTATTTTAATTTATAATTTTTTTTTATTTTCAATAGAAATTATATAAATACACGTTTGGTTGGTAACGTAAATTATATTTTATTTTCTTTATTTTTATTTATATATTATATTTTATAATTTTAATTAATATAATTTACTGAACTAGCTCACGAGTTAACGAATCAAACACATCCAATCTCATACTTCAAGCTCAACTTATTTAATAATCAAATTAAAAATTAAAACTCAAATTTGACTCACTTTCTCATTAATAAATTCTTATTAATAAAATTTATCGAATAATTATGGAACTGAATGATTACGAATGGTCTCCAACCCTATTTATAGCCAAAAGTGATTCCAAACCCGATGATATATTGAATTACAAGTTACATGAAGATTGCAACTGTATGAAAAGAGAAATAGGAAATTATTACTTGGTACCCTTCGTTTCCTTATTCCAACAAAATGATTATGTAAAAAGAATAAAATTATAGAAAGCAATATGAAAAGTCGTGTGTGGAACATCAAAAACAGAATGGAGTATAAAAAATTTAAAGGTGATCTTTGAATAATGCTGCCAATGACCATCAATTTAGGAGGACCCATATATTATATTATTTTATGATAGAAGACACACTGCATTCTAAGCTCCTACACTTTCTCGTCATACAAAATGAGATTTTTAATTGCAAGGCCATGTATAATAGTTTTGTTTTCAGACAGAAACGCTCGCTATCACAACCGGCAATATAATTAAATAATCACTACATGTGCTTAGCAATCAAGTTCCACGTCAAAATAACCAAACCTTTTTCTTAATTAATAATGTAATAGGCTTTTAATGGAAATTAAGGGCGCTTTTTTATAAATAAGTATTTTTATTATTTTTGTATTTTTTTTTGTGTGTTCGAGTATGAAAATAAAAATAAAAACATAAATTTTATAGATTTTGAAAATGTGCTTGGTTGAATATAAAATATTGATTTTTAAAATATGAAAAAAAAAATATATTGTTTGGTAAAAACATTATTAAATATTAAAAAAATTACATTATCTTACGTTTACTATATATATATATATATTTTTTTATAGATTATTATTAATTTATAGGATGTCATATCTCTCACTATTTTGATAAATAGCTATGGTGGTTTTCAGAACACATTCTGAGGATTTATGACGCGGAACGGCAGCGAAAAATAAAATAAAGTATGTTTAAACTCGGTCACGAGTTTTGATATACTGATTATACTCGGTCACGAGTGTTAGGTGACTAATTTCGTTTGGTCGGGACGATGAAACTCCCTAATTTAAGGGAAGATAAACCCTAATCCAAGGAAAATTCTATTTCAGAGAAATAAGATATTCAAAAGTTGAAAGATATTTAATTTATGGAATGAAGCACCTTATATAGGGGTTACAACCTAGATTAAGTATAAATCCTTTTAAGAAAGAAATTCCCTAATATTTTAAAACAACCTAAAAAGAAAATAAATAAATCAAATAAGGAATATAAATTTAAAATTCTAAAATAATTAAGTCTTCATTTTAATCTTGACTCGGTCCAAGTCTTTAATAAAATTTAAGGCTAACTGATCCGCATTATTCCCTTCCATTTTAGAAGAACTTGACCTCGAGTTCTCATCAAATATCTTTTTAGTGTGTCAAATTATTTCCACCTTCTTTTCTTCCACATGTATATTGTCTTCAATAATAATAATTTGAAGATGTCGTGAAGACAAATAATTTTTAAAAAAAATATTTTTGAAAATAAAGTGCGCAATTTTTGAAAACCTGTCAACTGTAACCAGAAACGGAGCTAGCCAAGATTGGTTTGGGGGGCCATAACAAAAACAATATTAGGGTTGAGTGAGATTCAAACCCATTCCCTTTCTATTACCAATAAGAGTGTTAACCACCAAGCCACTTATCAATTTGAAAATTATGGTATAATAATACATATATAACTGATTTTTAAGGAGCTGGGGGGGCCATGGCACCTGCCAGCCCCCCCTTGGCTCCGTCCCTGACTGTAACAAAAATAAAGTCAGATTTACATTGAGTACATGGATGGCCAACAATGAAATCCACATCTGCTACTGGCAAAATAGGATCAACTTCCGCTTCTAGCAAAATTGAGCCTGCTTTTGCTTCTATTCTCTCTTCAACTTGAGGTGAATCCTTTTCAATTACAAAATCACCGTCATATTTGATCTTGATCTCACTTGATATTTTTGATGTCATTTTAGATTTTTCTTCCAATTTAGATAGTCTCACGGATCTAGTAGGCAAGATCACTATCTCCTTTTTATTCTACCTGAAGTTGTACGAATTATTTTCTCTTTTGTATACAACATTCAGATAAAAAAACCAAGGTTGTCCCAACAAGACTCCACACGTATCAATATCCATAACATCACAAATAACAGTATCTGAATAAGATTTACTCATCGAAATAGGTACTCTACAGATTCGATTTACTTCAATCAACATACATTCTTTATTCCAAAAAGCCTTATATAGTGAAGGATGAGGCTTTGTTGGTAATTGTAAGATCTCCACCAACTTTTCAGCAATTATATTTTCATAACTGCAACTATCTATAATCATCTCACAAACAACATTCCCAACTCGACAATATGCTCGAAAAATCTTCATCTCTGCTATTGCATCTTGATTATCCCCCATGGACGAACACTGCTCTAATACCAACTGATGCAGAACGGAATCGAAAAATAAAAGTAAAGTCTTGTTTAAACTCGATCACGAGTTTTGATATACTTGATTATACTCGGTCACGAGTGTTATGTGACCAATTTTGTTTGGCCGGGACTGTAACGTCCACAAGTAGGCCCTAAATTTTTTCGAATATTTTATCATTTAAAATTTTGGTTTTTATAAAATTTATTTTCGAAAGTTCCATATTGGAATAAATCGAAAATCTCTCTAAGGGTAAAATTGTAATTATAAACCAAATTAGGAAGTGTAGAGTCAACTTCGATATTTGAAAATTATTTTGAAATGATTTTCATAAAACCGGGCCAATTTCGGAAAAATAGATTTTTATCGATTTTAAATGTGACTTTCGATTTAAACATGATTTTGGTGGTATAAATGCATTTTTGAAACCGGAAAATATTTTCGAAAACGAAACCTGGAGCGGAGCGGAGTTTTGGGTTGGATTGGAGGTTGTATGTGGGCTTGGATATTGATGGACTCAAAATTCATGAACAATGCCCAAACCCACAAAACCCCGACCACACCACTAACACCCACATCTCTCCCTCCTCACTCTCACTCTCTACTCCACTCAAGAAACAAACGTGTATTCCTCTTCTCTTCTTCACTCTCAAACCCTAACCCCCATTAATTGCTTCAACCACCAAAGACCCACCCCATTAAAGTTTGGAGCTACCATCATCTAACTCATTTAAGGCTTCTAGGAGTAATTTAAAACTCCATTTCTTCTTCATTCTCTTTGTAAGAATTTAAAGCTCATTAATGGCATTTCTTGATTTTGAAGTTTTTGATTTACATTAATAGCATGAATAGGATTCTTAGCAACTCTATAACACTTCCGGATAGTTGGTCTTGTTGATTTTGAACTTTATTAGTGTTTTTGATAAAAAAAAACCCCTTAGAGCTAGTAGAGTCATTTTGGTGAAATTGTGTTGTGTATTGATTTGTGTTGCTTGGATTGGTTCCAATAGGCAACCAAGGTGTTGGAGAGCACCAAACCGAAGAGACTAGCTAGTTGTCTTCGGAGGAAAGGTTAGCATCTTCGTTTTATGCTCTATATACGTGTATGATGGTGGTTTTGTGTTTGATTGCATAATAGTATGTTAATAATGCTGATTACTTGGTAAATAATAGATATGTTGGGAATGATGATAATAGTGTCATGTAGACACTTATTGAGTTGAATTGGAATTCACAATGTGTATATGATGCTATGTGATGTTTGATGATTGTGATTGTGATTGTTATTGGCCTTGGAGGTTTTGATTACAAGACAATGGATTTTGAATGTAGGAGGGTGTATTGAGTACAATGCATCATTTTTATTTTGTCAATGGAAAATGTTGAAAAGGTTATACATATGTTTTGCCTTGTGGCTATGTGAAACCAATGGTATTTGGTGCCATTGTGGAGAAATGACAATGGTAATATATAGTTTTGTGTAACAATAGAAGAAGGTAATAAATATTGTTTGATCACTTAAAAAGAGTGTCCTTGTTCTCATCTTGAATGTGTGAATGTAATGACATGCCTTAGGAAACTAGAAATATACTTCGACCCGAGTAAATGTGATTTATTGGCTTGAAGTGTCATTTATTCAGAATGACTGCTCATTACCGGATGCGACGACATCAACCCAATCCTTTAGATCTTACCGTGTCTTTGGACTTACCGTGATCTTCGGATCTTACTGGGATTTCGGCCCACTACCGTCATGTGTTTCACCGTGAGAGTTGAGTCTAAGGGCAAAATAACTAAAATGTGGTTATTGTGTGAATTGTATGCTTTAAATGGTATAATGATGTCTAATGAAGGGTAAATGATTGTTTGATGTGGATGAAATTCACTATAGAAACCTTAGACGGTAACTAAATAGAATAAGGAAACTAACGGAATAAATTGAAAAGTTGGGAAAGTGAATTAAAGTGGAAAATGTTATGTTTTTCTCACTTGGGCGTCCTGGTCGGCGGCCTGGCAAAGGAGTTAGTGCCTGAGCCAGGGCGCCAATCCGCTGTGGTACCAATCTTCGCGGCCTAGCAAAGGAGTCAGGACGCTGACCAAGGCGCTAAGTGCCTACGGTACCACTTTTGGCAGCCTGGTCACTTAGACTAGAGCGCGAGCCAGGGCGCCAAAGTGGATTCGGTACCACTTTCTGCGGCCTGGTCACTTAGACCAGGGCGCTAGGTTAGTCACGGTACCAATTTTTGCGGCCTGGTCAGCAGCGTGGTCAAGGTGACCAGAGCACCGACCAGGGTGCCAGGAGGTTACGGTGCCACTTTTAGCGGCCTGGTCAGGGAACTGGCGGCCTGGTCAAGGTGACCAGGGCGCGATAACCCCATTTTGCCTCCAGTTTTCTATTTTCTGATCCCCTTCGGATACTACCGGTTATGTGATGATGTTTGAGAAGTTAAGTTGCATTTGTGTGCTCATTTTACTAATGAAAGAAGCATATTTGTATGTATTTGCTTGAGCATGAAGGTGTTAACTAGGCATCGATAGCCTAACCCTTTCCTTTCTCCATTTTCTTGTTTGTTTGCTTTTCGAAATGAATATGTGGCCAGATGGATCGAGCTAGCATTTGAAGGTCGGGTTGGGAGCCCTACTTAGAGCATTTATCACATTGCATCGATTTCACCCCGTTCATTTTGTATAAGCTTTTGTAAAAAGATTTCACTTTACTATTCTTTTGTCAACCTGCCCACTTGACCTAGTGGCAAGTTGAACACTAAGCTCGGTATCGTATGTTGATCCGTATTGTATGTTGATCCGAGTTTGGTGTTACTTAGTAATTTCATATGTAAACCTTATTAAGGATTATAAAGTGTGTATTTTAAAGTATTTATTTGCCACTTGGGTTGCAATTGCTATTATGTATATGTATATGTCATAAGTATATTAAGCTAAATGTATGAGTCAATGTGGCATTCCAGTCTCCTACACCTTGGATCCTCCGGGGGTGGGGGTCGGACGCTACAGGGACGATAAAACTCCCTAATCCAAGGGTAAGATAAACCCTAATCTAAGGGAAATTCTATTTCAGATAAATAAGATATTTAAAAGTTGAAAGATATTTAATTTATGAAAGGAAGCCCCTTATATATGGCTTACAACCTAGATTAAATAGAAATCTTTTTAAGAAGAAAATTCCCTAATATTTTAAAACAACCTAAAAAGAAAATAAATAAATCAAATAAGGGAAATAAATCTTAAATCCTAAAATAATTAAGTCTTCCTTCTAATCTTGACACAATCCAAGTCTTCCATAAAATTTAAGGCTAACTGTTCCGCATCAATTTGCTTTTTTTTTTTTTTCTAACTTCTTCTTGTAGTTTCCTTGCATTCCTCTCAATATCTTGATCATATAGGAATTCGCTTGTATGATCAAACCTGGTTATACATAAAAGAAGATCAATCAGTATCGTCCTTGCCAACGGCGCCGAATTTGTCAAAAATAATTAATTCATAATAATAACTAAAAACAGTAGGAAATAGGATTTAACCACATAAAATAGTTTAATCGATTATATCTTTAAACTGGCAGGACAAGCGCCTTCTAATCAGCCTCTAACCTATCAGTTATCTTAACAAGTGCCTAACAGATTCAATTGTAGATTGCAATAAGAATTAGAAAGATTTATGATTATAGCTAGTAAATCAAGAAGTATGTGCACTATGATCATAACATCACATAATACGACATATCACACTATTTGCTACCTAAGTTAAATCAATTAAACGATCACGTATTTAATTTCATTAACTTGCAGGATATCAACCTAATTGATTAACTAATAGGCCTAATTAATCAATCAGTCAAGCAAATATATTCAACCTTAAATAAATAATCATAGTGAAAACATGAATATCGCAGATATAGTCAATTAAATACAATTCTCACAACATAGAAAATAAACCAATTGATTTTACTAGATCAAAATAACTTAGATAGTTATGGTCATAGTTAGCATCATTTTTATCAATTAAACGTTCAAACCTAAAAATAGTGAAAACATAAACTACAATAACCTAAATGAATATGAACAACGTACTTGTTTTTCCTCTCTAGAGTCAATATATTCTAAAACCTAACGCTAAAGTTGCGGAGATATGAAAAAAAAATCCATAAAATCTTCCTAAATCATCTAAACCGTATGTTTAATATTTTAAAATATAAAATAATCTCAGAAACAAATATTTAAATTAACCAAAAATAATCTTCACACTTTAAATTTGACTTCATGAAATTGACAATTATCCCAATCAGTCCTAAAAATGGTCAAAATTACAAAATTTAGCTCTAATCATACAAAAATTAGCTCTAATCATACAAAATTTAAATAAATAAAATATATATATATATATATATATAATAATAATAATAAGCCAAATCAGGAGCAAATATTTAAATTAACCCAAAAATAACATAGCCAATAATGCACAAATGTTACGGGTCAATGTCTTAAGTAAACACGAATGCTTATTTGGATTAAGTTCATTAGATGGCTCGTAAGAGATTACGATGGATGAATCATTTAATATAAGTGTTTAATCTCTTAGTAACAATGGATGCAAGTATCCTTAAAGTTTAAGACTCAAAGGTTTCTTAAGTATTGCATTTAAGACTCAAAAGTTTCTTAAGTATTGCATCTTTCACTTTCACTTTCACTTTGAGGTCATTCGTCACTTTGAGGTCATTCGTAAACTCACCAAGTTTACATATAGGGTGATTATTAGGTATATCACAAACTATTTAAGGGTAATTGAGTGACCAATAAAGAATCTTTTACTCCTAATGAAAGAAATTCATAAAGACGTAAAGTCAGGATTACGTTGATTATTTTGGTTCATTTTAAAAATTTTAATTTTTTAAAATTTGAAAATTTAAAAAAAAAATAATTTGAATGGTTCGTTAAATCAATATAAAAAATTTAAAATGCTCAATTTTGGTAATTTAACCTTAATAATGTTATGGAATTTTGAAGTTGGATTATAAACTTTAATTGAAAATATAAAATAACAAAACTATTTCTTCGAAATTGTGAAACCATTAAAAGTGAAAAATATAAAATTATTAATTGTTGAGAGTGGGATTTGAACCCACGCCCTTTCGGACCAGAACCTTAATCTGACGCCTTACACCAACTCGGCCATCTCAACTTTGTTGTGTTTTGAAATATCTATCAAACTTTTAATAAAAACCCACATTTTTGCATATCAGATAGATGAATGCATAAATAAATAAATAAATCACATAATTTCAACCCTCAACTCATGTAAAGAACAAAATTTATTTTCCTGTGGACATACGGGACGAGTTACTGGAGGTTATATCAGTAACTTGAAAATTACAAACTGAACAGGTGGCAATCATCATTCGAGTTCAAATTTACACAGGTTTGAACAAAGGTGACACTCTTCTTCGTACTATCTCCCGGATTTGCTCCGCCGACAAAACTGATGCAGAATTCTCAAAATTGGCATCTTCCATCTGCCGATGCAACTGTGAACAGAGAAACAATTTCATTGAGCAAACATATTCCATTCAAAGAACCTCTTAACTGTCTTTTCAAAGACCATACACAGAATTGAATTGCTTTAGTTGTAACATCAATCAAAATACTAATGTGTATCCAGGTGGTCAACTTTTGTATCTGAATAGAACATTAAAAGCAATACGTAGAGGGAAAATGTACATTCTCAAGGATCGTTGATTGGTCATCTAGGTGGTAGTTACGCATGTGTCTTAGCATCTCCAGTTGCTTCATTCAAGGAAAATACAAAAACACTGTAAAGATTTTAAGGATATGAATTTGTAAATGCATTTATTCTTTTGCCATCATTTTTACCAACAATACCTGCTCATGCAGTTTTCTCTGAATGTCCATTCTTTCAGAAAATTCATCAGGTCCAAGCTCAGCTTCATCACATGCCACCTCTTCTCTATCATATTACAGTATGAATACTATCAACAAGAGAAAACCATACACATAGCACTTTGCAAATGTAGATGGCAAGCAAAGATTTGTTATTCATCAACACTAATAAAGATTACCCATGTTAGTATGACAAGAACAAGCATCAGCTAGAACTTATGTACCCTTTTTGCAGTATTATACAGAAATGATACTTAATTGAATGATTTTCAGTTAAACAGTGACCATTACTTTTCTATGAACTTGTATACACAGGATATCCTTACATCCCAATAATTGCTTCGCCAAAAGCATGGTCATATGAATGATATTACTATTACTTCACTATCGAGGAGAAAGAGAGAGGGAGAAATTTGATAAACTTACATAGCAACAAATTTGTAAAATTGTATCATCAAATCCCGGTCATTCTCATAAGTCATATTCACTTTCCCCAAGCTTGCAATGCCAAACCTTGGATCTACGGAAGAGACAACAATATGAATTTTAGGAAGTTGCAGCATGAACAGATCTGCATGATGCGTAATCTAATAGAAACTCATAGGTTAAATCAGTGACAAGATAGATAATAAAATCAATCTCTCCGTAAAATTGAATGAATCTATTATAATCAGGTCCATGAAATAGAATGATTGAACTTGAATCAATTCATGGAACAAACTGCATCAACATCTACAAAACTTAGATGAAGTGCATTTTCAACAATTATGCTGATTTTCCAAATTATATATGCATAAACTTTTCTGTTTGGTTAAACATTTAAGGGGAAGATATAAGGAACATTAGGATTTCGATGAAGTTATAAATTCTTAAGGAACATTAGGGTTTTCACTCATACTTAGTATAAACAAAAAGGGAAATTTGCATTAGTCATATGTAAAGTTTACACAAGGAGAAACTCACCAACACCCATCTCCAGAAATATCTCTTCTTGTATTTCAGTGGTGACACCAACCGCTTCCTGCAAGATATGAACATGGAACCATCCTTTTAACAAGCCACTTACATTTAAGTTTTCAAATGTAAAGCTTATATGGCTGCGATATAATGAAAATATGTCTATATCAACATATGGGAGATAATATATATCTAGGGTATTACTCGACTAATCTGCATTGCAGATTGAATGAAACAACAGGTACTGAAGGTAGCATCAATCAACAAAGGCACGCATATCCAATTTAGAAAACTCCATTCATACTTCTGTAATGCTTTTTCACTTTTACAAATCTAGCTGAGATTTTCCCAACATCCAAACAATAATTAACATTGTCCAGGAAAGCTAATCACACTGAAAAATACACCATATATTTTTTTACAGTACATACCATCTGTCATTTCAAATGCTATCAAAACAGACAATGTATGTGCTACGTACTAGTATCCAGCAAAGACTCACACACCAAACATGCTCTAAATCTAAATCCTTACAGTTCTTAACTTAACAAAACAAATATTTCACTGTTAGCAATATGAAACCATGGGAAAAAGCTTACAGTTCTAAAATTGACAAAAGCCAAAGCAAATGCAGAATCACTACACCCTTAACGTTAACATACTACACAAGAATATAACAATTAAAGAGAGAGCAAACTATGCATGTGTGCATATGCATATTCACTTTCTGAATTGTCCACATCCACACAAGTCCAGAGACACTAATAACCTACTAAAAAACTAAATAATGAAAAACTAGTCAGAAAAGAACCCATTTCACACACCATCAAACATTTCACCGAAGAAATTAAAAACTAAAAAATATATACAAAATTACCTTTTTCTCCCTCACAGCTTCTGCAATCCTTTGCTTCACATCTTACAAAACCAACAACGAATTATTCAGGCGAGGAATGCCAATAGAAAATATTAAAAGTTTAAACAGGAAAAATAAAAAACAAAAAAAATAGAAAAATTACCAGGCTGGGAAGTGAGGAAAGAGAAGCGATCGAAAAGATAGAGCAATTGTTGTCTGTTTAACATTCCAGAGTTCTGCAACTCTCTACTACCCATTGATGAAGACGACATTCTACAATCTGCTCTCTTCCTCACACTTCCAATTTTTTTAATTTTTTTTAAAAGAATAAATGTTCCGGTTTATGAGGCCAAAATCAACACCACCCTTCCCGTTACGTGGCTCCACTCCACAGCTTTAAATTAAATCACTTCTTTGAAAAAGACGGAAATATCCTCGTGTTTGGTCGTTGAAAAGACCAAATTGACCTCAAAGAAACCTTTATAACCGTATATTATATTGCTTTTGGCGCCTTTGAAGTTTGTTTGTAATTCATTGAACAAAACAACAGACTCATCATGGCGTCTGCTTCTCTTCTCTTCTTCTTCATCACCTTCTTCTCACTTTCATGCTCTGCTCTTGCTTTTGTTTTTCAGCCTAATTTCTTGTCTAATGCTCTAGAGACCATCTCCTACTCTGGTTACCTTTCCATTTCACTCACTCTCCGAATCACTTCCAAGTCTCTTAATCTTGAATCAAAACCATTGACCATTTTCGCTCCATCCGATCTCGCTTTTGTTAAATCTGGACAGCTCTCAATCCATGACCTTCAATTTCACATAGCACCTCTTATCCTCTCTCAATATACACTCAAGAAACTTCCTTTCGGCTCTAAAATACCCACGTTGTTGTCTAATCAATCATTGGTTGTCACTACTAAGGATGACCAGCTGTCCATCAACGGTGTTCTGGTTCAAGAATCTCCACTGATTTATGATGATTTTGTGGCCGTATATGGTATGGATCGTTTCTTCAACTCTTCGTTTCAATTGGGTACTGCTTTGAATTCAGTATCGAAACCTATTCCTGCTAAGGAGGAATACAATGCTTCTCACCTGGAAGTTTCTGGTTACGATATCGGTATTATGGGAAATGCTTCGAATTGGTTGAGGTCAAGAGGCTACTCAGTGATGGCGAATTTTCTTGATGTGCAATTGGCGGAGTTGAATAAAGATGAAACAAGATTGACAGTCTTTGCACCGGTAGATGAAGCAGTGCAAGACTATGTGAAGAACGTTGGCGAATCCATGTCTATGTTTCAGAGACATGTGGTTCCTGGATTGCTCACATGGAAGGATTTGGTTGAGATTCAAGAAGGGTCGTCTTTGCCAACGTTTTCAGGGGGATATGAGATCAAAGTCACTTGGTCTGGTGATATACTTTTGTTTAATGATGTTCCTGTGGTGTTTCCAGATATGTACAGTACTGATTCGCTTGTCTTGCATGGCCTCAATAGTTTGCTTGTGTCTCCGTTGCAGCAAGATGTATTTGGACAGTCTTTGTCAGAACTGGACGGTGGAGATTACCAGAATCCACTTCCGTACGATTACGAATTGCCCTGATAAAAAGCAAGTCTCAAATGGAAGATTTTGCCTCACAAGTCATGGCGATCTTATGCCACAAACAGGGTAGCTTCTGTACCGATTTTGGTAGCCTAGTCAAGTTTTAACAGATATGTTTGTTGGGATAATTTCATAGCATTTTAACTTGTCTACAAGTTTTGAACTCTCTTATAATCTGTTAGATGTAGAATTGCTCCGTTTCATTTTGATGCAGTATTTTCGAATTCAAAAGTTGACTTGTCTTGCTAAATGGAAATCTGCAATTTTCCTGTATGTTACAAATCAAATTAATACAGCCAATTCTTCTTCTAGGGTCAATATGCACGCAAGTTAGTTTAAGAATACACTATGGCATAATAAAAATAAGGAGAAACAGTCTCCACCTTTTTTCTTTTCGCATTAGTCATTTTAAGCATCAGTGTCTGAATCTAGAAGTAGAAGCCTGAAGGTTAGCAGAGGAAGTTCCCGTTGAACTAGATTGAGGCCTGTATGTGTAACTGGTACTAGCTTCCTCACCTGTATATTCTCCAGCGAAACTAGCCTTTGCTAACTCCCTTAGCCTCTTCATTTCGTTCTTTGTTTCTACTTTCACTCCTTTGCCCCGCCTAATTTCTTCTCTCTGCAAGGGAATGGTGGCATGTACATGTGCAGAATGAGACAATTCAAGAGCATTTGTGCCAGGTGAGCCAGGGCTGTGTACAGGGACTACAGTGGCAGTCATTGCGCCTGGTCCTCTTGTATCTCTTCTTCCATATTCAGTTTCTGGACTGAGAGGAAGAGCTGGAGCAAGGCTGGTCATTGGCTGGAAAGAACCAGGTATGACCCTTGACCAATGCTTTTTCGGAAGGAAAGGCAGCACAAGGCCCTTAGCAACAAACTTCAATCCAACCTTGAAAGAATTTTTTTGGGGTTGAGAGAGTCGTAAAATGCACTTTACCATAGCATACCACTCATTTGTTATCTGAGCTACGAAAGTGAGGAAGAGGAGAGCTAGCATAAAAAATCCAAGGGTTTTAGCTTCATCTTGATTTGAGCCATTCAATCTGATACACAGACAGAAGATACCTACCTCACATAGAAGGGAAATGCTTTCTGCTACATGAACTCCTCTGCAGATATATGGTTTGAGAGTAAATAAAAACAAGAATTGTATCAATGTGATGCTTAAAGCTGAAAGGCTTTGGCTAGATCGATTTGATGAGTAAGCTCCAGAAATAATTCCCAAAGTGATTCGTCTTAAAAGGTCAAGAACAATATAGGAGGATCTAGCACAACCTAGTATTTTCCCAGATGAAGGAATTCTGATTTCTTCATTGCTATCAACTGAGCTTACAGCTCTCATTCTTCCAATCCCATTCCGCTCACTTTCTGTCCGATTAGGCATGATGTTTGGGTCATTCTCATCAACAAGCACAAAAAGCGGAGGACCTTTTCGGTTCTCAAATAGAATGCCGAAAATTGCAAAGAAATACTGAGGCAAACCTTCCCTATAAAACCATTTTCCATTTGTGGGCCTGCCTGTGAAAGAAAACAACAGCTTTGTATACCATTGCATCTTTACTCCCACGCCAACATTCTTGATTTCTTTATACTGAGCAAAACTTCCAGAAAAGATCGCAATCACTAGAAACAGGCAAACAGATAAAATAAGTGCAGCTGGGATGGATAGCAATAAAGCTCCTGTTATAATTCCTCCTGCCGTAGCACCTGCAATGACAGCTATTAGTCCAGAAAATCCAAAGCTGATGAACAATTGAAACTAGAAAGCACAAATAGAAACTCACCTCTTAAAACAAATGCTGCAGCCTGAGATATACAAGGCAGCATGAGAATGAGAAGAAAGAGCTCAAACCTCGGATTTGACAGCATCTCATGAACAGAAGTTCCCATTCTCCATCTTAGGATAATTAATGTTAAGACATGGATTACAAGTAAGCTAAATCCTCCTACAGCAAGCCAGAACAAGTTCATCCCCATATCTTGCCACCTGTCAAAGGGATAGCTTCAGCAATATTCATTATCGCTATCAAAAGCAAGTTGCTTATATTCCTTTTATCCTTGTGTGTCAATGAAATTAATCTTGTTTAAAAGATAAATTTCTAAATTAAAAAGGCAACACTATAGCTACCCTTCATAGTTCTCCATTTTCTTGACAACATTACTGGCAGACAATGGCTCTCCTCTCTGCATAAAAGAAAAAACAGTTTAAGGAAAGCATTTTCTTTTTAAGATACAAGACTAAATATGTAGTATATACTAACCAAGAAATAAGTGTAATAGTCATTTGAATTGAGAGGTAACCCATAAGGAGTACTTTTCATGCTTAGGTTGTGATGTCCATAAGGCCAGCCAAATTTTGGGTCAATTGCAGTGGGAAAATGAAGCTCATCTGGCCGATAGGATGAGTGTGTTACATTTAAGTCAACCGTGTCATAAGATCTTTTATAAGCTGGTCCAGTGGACCAATGTCTAAATTGATTTATGTGTCTCTCTTTAGCAACATAAACATGATTAGGCCAAAGTGAATCACTATTCATTCTCCAAGGAAGCTTTTGACGAGGTATGAGCCACCTAAGACCATTTGTTGTTTCTGAGTATTCAATTGGTTGATTAGCTATGAGCCAGTCTGAAAGAACAAAAACTTGCAGGTGTCCAATCATTCCCTACAATTATACGATTTTGAAAACAATTAACTGAACCAGAATATTTATATAGATATTATGAAACCAGTAAAAGTCTGTTTCTCTGCAATGCAAGGCTTTTGATTACCCACATGTAAGTTCAATGAAGGATCGGATGCCACAAAACTAAATCCTGAGTTATGAGTGCTTGTTGCTCCAAGGTTTGCTGAGGAAAGTGAAAGAATAGCTGCTGCTAGAGAAGTTGCAAACACACCCGCAGTCACAAAAGAATGTAGAGCCGTCGATATTGCAGGGGTTGAATCTGCAAAATCATTTAAGAAATACAGAAATAGTTAACCAAATAAATTTTGTTGCACAAGAAAAAATGTATGCAATTTGCAAATAGTAGATTGGTTATTGGTGAATAAAACATGCAGAACATTTTTCAATCACATCGATTTAATCTGGAATGTGAGCTCTATAAGTAATTGTTCAAACTAGAAAACATGCAGTTTTGTCTTACAGTGCTTCACTTCAATTTTGTTAGATGCCAAATTTAAGTTTCCTGATATATCATTGACTTTCCCCGCAGGAATAGAAATGGACACCACATTTTGAGTTAGTGCATGGACATTTATTGAGTACAGAGCTCTTGAAATTTCCTTAAACCTGCATGAATCAAAAAGATCGTGCTGATATACATAAGCTCTTCTTCTCTAAGTTTTCTTCATTCCAAGTAATAAATCAACAAACAAGTAATCAGTCGTGTGCACCTGCCTTGTTATTCTTCCTCCAACAACATCTACCATGGTAGCCTCAAACCCAAAAACTGGCTTTGTAAATTCAATAATCACATTGATGCTGGGTGCCTTTGTCACACTGGCTGAGTTTGTACTAATCCCTACCCCAGGGCTAGTAGAATCTTGAAAAGCAGAAATCACTTTTTAGGTCAATTGAAAATAAGTAAATAAATTAAGGTACCAGGGACAACATACCATAGAGGAATGTAATGGAGGGAACAGCTGAAACTGGTGTGCCTGTAATACCAAATAGTCGACCAGCTTGGAGTTCAATAGTTATTATATCTGCTTTTGGCATATTTTTTACCTTCAAGAGAAAGATTCTTTTCTTAAGTATTACAATGTCAATAGGACTCACAGGAAGAGAAATTTTTATTACTAACCTTAAATGCAAACCGTCGATTCATATGGCTTTGAGTTTGGGCTACTACTAAATTTCCTAAATTCAAATGAATTGCATTGATGATCTCTTGAGTTGAATTTAAAATGGGGATGCTAAAGTCCAAGAATATCTGCAGGTCTTCCATCTTTTTGGTTGCTAGAACAGTTCTAGGTACCCCACCAATCTCCAATTCATATGCTGGAACTGACATCCAAAAATCAACCAGCACTGGTCTTCTGTCTAAGATGAAAATCATTCAACTCATTCATAGAGGGAAACAATAATCTATAATCTGATTCAGAAATCAGATATAATAGGCCAGTATAGTCCAAATGGATAAAATACTGCTTTACTATGTCTTACCGATATGAATGATTATATTAGAACCATTTGTCCTAGTAAAATTGTTTCCTGCTACATCTGTACAAAAGTTATCTGCCATTCTTATCACAACACGCCCATATGCATTCTCCAAGGGGAGAACTACGTCAAGGCTATATCTGATATAAGGTTTGATTATCTGAAGCGAAGAGGCATGTACATGGGCAGGAGGATCAAGGATGAGCTACAAAATAAAATTAGTTTTGGGATAAGTCAACATTGTTTAGCAACATTGATCACAAATGCACACATCTACCTCTTGCCAATTTTCATCGGATCATGTGAATCCTTTTTTGGTAAGAGAACTTACATCACAGTTGGATGAATTTGTACATTTAAAGCCACCCTGACCAGAGCAAGCTTCACTGAAAGTTATGTCAATCGTTATTTTCTCAGCATTTGTGTAATTCTGTCTGCTTGTAATCGTTGCAGTTGGTGGGATTGTATCTACCAGAAGAATATGAATCAAGATGTTAGGTTCTTAAAGTAAAATCCAATTATATTGTTTTTCCATTTCCTCTTTTCACAATGTCTCACGTTAGACTGCCTCATAAGGAATCACAGGGTATGCAGTTAGAAGTAATATCTTAGATGTGATGAACCCATTATATTTCAATAAAAGAAGCAAACATTATAGAAACTAATCACATCTTACCAATAAACCACCTATATGTTGATGAGTTTCTCTCTCCACTAGTAGTTGTGACATTGAGATGAAATCTATGTTCACTGTTTACTCTCAAATTTTTTAGCACAATGACATTTGCTGGACATTGTCTCAATTTGTGGCCATCGAGCTGCACAGCGAAGAGACACATCTTAAATTACTTTGCTAAACCAAATCACAAAGTCATCTGCGGTTATAGCAAAATGGTGTAACTAAAATACCATATTTTAGGTTGGCAGGTAATTTAATTTAATTAACAAAGATCACTTGAGGCACCTAAATAGTTCAGGAATGAACCTAAATGTTAACAGTTCAAAGAAGTATTAAACAAATTATCTATTTAAAAAGCAGCAGCCAAAGAGATTTAACAACAGGCCTAAGAGTATAGAATAAGTAGTTATGATTCATGAGGCAATGAAGTACATAACACATGCACAAAAAATGAAAATGATGAAGAGAAATGATACCTCACAGTGAAGAGAACATTCATTGTTTCTACAAGCATCAGAAGCATCTGACCTCTTAATTGAGTACTTAAAAACAACATAAGAGAACCTTGACTGTGCAGGAGGAACTCGATCAAAATGCACTACAACCGTGGATTCAGCTGAGATTAATGCACCTACCATGATTATAACAACATAGAAAATTGCTCTAAGAAACTCGAAGAAACCCATTTCAACAACTGCTATCTACTTCACATTTAAGCCAAAAGAAGGAGAGGAAAAAGAAGATTAGTTCAAATTCATGATATGCACAAATAGTTGAGACTTGCAACTGTGTACATTCACTCTCCTTCTCCATGATGAAAAAAAATTCAAGAACTACCACGACAAATTGTCTTTTGGTCTCATAACTTCTAGTTTAAATAAGTTCACATTCCCATCAACTACCACCGGACAGCTTAAATAGTAGCTTTATTTTCTATGTACAACTTCTTGTGTTTAACTTTGATAAGCAACATGACATAATTTCCTTCTTAAAGATTGTAATGCATTGAAGTTGCAGTATCTACGGAAATAAATTTGACTTTGTTATCTATATTTATTGCCAATGACATTGGACTGCTAAATGTCTGAAGATGTAATCCATAGAAGAATTTATAACTCACCATTAAAGAGCAGGAGTAGTGGAGACTGGGAAGAGTAAATGAGAGTCCTTGTGGGTTCAAAAGGCAAAGACTGCTGTCTTGTGGATTTATTGCTCATGAACATTGTCCCCAGTGCAGTGATGGGGTAGATGAACAAGTAAATTCAGGTCCCACACCATTAAATTGGACTAGATGTAAAACTGTGATTACAGTTGTACCAAAAATTTAAGATAGTTGTGCTATTGTGTGTGCTCTTGATGATTCTGTCAAAAAGAGGTAAGGAAGAATAGTCAAAATTAGCATGGAGAAGAACTGCTTCTCAACCATAATCTGCAAAAGTTGGCAGTTTGGCTAATTCATTTTCTTATCTAGAATAAACTTTTTAAAAAGCTACAAAATCCAGCATTTATTCATTTTCCTGGCATTCATATAAATACACAGAGTGCTGCAATTGTGATAACGAAACCTAAAATTTCAAGCATTTATTTATTGACCAGGTATTGTAACTAAGAAACATAAAGTGGCACCTAGTAGAATTATCATATGAATTCCACTCGAATGTAATTTCACAATGTAGGCAACAAAGTCAGCAGATGGTAGTAAGGAACATAATAGATACATTTCAAAGAAGTAAGTTGATAAAATTACCTTGGAATTTCAAGTCCTTTGTGCAGTCTCCATGCGAGGAGGTGGGTTTAGCTTAAAGTTATTTCAAGAAAACATAATAATAAATCACCATCATCAGTGATTTCAAACACTCCATGTGTGCGATAACTGTCCAAGGAAGCGTTTTGTCTTCAGTATTTTAAGAGCTGGGTGTTTGGTTTGGTTGGATTGGGTTACATGACGTCATTATGGTTAGCTTAAGTTTCTCATGATTCATTGATCATATATAGTATAGCTGATACATGATCCATTAACCAAAGTAAAACAACGCTTCTACTATTGACTACTAAATCAAACATGGTTTGAGAACTCCGTCCAAATCAGCTATAAAATTATGAACCAAAATTAATCAGCTTCAGATATGTACAAAGCGTTCCGACACAGGAATTTACAATGAAGAACCCAATTTCTCTCTGATCAGTTTCGATTCTGTAATCAAGTATAAGCTCTACTTGCATAGAAAAATACAGTAGACTTGTTAGAGCTAGAGTGAAAATGGAGAGAAGGTTGGTTGTTCCTAAAATGGTAAAGATATGATACTATTTGGTGTTTAATGTAGCTGACAAAATATACATGTTTTCCGCCCAATATGAAATGCAGTGAAACCAGCAAGGCAACCTCAAAAGTATATCAATTTTAATTCTGTACAAAGTCTGATCAGATGATAATGAGAGAGTCATCTAGGTAGCAGATGGGATTACATCTTCAAGCGCCCTCGGATCATCTTCTTCTTCCATCCAGTGTAATTTTGGCCCCTGAGCATCAAAATATCTTGAAATTCTATATCAACAATGTACAGTTAACAACAGTCTGCATATGCCATAGTCAGTTATAGATTGACATGTAACAATTTCATTTGATTTCTTTCGAATCTAATCAGCAATGAGCTTCACAACAAAACTTCCCGATAATATGCTGGCAAAAACCAGATCAGCAGAGGAACAAAGCAAGCACTCATCTTTCAGTTAATAAGAAGTCAGAAAATTCACCCTTCCAAATTCCCAGGTCATAGATTCAGTAGAAGCTCAGCACAATCATATCTTAACATATCTTTTCATCAGTGGCTCAAGTAAATAAATTCATAACAGAGGAAATACAACAATGCATACCTTTCCTTGTCTTATGATTTTAGGGTAAGTTCCAGTCATATCAACTACGGTGGAAGGATCTGCCACTCTTACTCCACCATCAACGACAAAATCAAGGCCCTATATGTAAAGAAAACCAAAATCAATAAATTGTGACCGGAAAAGCAAAGGTGTTTAAAAGAGCACCAAAGTAATTACATTATGAATTAAAAACCAACTAGATATTAGAAAATTAGTTAAAATGTTATGGTGTTTCTGAATTGTATTCCATCTGCTATAAAAATGTTCTTTCTTTAAAATAATATATATATATATATATATAAAAAAAAGAAAAGAATCTAATTCGTCATATTTATATGTATTCTAATGCGTATTTATACTCATGAAAGCTGGAAAAATATCTACAAGTAGGGGCCAAATCCAAATTTAGTTTTCCACAAATAAGCTCCTGAATGGTAGAAAGCTCAATGTAGCATCTGGAAGAAATAAAACATGGTTCATACATTCATCTCAATCAAGTCCTCCCATTGTCCGGGAAGGAAAAGTATAAAATTAGAAAGGCAATTGAAACTGTCATTTGCTTTAAAACACCAATACCTCTGGTCCATATGTATCAGCTATTACTACTGGGTCTAACATCCATTCATTCTCCTTTGGCCACTTGACACTGAAAAAACGAGTAATAATGCAATTCAGGAACATGACAGTAGGAGAGATACAAAACCAACAGTAAACATTTTTAACAGATTATTCATCATATGTTACATTGTCTACTGATTCTTTCAAGTTGTCAACTCCAATTAGTAAAAGTTAAAAAGATGGGAAAATGTAGTCAAAATAATAATTTCAGCAATTTTTAGTTTCTATACTTCATAACTACCAATCAAGCCAACCTTGTGGATATTAATGGCGCATCCATTTGTTCAAGTATTGCCCGGCATATGGCATCATCAGGTATACGAACACCCACATTTTTCCTAGAAGCATATTTGGCTGTAGTAGTCCCATATCTTATGCACTGCTTCGGCAATTCTTTGCTGGCTGTTAAAATAAAAGTATACTGCATCATAGAACTTTGTCAGGATAGGGACCCATTTATTTTGTTGGAAAAGCCTACTGTATCCAAAGACAAATCAGTTTGCATGTTTCATGTATGCATTGTAACGGAACACAAAAGATAGATAGATATATATATATATATATATATATATATATATATATATATATATATATAAATCACCGCTTCTTACACCTCAGGACTACATAACCGAGCTATGCCCTATCTACTATGTTTCAAATGACATTCACACAAAAATCCATCTTTTTGACATTCTTGTTAAAGAAACCATTTAACTCTCCATTGATCATGGAATATGACAAGAGTAACATGAGAACAGAAAAGGACCACTATATATTGTTAATCCTACTTCCACTCTTGACATAGACTCTACAGCGCAAAACTGTCATTGCTGCCAGGAGGATAACACCTTTATTGTATGTTAACATAAATAGATGATGAAAGGACTCTTACAGGCCCTGGTAAACAATGCTTCACAGCTCGGAATATATTTGCATGTCCTAGGTTATCACCACGTGGAAAACCAGTTGTATATAGATCTATGTCTCGGAGAGACGGGCATAAGATACTCAGTGGCTGCATGAATAATGAGGAAATATCAGTAGAACATTACATTTCATGGTTAAACTGTTAAAATACCAAGAAAAAGAGAAGCGCTCTACTAAAGATCCCCTTCCAAATACTGTGAGCAAATCATCTAAAATATATCAGAGCAGCACAATGGCATGCCACAAATGGAGACCAAAATCCTTTATCCTCAAATGGCATTATAGACAAAGATGATGAGAAACACTGGTCCTTGCCTTTGATGGTTCTATATTCTTTATTCTGCAGAAGAAGATGATAATCTTATAGAAAATAAATTGGAGGGGAAAAGGCAAAAATGTGAAGAAGCAAATGAAAATTATTTTGAACCACCTGCGAAGACGTTCAATGGCTGAGTGGCTTTTCAGATGACAGACGATGGCATACCTGAAATTTAAGGAGATTTGTTGAACACGTATAGAGCAAATAGCAAATAGCAAACAAGACAAAAGTTAAGCAACTTTACTCAGTAACCATAATGAACAATTTGAAGTATGTATGGCATTACTAATGTCTTAAATAAGTCAGTCATATAGAACAAAATTTCTATCTATCAACATTCTTTGAACTGAGTAATAGAGGGGAAATTATTTATAAAAACTACGTTTAAGAGTTGAGTTTCAGGTTGTGCTAGTCTTGAAACAGAAAAACAAAACGTCAAAATAAAACAAATGGAATAAAACATGACATACTATGAAACTCAAATCACATCCCAATAAACCGAATCTAAATTGTGGTCAGAAACACCTAATAATACTGACTAACATAAAATGAAATCCCAGGACCAGAAATTAGAAGTTTTTCAGACTCAAGAGAACTCCAAAAACAGCGAACCAGTTAACAATCATATCCAAACAGCAACACAAGTCAAAGCTGATGAGTCACCATTGCAAACAGTAATAGAACTCTAAAACCATACTTACAGGAGACAGAAAACAACGATAAAAAATGGCATACACAGTATCAGTTGGAATGACCCCAACAGCTCCCTCTTTCAAAAGTTTAACAACTGGCTCCAATTTCCAACTGTCTGCTCCCGATTCATCAGCTTCAACATACAGCAACCCATCTTCCTGTAATCGCCTCACACAAATTATAAGTAAACAGATTAAGCCTCAATTGAACGACACTGGTTCTGAACGTAATCTAAAGGCAGAAGTGAAGGGTGTTTACCTTGGTGAAGTGAGGAGCAGAGTACTTGAGACGCTTGGGACTTCTTTTGACAGCCATAGCCAGCACGCCAATGCGAGAGCAGTGCTTGGGTGGGTTGAAAGACACACGGCTGCTCCCAAGCCACGCCACCTGCCCAATCGTCCGGAATGAGAGAGCAGCATCGCAACCGTACATTTTGGTTTCCGCCATCTCAATCTCAATTGATTTTCCACTATCCAGTGATCATCCATCCATCATCCGAGAGCATGTATGTTGGGTTCGAGCTCCCTGGCCTCTTGAAACGACGCCGTTCTACTCGTCACGTCCTTCTAGAGAGGGCTGCCTTCACTGTCGGGTCGGGTACTTCACTGCAAATGCAAACACACCCTGCTTAAGATTGACCCGAGCATGCCCGTTTAAAATTGTCATTTGGCATTTTAGATTTGCTACAAATTGGATACGAGAAAATGATTAATAAGTTTAAATTTGATCCAACAGCTCAAATCATTTATTATCTATATGTAATTCATTTACCTCATTTACCACTAATTTACATATATTTTATATTTTATATGATGTAATATAAAATTTTAATCTTTTGATCAACTATTAGCCGTCAGCGGATTGATATAATTAATAGTTTAATTATCACTCTATTAACGGATTCAATTATCACTCTGTTAACGAATTCAATTATAAAATAACGTAAAATAATATTTTTAAGATTTTATTTTGATTTTTCACAAAATATATCTTACACTACTATCTTCAAATAGATAATATAATAGGATAAATATTTTAATATTTATTATTAATATTAATAAATAATAATTTTAATAATATTTACTATTTTTATATCAATTATTAATTAAAATAATATATTATAAAAATAATATACTTGCTATAATAGTATATATATATAAAAAATTTTAATAATAAAATATTATAATAAAAATAATACCGAAAGTATTAAATATTATTATAATACGTTTTAATTATTTTATTAACATATAATTAATATAATACTAATTAAAAATGAGGTAATTTAGTTTTTTTAACAAATCTCTAATTTTAAAACATCTCAAATGCTAATACTATCAGCCTTTTAAATTTTAGCGTTTTGAATCGAATCAATTGATTAAGTTGTTAGTGACCAAACTAGCTGTTTTAAAAAATTAGAGGTTTCCTTCTGGTCAAACCTCTGAAACTCCTGAAAACGCTAACCTCTAATTGAAAACATGGTTTAACAAACATACTCAAAAATAGAGAGACGTGAAAATGTGTATTAAAAATATTTAGATTAACGTCTCATTTTTATTTATTTTTTTAATAATGTATTATACTAATAGTTTTCTATATGTTATTGTAATACTATTTAAGAGTGGTACATGTGTATAATTAATATATATATATATATATATATTTATTTTAGGGTTGGAATTTTTTTTATAATAAATTAGACTAGTTTCATTTTTTACCGTTTTACTCTTGTTAGATTAAAAATATTTTTTTTTTCATTTTAGTAGGATTTCAAAAGACAAGTCTAATAATGGTGATTTTTCGACGATTGGTAGTTGAACTAGAAAGATACCATGAAATTAAGAATTGTCGACAATTAATTTTTTTATCAATTTATTCCTTATTCAACCACGAATTGCTGGTGAACTGCCACAATTGCATTCGTCTCTCGGGACTCCACCAAATTTTCCATTAATTTTTGAACAACATAATAGTTGGGCAATAAACAAAATTTTATGGACATTATTTGCCACAAGTGCCCAATTATAAAGTTTCCCTCACAAAACCGAGAAATTATATTAGGAAACGGGTTATCCACGTCATCTTGACTAGTTGGAGAACCCGCCCACTCGCCACGAGACACGTGGTTAAAGGTAAAACAAATCTCTGAATTTTTAAAAGTGATTCAGCCATAGGCTTTTTGAAATTAACATTCTCTCTTGGTTTTCGTTTCTCTGATCTCCATCTCCAACAACAACAATTTCATTGTATCTCTAACAACAACTCCATTTTATCTCCAACAACAACTCTTCCATTTTATTTGGTGGTCGGCATTGATTGCTTTTCTCTCGTCTCATGCGTCAGAAGCATTTTAAAGAACGGTTGTTTGAGCGAGTTGGGTACTATAGGGAATAAAACAAAAAAGAATTACCTCCATTAAACTACTAATATTGGGTATTTGTATTCGGCTCCTGTGTGACACTGGTTCTCTAATGTTCAATAAAACAATCTTCTTTGTTGTAAGATGGGTAGTTTCTATTAGCACATCAGTTCAAGCGACAAACCATTTGACTTAACACACAAAACAAACTAATATACAGATTCAACTTACACGAAACTAAGACCGTCCAATATTGTTGTTTAAAACTTAGGGATATGCTTCTGGCGCAAACGATGAGAGATAAGAGAAAAGCAATCAATGGAAACCACCAAATAAAATGGAGTTGTTGTTGGAGATAAAATGGAAGATGGAGATCACGAGAAACGAAAACTGATGGCCTAATCACGTTTAAAAGTTTTGGGATTTGTTTTACCTTTAGCCACGTGTGTCTCGTGGCGATTGGGCGGGTTCTCCAACTAGTCAAGATGACGTGAAGAACCCGTTTCCTAGCATAATTTCTCCACAAAACCCCTATAAATATAATTTTAATCCAAGTGAGGAGAGATCCGTAAATTAACTTATGGAAATATTATTAAAATATACTCTTTTACGTCCGTAAGTAGAGCCTAAAATCTTTTAAATATTTTATTATTTAAAATTTTATCTTTTATAAAACCGATTCAAATTTTTCATATTAGAATAAATACAAAATCTGCTCTAAGAAAAAAATGGTAATTAGAGACCAAATTCGAAACTGTAGAGTCAATTTTTAAATATTGAAATTTGTTTCGAAATTATTTTCGTAAAGCCGAGCTTAAATTTGAAAAGTAGATTTTTATTGAAATAAAGATGATTTTACATTTTTGTCATGGTTTTGGTGGTATGTATACATTTTTAGAGTCGAAAAATATTTTCGAAAGCAGAGATGAAGATTGAGTCGGTATAGATGGTAGAATATGGGTTTGGTTGTTATTGGGCTCAAACTCGTGGTCTACGCCTAACAACCCATGAAGGTCCATCACACCACCAACAAAAACCCATCCATTTCTTCACACTCACTCTTAGTTTCCCTCTCTTCTTCAATTTACGTTTTCTTCCTCTCATTCCACACAAACCATAACTTCAATTGATTGCTCTCAACCACCAAAGACCCACCTCATTTAAGCCCTCAACTATCATCAACATTATCATTTAAGGGCCCTAGAAGTGGTTTCAAGTTTCTTTATCCCCTATTTCTCTTGATAAGGTTTTAAAGCTCTCTAATGGCATTTTTTTATTTTGTAAGCTTTTGATATCGATGAATGGTATCAGTAGGGTTCTTAGAGGTCCTTTAGTATTTTTGGATAATTGGTTTGGTTGATAGTCTTAGATGTAAATGTCTTAAATGAACTTATTTTACATCTCACATGTTTTGACTAAGGAGATAATTATGGTATATGGTACATTCTTGCCTTTATGTATTATGCGCAAAAGTTGATATTTTAGGTGTCATTACTAAAATGATATCAATAGTATTACATGAGCTTTGGTAATAATGGAAAAAGAGATAAATTCTTATTTGAACCACTTAAAAGGATTTCTATGACCTTAGTTTGAGATAGTAAAATGTATTGGCATGCCATAGGAAAACCATAAGTATACTTTGACATATGAAAATGTGAAACTTGACTTGAAGTGTTACTTATTTGAATTAGGGCGATGGTCCACCCTGGATGCGACGACATCAACCCGATTCTTTTGGATCCCTTATTTGGTCTTTGGATTCCTGTACATTTTATGTGATTGATCTTCAGATCCCCTAGGATTTCGACTCATTTCTATCTTGTTTTCACTATAAGAGTTAAGTCTAAGGGTAATGATTTAAAAAATGGCTAATTGCATTATCTGTATGCTTGAAATGATATGTAAATGCTTAATGGCTGGTAAATGATTGGTTGTTATAGTTGAAGTTCAACATATGAACCTTAGATTGTAATTAAATAAATAATGAAAGGTAAAGAATTGATCTGATTGGTTTTGGTTTGAAAAACTATTATTTTTTCAAGTTTTTGGACTTTTGGGTGTCTTGGTCTAGGAGTCGACTAGCACACAGATAAGTTTTGTACCAATATCTACGGCTCGGTCGCGGCCTGGTAAAATGACTAGGACGTGGATCGGGGGGCATATGGGGCTTCGGTACCACTTCAAGTGCCTTAGCAATAGGCTGACGACCTGGTCACGTAGACTAGGGCGTGAGCCAGGGATGTTGGGTGGGTTTAATATCAAATTTGATTGCTTAGTCATATCGACCGGGGCGCTAATTGAGTAATGGTACCAATTTCGGCAGGCTGGTTAGAGGTCTGGTAATGTAGATCAGGGCATGAACCAGCGGAGCTTCGGTACACATATTCGCGGCCTGGTCAAGGAGATCAGGGCGTCAACTAGGGCGCCTATAGAAGCTAATGGGACCGAACAAGAAAAAATCTGAAACCAGATCGGACCTAGAATATCTGATCCGGTCTCCGGTCCATAAATTTTATAATATCCAGTTTCCGGTCCAGTTCAGGTGTAAACCGGCAGGATCTAGGTCAAACCCGGTTAACCTATATATTTTTATTTAAGAACGAGATTTATTATTATAATTATGTACTTTTGGACTGATGCTTTGATATTATGTATTTATGTCAATGGACTTATCTACTCATCTTATGGTTTGAGCTTTTAAGGGTAAATATTGAACTTTAGGCTTTTGTTATGTAACTTTGAAATTTTAAACTTTTGGACCTTTGTTATTTATTATTATGGAATTTTAGACTTTTACTTGGAAAATTATTAGAAAAGCAACAGGTTCATTTGACTTCACTTTGGCAGATATAGCAGCAAATTACTAGGCTTCATTTGCTTGGAAAACACCTCAGTTATTGCATATTGTTTTTCATTTTGCTAGACTTCTGACAGCAACATTATTTCATAATGCACCTTTATTATTTCGGCCCATTTGTTATTATAAAATTATGTTAACTTTTGACACATTTGTTATTGCATTTTGCGTATTTGTGGTTGTTGGTTCATTTTGATAGAAAAATTGTTATATAATGTTAGGATTTATTTTAGCAGACTTTTGCAATTTCACCAAATCAGTCTAAACCCTGAACCGGACCGTACCAGCAGTGTTTGGACCAGATCCCGGACTAATTATAACCGGTCCGATCTCCGGTCTATAGAATTAGATAAAATCGGTCTATAGAATTAGATAAAATCGGTCTTTTGGTATAACCGGTTCCGGTCCGGGTTGGGACCGGTGCACACCCCTAATAGTACCCATTTTGGCGGCCTAGTTAGGGCAAATGTCAGGGTGCAAGTGGCTTATTTTATCTTCCAATTTCTGTTTCGTGATCAATATGGAATATTGTCAGCTATGTGTTGATGTTTGAGATGATGAGTTGCATTTTTTGTATTCATTTTGATTAATTAAATAAGCATGTTTATATGTGTTTGTTTAAGTATGAGAGTGTTAACTAGACATTGATTGCTTAATATTTTTCTTCTCCATTTTTATTGTTTATTTTTTTTTATATGAATATGTATCCAAGTGCATCGAGCATTAGAATTACGGGTTGAAAGCCCTACTTAAAGCATGTGCCTCATGACATTGATTTTATCTCTTATTCACTTATCTTTTGTACTTGGCTTTTATAAATGCATTTTATTTTAATATTCTTTTGTCAACTTGTCCACTTAGTTGAAAACTAAACTCCGTATCATGTGGTGATCCGAGTTTGATGTTATTTAATGATTTTGTTGGTAAACATTATTAAATGATTATCAAGTCAAGTTTTATTCAAAAGTATTTTTATTGTCACTTGATTTGTAAATGCTTTTATGTATGAGAATAAGATATATGTATGTATGATGTGGCATCCCGATCAACATGTTTTGGGTCCTCGGGGTGGGGGTTGGACGCTATATACTCGAACCTCTAAACCTTCAAGTCCGGTTTGAGGGTCTATATTTTTTCGTTAATTTTTGGTCAATTTTAATTTTGATCAAAGTTCAAATTCTTGAAAATTCGAAGTAGGAATAAATAAAAAATTCACTACAAGAGTAAAATGGCAATTGAAAACTACTAACGAAGCATAGAATCATAAATAATTTAAGTGAAGTAAATTACTTCACATATTGATTTTCAATCGAAAAAAATTGGATTTTAAGGGAAAAATTATAGTTTTAGACAAAAATATGTTCTACATTTAAAATTGAATTTTTAGTATGAATGAACCATTTTAAAAACCAAAACGATTGAAAATTTAAAATTTAATCATATTCAAAGTAATGATTGAAAATTTTAACTTATCAAATTATTATTAGGAAAAATTGAAAAAAAAGCTCAACTAATTTTTAACTTTTTACATTAAATCATTGATTTCGAATGTAACTTACAAGAATTCTTTTCTATTTTGAAAAATATTTTTTTTAAAAAAATATATTTAAAGTTATTGGATTAATTCATAAAAGAATTTGCTTCGCTCAATTTATAGATTTATGATAAGCAACTTTTAAAACTAGTTGATTAATGAAAAAATATGAAGAAATAGATTATTTATTTATTTATTATTATTTTTTTTAAATAATTAATCCATTATTATTAATGGTAAAGAAATAGAGAGCTTCTTGCTAATTACTAAAACGCCCTAACCGCTTGAAGGCTTGAGTGAAAAGGCTCATTTGCTTGCTATATGTAGAGGAATGTCTAGGGTTTTCAACTAAACTCGAAAGCAATCACAAGCTTCTTGCTTGCTCATTTCCCTACAACCATGGACATGCAAAGCGAATTCGATAGATTGCTCTTCTTCGAGCACGCTCGCAAAACTGCTGAAGCCAACTACGCCAAGGACCCTCTCGATGCTGAGGTATGTTTTCACACCCTCTCTCCCTTCTTTTATTATATCTTTTCTACTAGTCGTGAATCGCGATCAACCAGCAGCGATTTTGTAATCATTGTTTTGTTATTTTACTCTTAACAAGAAACTGTGCGTGGTTGCAGAATTTAACCAGATGGGGTGGTGCTCTGCTGGAGCTGTCTCAGTTTCAAAATGTTCCAGATTCCAAGAAGATGATCTTAGGTGCGTTTTTGTTGCTGATAAAATAAAATATGTAAAATTTTATATCCAAAACCTAGTTTCTGTCCTGAGAAGATGGTGATGACTGTTTTTATTTTTAATTTTTTTTTCAATTATTATGTTTGCTGGTGTGGCAGAATCAATTACCAAGTTAGAGGAGGCACTGATGGTGAGTCCCAATAGGCATGATACTTTGTGGTGCTTGGGTAATGCTTATACCTCTCATGCTTTTATAACTCCCGACCTTGAGGAGGCTAAGGAATATTTCAATAAGGCCTCTACTTACTTTCAACAAGCAGTTGATGAGGTATGTGGTTTGATACAAATTGGTATTTTGAATGGTATTGTAGCATAGATGTGTGACTCTTGTTTTTGTTCATTGCAGGATCCAACCAATGAGCTTTATCAGAAGTCCTTGGAAGTGGCTGCTAAGGTACTACTTCATTTTTTTGTCTTTATGTCTTAGTAATTTGTGATGACATTGAGCTGAGTTCTGCTTTGAAATTGGATTTGGACCTGTTTGTTATCATTTATTTTTTGCATGTAATGAGGTGAGGTGGATTGAGAGGATTGTTTGTCAATCTTGCTTTGTCATTTGGTCTAGCTAGGTCTATTCAAGTTACACTGCTGATGACTATGGCTTGTTGAATTTTGAAATCTGTCTTTTATCTGGTTTTATTTGTTTTGTGTAGTTTATCTAGTTTTTACTTTGTTCTCCCCTTGAGAGGTCATCTTATGTAACATCTACTGATTCTTCAGTTCCATTAGTAAATTATAATTTTCTCAAAAAAAGGAAAGAAAGAAAAGCCATACTTGTATTGGAGCTAAACATTAGAAAATTTGCATCTTTTTTAATGGTTTTGGACCCTTCTATTTTCTGTATTTATTACATTATGTCGACGTGACATATCACTGTCTAATTTAGCATTTTATTAGCTGTATCGAAGAATTTCAGTTGTAGAAGATAGAATTAGCATGTGTGACCTATCTGCAATTTTGTTAGAAAGTTGCAGTGACCACTGACGGTTTCCTTTTTCCTTCAAAATAAACCTCTGATTGCTGCTGGAATAGCACTGTGTCGTAATATATGGTGGTACTTCTTGTGTTTGTTTGATAGCAACATGAAGTAATTGTTCTCTAACTAAGACATGAATTTTCTTCTATTAAGCAATTAACTTTCTAAATTAAATGAATTAATTTTTGTCATGTTGGAAGCTTCTTACTTGAAATTATCAACAAGCATGTGGAAAAATTAGATAGTATCTGGATGGAACCAAGTGATTTGCTTAGGTAAGAACTCGATTATGCGTATATGCTCTCTCAATAGTTGTCTTGAGTTTCAGTTTAGGTGGCATAATCATTGACCAAATTTCCCTGAATGAGATTTTTATGTAAATGGTGTTGGTATACTTATACTACTAGCTATGCTAAATTTCGTTAAATCCATTGGTTCTACTGGATGCTTGTATAAGAATAATCTGATGTATAGAAAATTTTAGAACTATTCATTTGAAATTGTATCTCCACCACATTTTTTGGTTTAATTCTGTATGTTAATTAAAAATTGTGCTATAAATAATCCAATATGGTTTCGTTCTTAGGCTCCGGAATTGCACACAGAGCTACATAAGCAGGCTGCAGCTCAAGCTGCAATGGGAGGTGGAGCTGGACCTTCCACCACTGCTTCCTCTACAAAGGTATCATTTCTATGCTTTTAATCAATCTGCATTTTGTGATCTGTTCAGCTATTAATTATGTGAATTAAAGTGTTCCCACCGTGCATATACTTTATATTTTATCTGGAGTTAAATGTGTTTTTCAATGATATTTAATTCCTTATACATTGAGCTCTTAACTGAGCTATTTATTTCATTCAAAATTTCTGGTAATAACTAAAGCTTGATTCAAACTGACCAGTTTTGCTGCTTAGAAGCCTAAATTAGCTTAATAAGATACTTGTTAGTTGTTAATACACAAGGGTCTTGGTCTCTCTATCCTCATGAGCTAGTTAGCTTTTTTGGGTGAAATGGTTCTCATTAGAGTAGCTATAATGTCAATTTACTGCATGTAACATGAAGAGATTAGTCCTGTGTCTTCCTAATAATGCTTATGTTTCATGGATTTAACAGAATCTAATAATTTTCTTGCGTTCAAATTGAAATGTAAAACAATATACTTGAGAGATATAATAGGTAAAGAGAAGAAGAATAACAAAGATTGACTAACTCACCATGCCTCACCAACCTTGACATTCATTTCTGGATCAACAAACTTATATTCAAACTGATGAAGTATGTTTATTCTAGTTTCCTCATATTCTAACTGCTTGCTGGTCACTTGTTCTCAGACTGCAAAGAAGAAAAAGAGCAGCGATCTAAAGTACGACATATTTGGATGGGTAATCCTTGCGGTAGGGATTGTCGCATGGGTGGGGTTTGCTAAATCCCACATGCCGCCACCTCCACCAACTCCACCTAGATAAGCCAAGAAGAGGTACCTGAACAGGGGTGATTTTAGATATATAGGTCAAGATCAGAGCTGTTCAGCCGGGATCATTGAGAATGCCATTAGCTTGTACCATTTCATTTTGATTAATAAGTTTTGAGGCTGTAGCTTTGTAGCTTTATAATTGAATTTTGCCCAGGGATATATTCGTTTTTATCAATTGAGAGTATTTGGTTTGTTGGGGGTGGGATTATCAGGACCAAATGTGGGACGAGTTCCATTAGCTACTGATGCTTGTTCTGTGGCTGTAATACCGATCGAGTTTTATAGTCGAGTAGGAATTTAATTTGTGGGTTGTATAACGAAAAGATTCTACATCCGAACTCTAAAATTCTGTTTATCGACATTCGAATTCACCCACTCATCAATGGTGGGTTGGTTGAAAGCCTAAAAGATTATTAAATTAAATAGGTTTATTTCCAAAAGTATCTCAATTAAAATTTTACTTTTTGCTTTGGTCAGATGGTTTTGATTACTTCCACTTGTGAAACAGAGTCCAATAATCAGGTAGATTTCTGTTGGTGTATTAGATTTAAAAAAAAAAAATAAAAAATAAAAAAAAATCCCGTAAGGTGGGGTCTAATAGGAAAATAACTCATTCATTTATAATTATAATTTTGAAATGAAAATTATAAAAATACCCTTATTAATTATAAAAAAATTGGAACTTTATAAAAATATGGAAATCTGAACAATACAGCCAGGCATCACTGGAAACAGAGAAATTTGAAACACAGAAGAACTTGCTAAGGCCCTGCATAAGACCACAACTTTCCGATAAAATCCTCATACATTGATTATCTTTGGTTAAAGACACTTCATCATTCCAAATACTCTTCAAATTCAGCTGAAAGAAGTTAAAAATGAAGTGCAGGGAGTAAGAATTAGCACAAAAATAGTCATCAATTTTCTAAATCAAACAGGTAACGTTATTGTATTGAATGCTGAAGAAATGTTATCCAGCACCTCTAATCTACTATTCTTTCTTCACAGGTTATTGATGGGATTTAATAGTCAACTTGCTGTCTCTGCAAATACTACTTCAGGGAATTCAGGACCTTTTGCCTCACCATGTTTATTTGGAAAATAAGTTATGGGGTTGTACTTGGGGCCAATGGGATTGATTATTTGATCAAATTTTATGTTCTGAACTGAATTTGGAAGTAACTTAAGGGATCTATCTATGCACTGGTCTCATTAGTGATGTTCTTGATTGATTTTTTTTTTTTTTTTTCTTTACCAGCTTCAATTTAGTTTTGTCATTGATTATGAGATCTGAGAAAAGTTTTACTTTTATATATCTAGTTTTGTAGGTTTTGGACTTGCTTCCTGATGGGGATCGGTCAATGATGGATGTTGGGTAGCAACTTCTAAGGGAGGTATTGAAATATATAATTTTGATGTCAATTCATAGTAAATTTTGTTATTGTGTCTGTATGAGTAATAGAAAACAAGCTGTGGCATCTTTTGCATACTGTTCAGTTACTAATATGTTGCTTGTCTGGACGGTGGGAGATAAGCTCATTGACTGTATTTCTACTGATTGGTGATTCTTCTAGGTTGAACACTGTCCTGGGTTTGGTATTGAGTCCACATGTGCTTTTGACTGTTTGGAAAATGTAGTTGACTTAGATGTTTATTCTTAGCTACTCTAAGTTTTATGCTCCTATTTGTGCTTCATTAACATTTTACCTAATAGAATTTATACTTTGTTGTTTCATTTTTCCTGCCTATTCATGGTACGGGATTTGTATTTTACATAAAATGTTTGTAAATTTTATTTGTGGAAGTTAGATGGGGTGGACAGGGCAGATGAAAGAACGCTGAACCAGCTGAGACCCCTGTCTCACACTCTCAATGTCGTCCACCGTGCTCATGGTTAAGCCAGTTGGTCTCAAGGTACCTTTCTTTTACTCAATTCCTTTCATTTTATTCAATGCTCCCATTTTATGTTTTTACTTTGGTACTTGCAGCTGTTTATGAACCCAAAGCTGGAACCAAGAAGAACCAGGACCAAGTATCTGTTGAAGTTATCTGGAAGCACAGAACTGAACAAATTGGTTTGTGTTTGGAGATATATGTATATTTTCATGTTTCTTTAATGTTTATTTATACCTGAATTAGAAATGCTAAGATTCGGAAGTAACATAAATTCTATACTTCCGTTCATGTATTTCTGTGCTTCGTTTTCTCAGCTGAGATTTGGAAAAATAAACAAATACCTTAACAATACCAATGTTTTTGAGCATTCAGGGAAGTTCTACTCAATTGCTGAAAACCACATACCACAGGAGATCAACATCTTCACTTTGAATACCTTGGGCAATTGGAATGTCGATGGAACGTAGAATTAACCTTTTACAAGCCATTGTAACTCCTTACTGTCTTATATTCCCTGCTACTGTAATGAAGCTCATTTTTCTAATGGACAAGCACCAAAAAGTTCCAGGTTCTGGAGAGCTTGTTATAATGTGGGTGGATGCAACTAAACCCTTTGTGATTTCGAGTATGCTCTTCATGGAAAACAATGTCAATAGCAATAACTTCACAGGGTGGAATGTATCCAATCTATTAACATCTTTGATGTTTCAGCTGATAGAAGAAAACTACTTCTCAATATGGATCTCAAACTCAACAAATGCTCTCTTTGCCATTAAATATATATTATATAGGTATTTGGTAATTTATTATATTTTCTTTTTATAATGTTAAAATCAAAACTTTTTAGAATGAATTAAATACCATAATTCACAAATTCATTGAATTGAGATTAAAAAAAAAAAAAAAAATTACTTGTATAGGAAGTTAATGAATGTAAAGTTTTTTTTAAAACTTTCGAATTTGATTTACAATAAAAATAAAATATTAATAATTTTTTTTAATTTAAAAATAAAAATAAACTAACAGAAAAGTTGATTTATAGGAAGTTAACGAATGAAAAAAATCCACGCAATAATAGATTTATACTTTAAAAAAAAACATAATAATTAACTTAATTTAATCGAAAAATATTACCCTTAAATTAATTTTTTTAAAATTTTTAATTTTATTTAAGTTTTTAATTTTGAAAATATTACGTTACTTGCCCCTGTTCTATATATATAGAAGGTAACCAGTGGCCCGCGCCAACTGTTTTATTTCTAGTTCATTCCCAGTTTGGTCTTTGTCGCTGTTCGAGCTTTTCTTTTTGCTTCTTTGTCGCTGTTCAACTTTCTTTGCTCACTTCAATGGCTCCGGCAGAGAAAAAGAGAACAGCGAAGAGTGAACACCCTACTAATGCTGTTAATGAGAATATCAAGAAATTGAGATTCAAAAAGAGGGAATCGACATTGAAGAAGAAAGCATCAGAATTGAAGACGCTATGTGACATCGATCTGTACATGGTTTGCTTTGGCCCCGACCAGACGGTGGAGACGTTTCCAGAGAATAAATCGGAGGTTGTTGATTTCATCTCCAAGTACAAATCTTTCAGCGGAAAGCAAAGGAACGATACTGTTCCGAGTTTATCGAAGAGGAAGATCTCGAATAAGGATTTTGTCGAGGTTTGGGATGAGAGGTCGAAATCGTTTTCAAACGAGGAATGGGCGAATTTCTTCGCTTGCTTGGATTCCAAGTTATTGGAAACGAGTGAGAAAATTAGGGTGCGAATGAAACAGGGCCGAGGAGTAGTGTTAATGTCAACACTGATAATCGAAATCAGGTTTCGGATGAAACAGGGCCGAGTAGTAGTGTGAGGGTCAACAGTGATGATCCAAATCAGGTTTCCGATTTGGTTATGGTTAATCGTCAAGATAGCATCATGAGCTATTTCAATTTCGATGAGTTACCACCGCTGGTGGAAGCTTCTGGCGGTGAATCGGCATTCAACGAAGATGGGGAGTGGGATGCTCCGGGAAGTTATGATATGACGGGAGAATCAGAGTACAGCGATGGATATAGCTTTTTGCAAACCTCTGATTTGTTTGGTGATGTTCCGCTGATTGCAATGAGTCCATCAAGTTCTTTGGCGGTTCCCAGCTTCGGTTTTCTTGTCCGTGAATTCTAGAATTTATTGAGTTAGAGCAGAAGTTTCCAATCAACTTTATTGGGATTAGAATGTGTAAAAGGAACAAAAGTTCCTCTTTTTGTATCCATTGATTTCAATAACATTACGATCTTATTCTGTTTTTCGATAGAATCAAATTTAAGATTGTCAACTGTATCTCTTGTCTGCTTCTTAACATTTAACTATAGTTCATTGCTTAGCCTCTTTGTATATTTATTTATTTATTTCATCTAACCTGACTCCAGCAACTCAGAAACAGATATAAAACTGTTGCTTCTTTTGAATTAAAACCTGTTGCTGTATTTCGGGTTAAGGTCATAGTAATTTGAAGTAAATAGATGTACACTTCCACTCTAAAATCAGGACTTGCTTATGTTTATAGAGATCATGACGTTTTCATATTTTATGCTTCTGAGTAAATTGCTGCTCAGAAGTCCAAATATAAAGATATCATGATTTGAACTAAGATTTCCTGTCTAATAGGGTTGGGAGTTGCTTTTTAGATTCATAAAGCTAAATCTCTCATTTTATTCTTATTCCAACCACTTTTACGTCCATCACTCATATAGTCATTCCTCCCACATTTTACCCCATGGAATTCGTGAATCCAACTTCGAAACAAAGACATTCTTAACGAATGAAACCGCTCTGATACCAAATTATGGATTCACACTTATAAAATCAAAAGATCAATTTGAGTAACAATGATTCTACTCTTTTTCTGTCTTCCAACTCCTTCCCTTTTATCTACTTTAAACCCCAACAGACTCTTCATATTCAAACCCTTTTATTACCCAGCCACATTAATGACTCCTAATATACTGTATTACAATAAAGTCAACTATCAACCTTTCTTCCAACATAATTTTTTATTTCTTTTAACTGTTGATTTACCAATCATATCACATTCTAAAAACTGATGTAGTACTTGTCATTCAAATGCATATGAACAACCATTCCTGGGCGAGTTTCAGAAACTTTCTACTCAAATTGATGTTTTCAAAGCAGTCAAGGATGGTTCTCTGAAGTTTCCGGATGACTTTGTTGATCAAGTTTTTGACTTTGTTGATCAACCTTTGCTTCCTCCTCAGCTATTTATTACTGCAAGCTTCACAAGTATATATTAATGCTTTTATATCAATCACGAACCGGTGATTTTCTATTTGTCTTGATGAGTTAAAGCAGCTATACTTCTCACCAAAATTGAAGGAGAAGTTCCCACTGACTTTTTTTAAAGCGTTTATATAACTTTTCTGAAAGTGTTTATATAAGAAATGGTTAGTTCTTTAACTTTCTTATTAATATAACTAGATAAAATTTGAAGAAGGTATTTATGATAATTATACGATAAAGTGATGGGAATTATTGTCATTGCTATAAAGACAACAAATTGCAATAAAAGCCATTTAATGAAAACAAATTTTGTGACAATTTCTATGTTCTTCTACATTCACAGGACAAGTATACAACCAGTTGAGAAGGATTTTGTCTCTTTCTCCATACTGGCTTTAATTTATTGTCCTTCCATGAAAAGATAAGATAAAAAAGGAGGACCTAATGAATAGGGTAAATGGCCTGTTCTTTTGTTGTGCAATCCATGACTGTTTAAACATTAAAGTAAGCAAGTGAGCATGCTTTATTTGCCTCTTCTCTTGGCTGCAAGGAAAAGACTAGTGGTTCCAGTGACATTTGGAATATTAATAAGCAATGATTAAACAATTACTAGGGTCAGAATAAATTTAAATTTATTGATTTGAATATAAGGTCTAGTTCATCTTATTATAGCAAATTTTAAAATGTCAACTGCTGTGAAGGAATCATTCTTCTAAACTATAATTCTCATAAAAGTCCAAAAACAAGATTGCTGTATGCTTCACGCTTTGTATTTTAGAAAAAGGCACTGCTGGAAACTGGACTGTTGTTTGTAATAATAGACATGTTGAGACAGATACATATAAGGTAGAAAAACAAAGAAATAAGCCATCTTTTCTTCAAGCAATAGAAGGTGATTCACCAGCCATTTTGTCAGCTGAGACCCTTGTGTTGCACTCTCAATGTCTTCCACCATGCTAAACATATTACTTACTCTTAATATTTACAGATAGTATACTTCTCAAAGCAGGAATATTCCAATGCCTATAAAAATCCTTAATAGAGATAATGCAGCCAAACCGCATAACTATTTATATATATTACTTACACCAGAGACAACAACAGGTGTGATCCTGTGATTACTACATAAACTAGTTATTCTTGAGTGTCTTATTCTGCTTCATAGCATCTAATCTAAGATTGTCAACTGAATACATATATGCCTTGTTTTGTATCTCTTGTCTGCCTCAATAGATTTCTCACATGTAAAACCGTTTATTTCTATGCCTCTTTGTTTTTATTTTTTTGTTTTCATCTAACCATACTCCTTGTAATCCATAAGCACCTCAGAAGCAAATATGAAACTGTTTCTTTCTTTTGAATTAAACCCTCTTGATGTATTTTGGGTTAAGGTCATAATGATTTGAAGTAATCAGGACTTGCTTCTGCTTCAAGAGATCATGACGTCTTCATATTTGGTACTTCAAGTAAATTGCTGCTTGCAGAAGTCCTCCTTTTCAGTCCGCTTTCGTCCTTTGAAGACTATATCTTCTGCTGCGAAGGTTAGTTAAATTTGTGTCTGCAACTTCAATCATTTCAAGTGGCTAATGGTTCAACATCATTCTAAAAACTGATTTAGTACTTGTCGTTCAAATGCATAGGATGAACAGCCATTCCTGGGCGAGTTTCAGCAACTTTCTACTCAAATTGATGTTTTCAAAGCAGTCAAGGATGTTTCTCTGAAGTTTCTGGATGCCTTTGTAGATCAAGTTTTCGATTTCGTTGACCAACCTTTGCATCCTCTTCAGGTATTTATTACTGCAAGGTTCACAAACATTTATTTATGCTTTTACATCAATTGCGAACTGGTCATTCCTATTTGTCTTACCTGCAGAGTAACTTAGGCCCCGTTGATGAGCTAAAAGCAGCTATACTTCTTACTGAAATTGAAGGAGAAGTTCCCGATGACTTTCCTGAATGTGTTTATATAAGAAATGGTTAGTTCTTTTAACTTTCTTTCTTATTTGGTTCTGAGATGTGAATATAACTAAATAAGACTTGAAGAAGGTATATAACTAGATAAGACTTGAAGAAGGTATATTATATGATAAAGTGATTGAGAGTTGTTGTCATGGCTATAAGGACGACAAATTGCAAGAAAAGTCATTTAATGAAAACAAATTTTGTGGCAATTTCTATGTTCTTCTAGATACTGATTCACAGGACAAGTATATAACCAAATGAGAAAGATGTGTCTGTTTTTACTATTTAACATAGAATGAACCATTAAAGCTTTTAATTTATTGTCCTTTCTTGAAAAGATATAAAAGGAGGACCTGATGAATAAGGTAAAATGGGCCTGTTCTTTTGTTGTGAAATCTATGGCTGTAACTGCAGAACATGTAGATGAGCCATTTGGATAAAATATTTTAGTGAAAATGTTATTATATTGAGTCATCATGAAATATTTGTTAATTGGTGAGGATGCTGTAACTGCAGGACCCAACCCTCTGTTTGGAGGATTGAAGTCAACAGAATCTATATTTGGGAGGTCAAGTCATATTTGGGTAGAAGGAGAAGGGATGCTTCATGCTTTGTATTTCAGAAAAGACACTGATGGAAACTGGACTGTTGTTTATAATAATAGACATGTCGAGACAGAGACATACAAGGTAGAAAAACAAAGAAATAAGCCATCTTTTCTTCCAGCAATAGAAGGTGATTCGCCAGCCATTTTGTCAGCTTATATTCTGAATTTGGTGAGTATTTTAATTCCTTATTAAATTATGCTCACATAAGTAGTGACAAGTTATCAAGTGATAGATCATACAAGGTTGAATTGTCAATAGGTGCAAAGTTTTATGCTTAAACAACATCATTTATAAAATAAATTCTGTAGTTTTGGATAATTAGAAATGGTAATCTTAACTGTTCATGTATTTTTGTGTTTCATTTTCTCAGCTGAGATTTGGAAAAATAAACAAATACCTTAGCAATACCAATGTTTTCGAGCACTCAGGGAAGTTCTACTCAGTTGCTGAAAATCACATACCACAAGAGATCAATATCTTTACTTTGAATACCTTGGGCAATTGGAATGTTAATGGAACGTGGAATCGACCTTTTACAAGCCATCCAAAGGTTATTGTTTGTAACTCTTTACTATCTCATATTCCCTGCTGCTGTAAATTTTATAACCTGAAGCTCATTTTTTC
Organism: Cardiospermum halicacabum; assembly: GCA_031304145.1. Taxonomy (NCBI): domain Eukaryota; kingdom Viridiplantae; phylum Streptophyta; class Magnoliopsida; order Sapindales; family Sapindaceae; genus Cardiospermum; species Cardiospermum halicacabum. Next base: position 5,022,194 of record CM062398.1, on the reverse strand, counting down.
TAATGAACAAGCAACAGAAAGTTCCAGGCTCGGGAGAGCTGGTTATAATGGGGGTGGATGCAACTAAACCCTTTGTTGAAGTTGGGGTGATTTCGGGTATGCTCTTCATGGAAAACAATTTCAATAGAAATAACTTCACAGGGTGGATATATTAAGTAGTTTGATGTATTCTATTACCATCTGTGATATTTCAGCTGATGGAAGAAATTTACTCCACAAGGTGGATCTCAAACTCAACAGATGCACTCTTTGCCATGAAATAGGTGTCACACAGAGGTACTTGGCGATTCCTTTCTTCCTACTTCTATGATTGAGCATATTTTTCTGCATAATGTCAGGTTCAAAACTTCTCATCTGTGTTCAGGTATACCGTGTTCTTGGATTATCCACTATCTATAGATATCAATAGACTTGTTCTTGGAGGACCGTGAGTATAAGTGAACAAAAGACCAACTTCTTTCATTAACTTTTTGCAATTTAAAAACTCATCTGCTGAATACATCTAATCATCCAGATTAATAAAGTATGAAAACAAAGGATATGCCAGGATTGGCATCATATCTCACTATGGTGATGCGGATTCAATAAAGTGGTTTGATGTCGAACCGAATTGCACATTTCACATTCTCAATTGTTTTGAGAACGGTGATGAGGTAAACACATTTTAGATGATTTTGTCTAGATTCTTTCTATAACAATCCATTGATAAAATGAACTTTTGACACTGCATTTTGTGATCATAAATGGCTGTGAATAGGTGATAGTGTGGGGATGTAGAGCTCTTGAATCAATCATACCAGGACCTGATTTCGGTTCGAATAAGTTTGAGTGGTTTTCAAGAAAATTAAGACCTGTGGAATCAGCTGAAGAAAGTTTTAATGTCAGAGTGAATGACGGATTACTATTTACCGGGGTTTATGAATGGAAATTGAATATGCAAACTGGAGAGGTTAAAGAGCAACATCTCACCGGAACTAAGTTCTCAATGGATTTTCCAATGATCAATGGAGACTACACCGGGATTAAGAACAAGTATGGCTACACGCAGATTGTTGATTCCATTGCAAGTTCTGCATCAGGTAAACAGAAGAATCTTCATCTCCATAATGCAACCTTTTGCATGATTAATCATTCGAATTTGACTTGCAATCTTACTGTTTTTAAGGCATGGTAAAGTATGGAGGTTTAGCAAAGTTATATTTTGAAGAATCAAGTGAAGAGTTTTCAAGGGTAACTCAGTGTCTTAAATAATTCCTGAGATAATTCTCCTCTTCTTTCCTTGACACATGCCTACATATGTTTTTGTGAATCAGAGAGAGACTCAACCTGAAAATGTGATTAAAGTGGAATATCACCAGTTTGAAGAGGGTGTTTTCTGTAGTGGGGCTGCATTTGTCTCGAAAGGAAGCGATTTTGAAGAAGATGATGGCTGGATAATCACTTTTGTCCACAATGAAAATACCAACACATCTCAAGTGAGTGAATTCATTGCTTAACAGAAACATCAGTTTTGAGAAACTTAACAAAACTTAAAAGATAGATGTAACAGCATTCAAATTCATTGCAGGCTTATATAATCGATACAAAGAAGTTCAGTAGTGAGCCAATTGCTAAAATTACACTGCCATGCAGAGTTCCATACGGTTTCCACGGTGCTTTCATGCCAACCCCTTTTCATAGCTCTGAACCATCCTAAGGAACTAAAATTGCTCAATGAAGAGGACAAAGCGTGATTGCTTGTGTTATAAGCAATCAGCACAAGTGAACTTTTCTACTACATTCTGTGTGATTTCTCAGGAAATCCTCCAAACCTGACAGAAACTGAATCTTAATATTGTTGTTGTTGAAGCTCATTGATTAAGATTAAAAAAACAGAGAAGTTGTTTGTATATCAACTTTCTATATCAATGATCAAGATTCTTAATCAACAATCTGCCTGTAGCATTGGAAACTTGCATGCCAAATTTGCAATTGCAATCAACATCTTCATGTACAACAATGTATATAGCTATTTCCATCACTCTAATTTGCTTGGTGATATTCCACTTGGAGAGATAAAGGGGTTGGTTTTGTGGCGGGACCAACAAAGGTTTTGGATTGGATTGGAGCCTAATCTAATTTTTAATCAGAAACTCCATTTTTAACGTTTTTAAAATATTTTTAATTTTGTTTTCAAAAATTTATTTTTAAATAATTCTATTAAAATAATTTAACTTCGACTTAAAAGTTTAATTTTCAGACTAAAATTTGTAAATTCAATCAAAATATTATTTTTAGTTTATAAGTTAAAATTCAAATATTTTAGATTCGAACAATTTACTATCAATTTATTTTTCAAACTAAAGTTTAAATATTTAATACACAAATTATTTCAACTTGAAATTAAAATAATGTTAAAATTAAAAAAATATTTTGGTAATCTATACCAATCTAGTTTGGTCTGTTTTTCCTAGTTCAAATTTGTAAATTTTTAATATTTTAATACACTCGAAAATTTGTGATCACTATATAAATAGTCAAATAAATTTATTTAAAACTTTTACATTTAAATTTTTCACAAAAATTTGAATGTATTGGCTTGTTTGAGCATAACACCTTATTAAAATAATAATATTAATTAATTAATTAATTAGGTTGAAATTTCTTTTAATAAAAAATCTAACTTCTCAACTATTTGTAATTAAATTTTAGATAATTCAAATTAATTTAAAATATTTTGAATTATTAATTATATTTTTATTTTTAATAATTTTATTAGTATTTTATATTATAATTAATATTCCATAATATATTATTTTTTAGTCATTGATTATAAACATTGCAATAACTATTAAAAAATAATAAATAAAATTACATATCATTTATAACAATAATTTATTTTAAAAAATAATATTTTAAAAAAATGTAATACCAACATCCACCTTATTTTATTTTCTGTCTGCCTAACTCTCAGAAATGAAGACAATAGAAAATAAATAAATAAATAAAATCCCGCAAATAAAAATTCAAAATTCAAAAAGAAATATCGAAGTGGCAAAGAAGTGCAAATTTTCAAATCTAGAAGGCCATTTTGGACCTACTAGTTTATAAATACAATAAAAATCCTCCGTCTCTCACTCACACACATCACACACTCTTTCTTTCTACCTGTATCGTGTTTTCCAGGTTTCACAGTTTGGCAGGTGAAAAAGGTAACCCCTCTCTCTCTCTTCCCTTGGATCCCCAAATCTAGGGTTCCTTTTCAGCTATCTCCACTAAGTAACTAGTTCTATGATTTTTAGCTTTAGTATCTGCTGTAATTCATTTTAGGTTTGTTCATTATCTTCCTTGTTTTAGTTCAATTGAGTTCTTTGCTTAATCGATTTGTTGATTTTATGTGAATGTTTGACTTGATTAGTTCGTGAATTTTCTGTGATTGTTTCTCTTTGTGAATCCTGTCTTGTTTTGCTTTGAACTTTACAATTTTATTTTTTTTTTGATTTTTTTTAATAGTTGTTTTCTTTGCAAAACTGCTTAATTTCAGCAGAAAAATGGAAAATTAAATCTCATCAGTCAATAAATTTCTGTTTCAACGCTGATTGCTGTTCTTGGGTTACATAATGAGTTTAAAAAATGTAGTTGACCGATTACTTCATTAGATCTCTATCATCCGCAACTCTTAACTTTTCTGTTCTGATATGTGCTTGATTATTTTCTGACCTTTAAAAATGGTTTTTCTTGTGTTGCGGATTGCTGCATATTAGGATTCTGTTTTTTTTTTCAGCTATTGAAAATGTTATATAGAATAGATCATTGACTTGTTCTGTTATTTTTCATTCATTGTAATAGTGTTGATTCACTTTGACATTAGTTGGTAGAGATTTTGGTTAATTCCTAATTCTGTATATTAAGGAACAATACTTGTTGTTGGAATGAATCTGGTGTTGTTTAAATGTTTTGTTATTTACTTATTTCGACAATATAGCTTTCCATTTTGAACTATTGTATCTGCTCGTGCATACTATTGCTTTTTTGTTGATGTTCTTCTTTCACTTATGTACTTATTTTTTTTCTTGTCCAGGAGAATAGATCTACGATTTCTATCATATTGCTGCCTGTAAGATGGACAACATGCATAGCTTTTGGCAATTGGGGGATGAGCTACGAGGGCAATCAAAAACCACAGAAGATCAATCATGGTTGAGGGCTGCTTCTAGGTTGGCTGAGCAGACTAGGACAAAGGCGGAGCGAATGAATAATCTTGATCTTTCAAAGGTGCCAACAGAAATTAGGCCCAGGGATAGAATGATGTACCAGGAAGAAAATGCTTATGAGAACTTCAACTTTAACTTCAACATGCTGAATCTGGAATCTAAAGTTGTGGAAAATGCTAGCAAAGGTTCCTTCAGGAATGGTATCTACAATATGAACACAGTGTACCCCAAAAACGGTGGGCTCAATATGGGAAACCCAATGGTCAGTAAGTATAGTGGAAATAATTTCAATGTGAAGGAGGCTGAGGTCAACATCAACTGTGCTGCTAACAACAATGATAACAATGCAAACAATGCTGTTGACAAAAGGTTCAAAACTTTGCCAGCAACAGAAACTCTTCCCCGGAATGAGGTCCTTGGAGGATACATCTTTGTGTGCAACAATGATACAATGCAGGAGGATCTTAAGCGTCAGCTATTTGGTAATTCCTTTATCTTTTCTGTTTTCATTTTGACTTCTTAATTGCATGACTTTTGGTCATGAATTAAGGTATCTATATGTTTGAAGTGATGGATTCTTGGGAAATATATTTATGAGATTGTTTTGTAAAAGGTTAATAGTTTATTCTTGGCTGTGATTTTCAAATTATAATAGCCATATTTGTTGCCGTTATGATTTATCAAGATGTTTGATTAGCTCTCTGAAGATCACTTTACAGACTTTTCATTTGACACTTCCATTTAAAATGATATCAGTTGTCTAATGAAATCTATTATTTTCTGTTCATTTAATAGGTCTACCTCCAAGGTATAGGGACTCTGTTCGGGCCATCACTCCAGGCTTGCCACTGTTTCTCTACAATTACACTACTCACCAGCTGCATGGAATCTACGAGGTTTATAGATGCACTAAATTCTAACTATATAAACAAGGAGTTACTTGCCTCTGAACAGAATATAGCTTATAGCATCAGGTTTTAATTTTATATTTTATATATTTTTTTTCAGGCCGTGAGTTTTGGAGGTTCAAACATTGATCCCACTGCCTGGGAAGACAAAAAGTGCAAAGGAGAGTCCAGATTTCCTGCTCAGGTAAAGTTTTGGATTAGTGGATTTGGGACTCTCTTTCTTAAATAATTCTGTGAACTGAAATTTTCCCCCCCTCTATGATATTAATAAAACAGGTGAGAGTCCGAGTGAGGAAGGTGTGCAAGGCATTGGAAGAAGATGCATTCAGGCCAGTCCTGCATCACTATGATGGCCCCAAGTTTCGCCTTGAGCTCTCAGTCCCTGAGGTAAACTCTACATTCATTTATTAACATCCTCATCCAGTCATCATTTCTATCTTCTTTAATTTCAATATAAATTATCTTTACAAAAATTGATGGGTATCATTTGATTGCTATGCAGACTATTGACTTACTAGACCTTTGTGAACAAGCTGGTTCTGCAGCATAAGAGGAGAAAAAACAAATGAAAGTAGAGTGTGGGTGGATGTAAGCTTGCTGCTTTTCACCAATTTTCCTAAATAGTGAAAACTTGGTCCTGAGTCCTGTTGTATGATCTTCCTGGGAAAGTGGATGTGTGTGAACCTCCTAAATAAACTAAACTTATCCGTGTACCATGAAAAAAAAAATGAGAACAAAACTGTGAAGCCTTTCTGTTATGTACTATATTATGTTAAATGGCATTGTAGTCTGTCAGACAGACACAGATCCCTATGTAAGAGACTGAGAATTGAGGGCCTAAAAAAAGTGAAGGCCGCAATTTCTCTGTTTATGTGAAACTGAGTTTCATATTATCGTTTGACTGTGTACGGTTGCCAGAATTTATGAAGATATGTTGTACCTTATAAATCTTAATTCAACTTCCAAATATCCCAAAAAAGATTAATAAATTTATAATAAAAAATAAAAAAATTTAAAACTAAAAGTAAAAACTCTTTTCAAGAAATCATGATACATTAGATGCAGAATTGAGCAACAGTTTGGCTGTATAATGATTTTGACTGCAATCGACTTGCTGCAACAAACTCATTCATTAAGATCTCAAGCTCTGTGAGTACCCAAGCAATTCAGAGCTGCGACAAAACTCATTCATTACATTTGTATGGTATATACTGTAATTTTACACTACTTAAACTTCCTCCTGATAACCGTTGAAGAATGGATGGGATAGAGCTTCTGAAGCAGTAGGTCTCGTACTTGGGTCCCAAGAAAGAAGCCATTTGATGAGATTGATAGCTTCATTACTAGCATTAGGCATCAACTTAGAAAGATCCACACCCTCAGATTGTGGAAATTCACACACATCAACATTGGGGCCAGAACCAATCCTTCTTGCCAGGAATGCTGATCAGGAGAGCCTATGATGCTGCAGATTTTGAATAGTTGATCGATCTCGTCCTCACCTGGAAACAAGGGTCTGAACATGAACAACTCTGCCATTATAGCTCCCATTGCCCATATATCCACCTTGTAATCATAACTGTTGGATCGAAGGATCACTTCCGGAGCACGGTACCACCGAGTAGAAACATAAAGCTCACGCGGTTGGTTTGAATCAATCTTTCTAGCAAACCCCATGTCACCGATCTTGATCAAATCACCAGAAACCAATAGATTCTCAGGTTTTAGATCCAGATGAAAATAGCCATTTTCGTGCATGTGATTTAAGCCTTGAAGAATCTGAAAACAGCAATGCTTCACTTGAAATTCTGAGAAACGATACCTTCTCGCTTCAATCAGCTCTAGTAGATTTCTTTCCATTAATTCAAACACGAAGTATAAACTATCATGTTCTCTGAACAGTTCCTTGAGTGACAAGATATTCGGATGTTCAAGAACTCTTAAGCAATTGAACTCTTCCAAACTTAAACACTCTTCCCAGGAATTGAATTTTTTGTTTAGTTTCTTCACTGCGACTATTTCACCAGTGACTTTATTTAATGCTTTGAAAACTTGACTGAAAGCACCAGAACCAATTCGATTGAGAAGCTGATAGTCCTCCATTATTGGTTTCTCTTTTATTTTTCTATCATCGATGGAGTAGATACAGTGATGGTATAAATAGTTGTACGCTATCCCGATAGGATTAAGATTTCAATTTAGTTTCCTAATTGAAAACAGATTTCAAATTAATTTCCTAAATAAAATTATTTCCCTTTTTAATTTAAAATTAAATGAAGCTATCTTTTTAAATGATTTAATAAATTATATTTTAGGAAATTAATTTTAAAATAGTTTTAAATTTTAAAGAAATTAAAATTTTATTTCCTTTTATAAATATATATATATATTATCATAATAATAATAATAATAATAATAATTATTATTATTATTATTATTATTATTTATTTTTGAAAACAAATTCGGAAATAAGTAATATACGCAAACTACGATGCAAATTGAAGTCAAAGAGGAGAAAACGAAGTGGGACGAAACAAAGGCCAGAAGTACGGCTGTGGATACTATATTACATACGCATCGCACCATCAAAAATATCATCATCTTCATGTATATCATATTCATATCCTCTTCAATCTTCAACTCACAATGGCCTCTTTACCACTCTCCTCCAACTCCTACTCCCTCTTCCTCTCCGTTTCACGGCGTCGACCTGGTCTAAGTGGGTCCTTTAAATTTGGTGCTAGAAATACGGGTTGTGTTTGCAAAGCTGCTCCTGTTGCCTTTCGTGATCTCGACGCTGATGATTTTCGACACCCTCTTGATAAGCAGGTGGTCTACTTCATGCATTTCTACAATTTCAGAATTTTCAATTTTGTGGATTTTTTTTAGAGATTGTGATGGTTTTTTTTTTTTTTTTTTTTTTTTTTGGCAGAATACTCTACTTTTAAGGGCTATCCCTGGGTTAAATGAATTTGGAAAGGCTTTACTTGGTAACATAGCATATCCCTCCCAACTCTTTGAAATTGTTATGTTTATGTTCTAAAGATGTTTATTGGATGCCTGTTTTATTGATTCTTGTATCTTGTGATGGTTCAAAGACTAAGCTCTGACCTTTGATAAGTTCAGCTTCATTTGTTGAGGCTGCAATATCCAGCATGTCTTCACTTGTTCTTAAATTCAGTGTGTACTTTACATTTCAAACTCTGATTACATGCAGAATATTATACATTAGGCACTTGGATAATTGAGGTCAGGGGAAACTGGATTTGTATCAATATGAAAATTACTTTTCTTAACCATGGATTTTTGTTTGAACTTTCAATTGCAGGAACTGTAACAGAGCAAGTTATGCTTCTGGAGAACATAGGGACTTCAGTCCTTGTTTCTGAAACTCAGGTTTGTATCTAGGATAGTCATTTGTATTTAGTTCTTTTATTAGTTCTTGTGTGTAACTAATTATAAAGTGGGTGTCAGCTTCCTGAACTTAATCAGTTGATGACTGAGGCTGCTGAAATACTCAACACGGAGCCACCTGATCTGTACATCCGTCAAAATCCTGTACCTAATGCGTATACATTAGCTATAAGGGGTAAAAGGCCATTTGTTGTGGTTCACACTAGCTTGGTGGAGCTTCTCTCGCGAAAGGAGTTGCAGGTATTATATCTATGTTATAATAGTGTATTCTCCATCTTCAATGTTATTTGCATAACATCTATATGTCAATTATTTTTAGAGTGGGTTCATGGTATGTGTGACAGTTAAATTTGTTGCTTTAAATTATCATTCTTCCCTTTATAAATTATTGACTTACATGCTTGAATCACTAATTAGATACATTTACTGAATAGAAATTCATATAATTTAATTTATGAAGTTTTGTACAACTAATTATGTTTTCTATATAACTTTCTTTTCAGCCATGGATTTTTGTTGACCTTTTGTTTTATTTTAATACAAAATTAGGCTGTTTTGGCACACGAGTTAGGCCATTTGAAATGTGACCATGGATGGTGGCTTACATTTGCCAATATGCTTACCCTTGGTGCATACTTAGTACCTGGTAGGTGTTCTCATTCACATTGTTTATTGATGTTCAGATGACTACTTTATTTATTTATTTCTTTTCCCATTTTAAATCCATTTTGAACATGCACGAACTCAGAATTCGAAGGACTCTGTTACTAACAGGAATTGGAGGATTAATCGCACAAAGTTTAGACGAGCAGTTAATGCGTTGGATCCGAGCAGCAGAACTAACATGTGATCGTGCAGCTCTTCTTGTAGTGCAGGACCCCAAGGTATGCATAGTTAAGTTATTAGATTGGCACATCTGTAATATGAAATTTTGGTGTTCAGTAAAACTGATTATCTTATTCTATTCGATGCTCTTACAAGAGATTGTCGTCTCTGTATTAATGAAATTATGCGGTGGCTCCCCATCCTTGGCTGATAAATTAAATGTGGATGCATTTCTGGAGCAAGCTCGTTCTTATGACAAAGCTTCTTCAAGTCCAATGGGATGGTACATTAGGTGAGCAAAAGAGGGATATAAATACCATTACTTAGCTTATGGATCTCACTTTTGGCATCTGATTGTCATTCAGGAATTCCCAAACAAGACAACTTTCTCATCCTTTACCTGTTCTACGTGCTCGCGAAATTGATGACTGGTCGAGAAGTCGAGATTACAAGACTCTCCTAACTCGTGCCACTCAATTAAAACCCGCAGAAGATGTATAGCAGTGTGCCCTGGAGATGGTCAAGTATACTCTTCTTAATAGGTATGGTCAAAATGGTATTCCTATACATGCTTGTATTTCTTTTATTTTCAAAAAGGATATATGTGCTGAATTTTCTTTTTCTACTGCTTGATGTCTAAGTTATTATTAAACATAGGAATGTAAAAGTTGATATTCCACCCCAGTCCATGTGCCTCAACCACCACACTACAATGCAGATTGGTAGACTGAGCTAAGTTGCACAGACATTTAACCGAACCCGTATCTTCCTCATATTTATCTATTGCTGTACTATTGTTCAAGCTTGATTGGAGTTAATGTGCATCAACACCTTATGAAGTAAATACTGTATTGATCTTTTGGTTACAACTCACTTGACTTGTGGTTACTTCTCCAGGTTTCTCTGGTATGAATTCTGCCCTTTCGCATTTCAAATGGTACTGAAGAAGAAGAGGGCATGGGAGATAAATAGATGGTAGCAATATGTATAAAAGATGTATAGAAATCAAATGTGATTATTGTATACAAAATTTCTATCACTGTTTATCAAGTACTCTAGACATTAGCGCTTCATTTTTATACCTGATAAAGTATTAAGTGTTATTTTAATTGGCTGTTCTAGTGAACTAGAACTTTCTTTTCAGTAGCATTAATTTTCAAGAAAAGCCTGGAAATCTTAAGTACTCAATGAAACAATAGTGTCAGAGTTGACAGAAAACCTCACTTCCAGTCTTGATAAGGTAAACTACTGAAATAAATTACTCTCTGATGTTATAATGCGATCACAAAATTGCAGCGAGAACAAACACAAAGACTAGAATCTTCAACTTGGAATGTAACTTCACTCCATGAGAGGCTCGCAAAACTACCTCGTCGACTACTGGACCACAAAACACACCATCTTTAGTCTGGCTTGTACTGAGGCTAAGGAAACTAATTGAGGTTTGACCTGAACCTGCCTTGAATGTCAAAGAATGTTGAGTGGCAGACCCTGTTCCTGAACTCTGTAAGGTAAAATTTTGAGAAACTGATCCTGCTTTCACCCCAACGATGAACCTTCCCTCACATGCATCATTTGCATCTCCTAACATAAATTCTAAATTATATGTTGAACCTTCAGAAAGCGATGTGGCGGTTTGTATGCCTGTTGATACTCCAGAAACAATTTCAACTGCTGCATTGCCTCTTGGTACAGAGAAGTGTTTTGAATCGATATATTTTACAGTTCCAATTACAGACCACTGTCGTAATGCAGATTGATCAGGGGTTGGAACTGAATCAAGTAAAATTCCTTGAGAAGAAGTACTGAGGAACTCTGGCCCAGCTTCAAATCCTCCATTCAGCAACAGATTATCTGTCTCAACATAATATTTAAAATAAGAATTGGTATGGAAGAAGACATGTAGTTTTGAGATTCCAGTTTGCAAGTGAGATAAGTTTTAAAACATTCAGGAAAAATTATCCTAGATATTTCTATACTATTTGAAGTTCAACCAAATCTAGCTCAGTTTCAATACACAGGAAACAAAATTCCCAGCTCAAAATGGTGGACCAGACGCAAAAGGTTTTGAACCATGTAGAAGCTTGTTGTGACTTGATAAGTATCTAAGATTGCCCTTCATAGTATTATAGCTATCACCATATTCAAAAGTGTGATGTTAGACTGATTTAACAACCTAATGATTCAACACGAGATACTCATATATGAGTACAATAGAGCAAAAAAGAAAAGCAAAGAAACTCACCATTGCCTTGTACAATTGTTGCAACAGTTTTGAGAAGCAGATTATCAATGATTGGCCAACAAGTGGAATTGTCATCGGAATCTGGTGTTTGGCTCTCTAGTACAAGATTGATAGGCACATTTCGATCCCATCTACCCAAGTACTGCCCATAGCTTACCCATGTTTCCTTCCCATAGTGCTGCTTCAAAGAAAAGACTGCATTACTATCTGGAGCTGATACACCTATGTCAGCATTAGCCGAGCAATTCTCACCACCAGGGACTAGAGTAAATGTAAGTATGAAATTCAGGCTATCATCTGTGGTAAAGACAGTCTGATTTATCTTCCCATCTTCACCCAGTTGAAGGGCATGTCCATTATCCGGCAATGTCACGTATTGAACTGTCCCCTCAAATGTCCAACCAGGAATCGTGTTGTTTTCACCTAACTGCACAAACGGAGTGGCCTTAACTCCAGCTAAGTTTGATGGCGGGGATTCAAAATCTGGATTCTGCAAAAGATCTGTGGAAGAAACAAAACAAATACATGACAAAAACAGCAGTCTCCAATACAAAATTAGGTAAAAGCAGTTTCGATCTCACCTGCAGAAGCAAATCCGATGAAAAGAACCAAGAGGAAAGATCTTTTGAGCTGCATTTTCTTTCTAGAACTAGAAGTCAGAGATGCACTCTTAGATATATAATAAAATATTGTGTTGTTCTACTCCAACAAGGACCACCCAATTGTGTTGAAGTAGAGTTGGCAAGTTGACTTAGAAATGTTGGCAACCCCATGTGAACCTCCCAATTTAACTGAAATGGGAAATTTGGATTGCAAACCCTAGTGAATTACAAGGGACTTCATTTGGAAAAGTTATATATAAAATGCTTCCTGACAATGGTTGGGTTGGTATTGATATTATTTAACATAAAAGAGTGATTTTTACTTTTGTTTCTTTATGTGGTCTCTACAAGTCATTTGTGACCATCTACTAAACTCCATCCAGGTGTTTTCTTTAAATTCTCTACTCTCATCACCTTCCTTAACCTCCTAACATCTTCCCACCTTCCAGCTTCTGCATATATATTTGACAAAACAACATAAACCCCATGGTTGTTAGGCTCCAAAGCAACCATCTGTTCTACCAATCTTTCAGCGACCTCAATATTCCCATAAGTTCTACAAGCTGCCAACAAGGCTCCCAACATCACCATGTCAGCTTTCCACACCATTCCTTTTATCAACTTCTCAGCCTCTTCTATCATCCCTCCTCGACCAAGAAGATCAACCATGCAACCGTAATGTTCAATCTTGGGCTCAACGCCATAAACTGACTTCATAGAACTGAAAATCTCACGGCCAGTACCAATCAAGCCAGCATGGCAACAAGCAGAAAGAACACCAACAAAAGTTATATCATTTGGCACAATTTGCTCCTTCTCTATCTCCCTAAAAAGACTAAGTGCTTCCTCAGCATGTCCATGGCTGGCAGAGCCACAGATCATTGCGTTCCAAGTAGCAGTGTTTCTGTCTGACATTGAATCGAATACTTTTCTAGCTTCCAGGATGGCTCCATTCTTGGCGTACATGTGCACCAAAGCCGTGCCAAGAATCACACCCATTTCAAGCCCTCTGTTTTCTATATAAACATGTAGTCTTTCTCCTAACTCTAAACCACCGGACTGTGCACACGCAGACAATACAGAAGCCAAAGTGACACTATTAGGCACAAAACCTTCTAACACCATTCGATCAAACAACATCAAAGCTTCACCAGCGCACAAATTCTGCGCATACCCAGAAATCATGGTAGTCCAAAGAGTCAAACTCCTGTGAGTCAACTGATCAAACACATTGCGGGCGTCGTTTAAAACGTGAGAAATAGAGTAAGCCCTGATGAGAGCATTGGCAACATGAGAATCCAAATGCAGGCCGAATTTGATAACATGGGTATGAAGCTGTTTGCAACAGGTTAAGGAGCGAAATGTAGTCGAACAACAGGCCTTCAGAACAAAAGGAAGAGTGTGGTTGTTAGGTGAAAAGCCAGATTTTGTCATTCGAAGATAAAGAAAAAGGGCATTTTGTGGGGTTTGAGAAGTGGCATGGGATCTGATGAGAGTGTTCCAGAAGAAGTGATTTGGGTTTGGAATGGTGTTGAAGAGGTTAGTGGCGTAAGAAAGGTCACCGGAGGAAGAGAGAGCGGAGAAGGAGAGTAAGCGACTGGCGGCGAAATGGTCTTGAATGCGACAAGAGATGATCATTTGAGCGTGGATTTGTTTGAGTTGGTGCATGGACTTGCATTTGTCTGCCAACAGAGAAAGAGACACCATCCTTCCTACGTTTTCATGTCCAGGTCCAAAGACAAATAAACAGTTCATGTAATCTCAATCGGATTGATGAAGTGAAACATTATAATACTTAGAATGCTCAAAAACATGTTACCAGATGAGCGAATCTGGTAACTGGTAACTACTAGTCACTATCAATGCATAGTGAGATAAAAAAATTTCAATATTTTCAATCCATCCAATTTTAGGGTGTTAGAAAAATTGGGACTCACAAAATTCATCTAATTCATTGCCGTGTATACTGATGAACAAATAGTTCTACAGAATATTGTACCTCAAACAACACATTAGATGCTCAGACACAGAACTATCTGAGATTTCTAATATACATCAACCAATAGTATCATCCTCGAACTTTACATCACATACATGGTCTCAGTAGAATAGGTCTAAACACAAACCCTCTCCCATAATACCTATTCAGTAAAAACTATTGGGAAAAACAGTAAGATATTGTGCTTGTAGGAAACTTAGTCCTCTCAATCGTCACTTAAAATCCATTAGTTAAAGAGACCTATCTACTTTACTTAGGGTTCCTCAGAACAATGATTACAGAATCACCACGCAGGAACATCTTGCTAATGAATCTGTCTTTGTTGACAGGAAGAGCCTTCTTCTTGCCCTTACCAGTCTTCGGAACCTGAAAGGTAGAACACAGAATAATCAGTTTAATGTGTAATTATAGAAAACATGAATTCTATAAACAATCCACCAACCTCAGTCCACATCTCCCTAACGTTTTCAAGAACCATGTTGCAGTGGCGATCAAAAGCTCTCACTCGGCCCAGTAGTTTTTTGTTATTGCGACAATTAATGAGTACCTGTATAACAGAAGGTGGGTGAGCTACAAATGTAATAAACTTGACAACTGCTTGGAAGAAGAATGGTACCTGGGTGTTGTTTTTTACACTCATCATTAGAACAGATAGAGGTCCAGTATTGAACTCTTCTTCCTCAGTCTTGACATTCTGCAGTAGTAATGTATGATATTAATATTTAACACTATTGGAGAGAAGAAATACAAAGTGGCTGTGTGTGAACTCAAGCATTATATTCCAGACGGAATAAAAAAACAAGTACTCACATCCTCTTCCATTGGTCGGCTGCAGATTCAAAGGAGAAATCCAAAAAATGTTATGTCAGTAACTAAATATGAAAAATCTGGAAAATACACAAGGAACCACTACATATAAAAGGAGGAAAACGAAACACGATGTTACACACCTCATGTTCATGTTTGTGGACTTCAAATTCTTCCAATTTCACCCTAATAAAAACCTGCAATAGATAAAGAGATAAGAATCAGCAAATAAACAAAATTGTATACATTCAAAATAAAATTTAAAGGACAGACAGTTAACAAAAATCTAGAGAAGCATAAGAACATTCAGCATTTCAAACCTCCAGAAAGTTCCACAAGCTTGAAATAACTACCAATATCAAGAAAAAATGAACTCAGAAATCATTTTAGGGTCAGATAAAAAAAATAAAAATAAAATGAAATTAACAGTAAAATCAATTACATCTGAAAATTAAAATCAGAATAAAGAAGTCTCTTCAGATCAGGTCTCCATAGTTTTTCCGCAGTATTAATCTCAGCAGAACGAAAGTTTTTATATTGATCATCACAAGAGGAAAAGTAAACAAGTTAACGTCAACAAAAAAAAAATAAAAAATAAAAAATCAGAATAACAATCTCTTCAGATCAGGTCTCCATAATTTTTCCGCATAACAAACTCAGCAGAACGAAAGTTTTATAATGATCATCATAAGAGTAAGTACAAGACAAGTTAAAGTAGGACAAAAACTTAAAAATAAAAGTAAAATCAGCAATAAACATCTCTTCAGATCAGGTCTCCATAGTTTTTTTCCGCATTGTCAATCTCAGCAGAACGAAAGTTTTCATTGATCATCATAAGAGAGCCAAAGTGAGAGTCAATGAATCGGTAAAAACAGAACAAGAAAAATGTGCCCTAATTTCAGCTTTGTCAACGTTCAAAACATTATCAATAACAGTAGAATAGAAATAGGTAAAAGAAAGAGCAAACTCCTTATTTTTCATCATATCGAAACTAAATCTACAGCGAATAACACAAAATGAGAGCAGCTAGGAAGGTTACCTCAACTCAGGGAGTTCACCGATGGAGGAGGTTTGCTTAGATTCAGAGAGACCGAGATTTATAGTGCTCAGTTTCAACAAAACCCTAGCTCTGCAAATCTAGGGATTTTAGTACTGGGCCGGGGCGAGCTGGCCGTGTGGTATGTGGGCCAACTAACAGCCTCATACTGTAAATTGAAAATAGTAGCAATATTGCCACCCCACCGTTTTTACACCCCAACTTTCATTTATTTTTCTAAAATTCCAAAAACAACATCATGATAAAAATAAAATCAAGCACAGTGTCACATTAATTATTTTAATTATATTAATATAATTTACAATAAATATATTTATGCATTAAAAAAGGTGAAAATAAATATATTTTTAGTATTTTAATTATTTTCCAGTTTAATATTTATTTATTTATTTTTAATTTTTAATTTTTTTTTATTATTTATTTATAATAATAATAAATACCAATATAAATTGTAAAAAATTAAAAATAAATCTATATATATATATAAAGCGGAAGTTCGTGTGGGTCCCACAAATCTGATGTGGACAGCTAAAAATGCAGCGTTGAGTAGAAAAATGGCTAAAACAAGAAGTTTTGAGATTTGAACACATTTTACCAATAAAAAGATTACATGTGTGCTTCCCTTCTTCCGGACTCTTTCATTGCTCTCTCACATTAATTTTTCAAACCCTTCTTCTTCATTTTCCACTTTCCACTAGCATTTTTATTCTCATTGTTATCTCTCATGTCTCTTCCACTACCATCTATTCTGCATCCCACTTTACTTTAGTCAATGCTCTGCATCTCAATCAAATAATCTTCATCCATCGAAAGGTTAGGGTTTTCGGAGAGGGGGATCAAAATCTTTGTCATTTGGTACGGATTTTATATATAGATTCGTATATACACTAATACGACTGTTTTATTTTGAATCTTATAGTGACAGATGTGAAGACTAAGATCGGAGGTGAGTTCGGGATAATAAAACAAACGGAAGAGTTTGGGACCAATGAAACAAATAGAAGAGTTCAGAATAATGACATTACTGTCAAACTTTTCGAGTCAATCAATGAGCAGTTCCTTAACATCTCCCACACTCCCACACTAAGTTCTATCAGGTAGCGATCACTTTTAATGGTCTGAAATTTGTTCAGATGGTTGAATTTGTTCAGACAATTGTGAATTTTATGTTCTGTTTTGATATGATTTGCTGATGTGTTTTGCAATTATTTATATTTGGTTTTGTCTACAAAGTGCTGTGTTTTTATGGTTGAATCACTTTTATCTTTGTGGTTGTGTGATTTTCCACCTTGTGTTTTATTATTATTTGAATTATATTATCTTTTTCCTCAACAATGTGAAGTCAGAGAAGGACTGTCAAGCAATTCTCTCTTCGAAGCAATTCATTTTAAGAACGAAGGGAACCAAGTAAAATCTTTAAAATTTTGCTTTAGATTTGATATGATTTAATTGATAGGATTATTGAGCTAATTTGTTAAGTACAACAAATTCTTCAAAGGAGTCTATAATTGTGCAGGTTGTGACACTCTCTCTACAAACATGCCACCAACTTGTAAGTACTCTTTAATATTTTAATATTTCAATAGTAATATAATAATAATAATGCAATGTACCTCATCACCATCGTAATCATCCTAAATATAAACATCTCATAACTATCCAAAAACAGATAGTAGCAAATATGGAGACCAAATACCAGTCCTCCCAACCCAAAGGCAATTCTTTCTTTTGAACTTGCTTCAATGGTTTTAATGCTTTAGCAAGTATATATCTATTTATATGTTATCAATTTCTGACAAAGAAGATCGACAGGACACCATTATGTTTGTTTATATCTATATTTACTAGGTGTTAGGATAGTCTGAATTTCATTTGCGTTTTCTAAATGACGGTGGTCGAGCTTGAATGTTTTCTTTGTTGGTACACGGGGCTGCTTTTGGCAAGATGTATGATTGTATAAGCACTAATCAAATCAAATCCTGATACAGGTCAACTGACATTTATGTGTCTGCATTCATGTATCTTGAACTGTATTTAGTTACACTAGAGTTTTTAATACTAGAATGGGACAGTTTGGACAAGTTGTTCCAAACATGGGCATTACAGTTTCTAATACTAGAATGAGACAATTTGGACAAGTTGTTTCCAAACATGGGTCTAGAATTGGTAACCTCAAGATTGGAGGAAAAAGAGGGTTTGTATTGCTAACTGCACCCATATAATGCCAAAAACATGGTTGAAGAGCCTGTGGGGTTTTGGCTTATATTTCTGTAAGGTGGGGTGTTTGCTTCTGTGATTCTAGCTGTTTGTATGATGTGGATCGGTGCAATCTTTTCAATCTAATAGGGTGTCAACTGCTATAAGCTTGATCACTTTTTTTTTTGTTATTGTGGACATGCAGTTTTTTCCACTTTGTGCAACTCCATGAAAGACACAAGTCAATTCTCCAAGGTAATCAATATATTATCATCATACACTAACATATCATTATAATTTTGTTATAGGATATTTCCGTTTCACCTACTTTTGTGGAAATGTTTTCATTTAAACCTTTACTTCTGATATTTTTCATTGAATTGATTGGTTTTATAGCTTCGGATTTGCAACATGATCCTGATGAAAGGAGAACTGAGATCACATGTGCAGCTTGTGGAGTTCACTTGGGACATGTTTTCTGTGTTAAAAGCGTTTCAGTCTAGATCATTCCTGTTGCTGAATTTTCTGCCTCTCTATAAAGGTTTAAGAGCTTTCTGATGAGAATGTACATCATGTGAAAAAGCTGATATGAGAAGATTATACAAGTTTTCAGTCCTGATATTCAGAAAGATTTGAAGTTAACTGTTGAAATTAACTGCTGACAAGCTGGAGATGGGGTAAAACTAAGCCTAATACTGATATTGATCAACTTCATTTTATGCTTTTGAAGGTTCATTCATTGCTATTTTTACTCACACATACTTACACTAATTATTTTACATTGTTTTGCTAAGTTCCATGAAAATTATTCATTCTCCCATCTTCCATGTTTTGTGACCACATGATTATTGTTTGAGATTGTTTGTGTTGTTTTACCACTTACATTTTTTATTTGATCATAAATTTTGGTTTATATTTGTGTGTTTTAGTTCATTAATATTATATATATATGAATTGTGTTTAATTAAAAGGTAACAATTAATACATTTTTTTCATACTGCTCCACATGAGTAGGGACTTTGAGTGGATGGAGGTTGAGGCATGTGAATGCCAAGAAGAAATGGAGGAGTGTAGAGCCCAAGAGGAATGGTACTTCTCTACTTAGATTTTTTTCTTCTTTTGTTGTCATTAAGATTCTCAATTGTTCTTGGAACTGTTTTGCTTAACATTAGCACTTTGGTGGAAGCACCGGCTATGGTCATGTCGAAGTGGGAGGACCGAGGAGGAAATTGGAGGAGTGGAGAGCCGAAGAGGAGGAAAGGAAGTTGGAGAAGATTAGTACTATGGTACTGCTCTGCTTAGATTTTCTTTTTCTTTTGTTGTTATTTGGATTCTCAATTGTTCTTGAAACTGCTTTGCTCAATATTAGCACTTTGGTGGAAGCTCCGACTATGGTCATGTTGAAGTGGGAGGACTGAGGCACTTGATCAAGTTTTCGCAAGTGGCTGAGGAGGCTTACTTGGAACTGCTTGTGTTCATTGGCGAAAATTGGTCTAAATTAAGCTGCACTAACATAAAGAATATCCCTCTGTTGGAGTACATTAACCTTGATGGGAATGCTGCCTACAAAGTTGAATGCTACCTACAAAGTTTAGAGAATAATGCATATAATTCAGTTTGCATGTCCCCACAAAAATCATGGTTGCAAAGTCGGAACCCACAAGAAGTATGGTTGCTGAGTTGGAATAAAGAGCTCGGATGTGCTGTCAATCATTTATTTCTTCCAAAAAGCACATAGGAGGGAATTAGAGATATGTATATAGTAAACTTTTATAGGTTTTTACTCATTGTATAGATCAGGTAGATGATGTGAATGGTCTACTTTAATTTCTTGCAAGCGATCTCCATTGATCACTATGACAATGTTAATGTTTCTCTCTCTAATTGGCTTGGTAAGTTATGATAAATGTTTTAGTTCATAAAATTTGATTGGCGTCTACGAATTTCCTCTCCCCTCTGCATCCTCCGCTGCCATACAGGTCTCTACCTCGAAATCGTAAAGATTTTTTTTATCGTTTATTTATTTTTACTTTTTATCCTTAATGTTTTACGCTTGAGTTCTATTGTTTGACAGAGGTTGAATAGTTGAATTGATGAGACTGTAATTTCAGATTTTAAATTCGAGTGATAAGGCTTCCTTGGCTTCTTAGCTCCTTGTGATGTATTTGAATAGAGATGAGCTGGAGCAATTGGCTGATGACTGTTTAAGAGCTGTAGTGCTAACTGTTTATTTATTTATTTATTTCACAGTTTTTGTTCGAATTAATGGATATTTGTAGAAATAATATTGAACTAAACTGGTGATTTACTTTGGCTTGACAGTAATAAATATGTTTTGGATAGTAATGAAAGAAATGATGATGAACCAAATGCCTTTCTACGGTAGGATCTAATGTAAAGAAAGATTGGCAATTGATAGGAATTTGGTTTTGAGGTTTATGTATTGTCATATAGGGAGAGTATCTTACCAATACTCTCCATTCGGACCAACAAATTTCATTAGTAGAGTTTGGTATAAAATTAAAAGGAGAAAAGAAGTTTGACAACTGGAGTTTGTACAAATTGAAAAGTAAAAATACTTAGTAGATTAATATAAAATTAAAAAAATTGATGTTTAAATAATATTTTATTAATTACATAAAAAATAATTTAATATAAAAATTAAATTGATAATATTATATATATATATATATGTATATATAATAATTTAACATGTTAAATTTTTATTCAGTTTATAATGTAAATATAATTTAAAGAGAAAGTTAACCACTTTATAAAAATTCTTTTTATAGTGTCGTATTTTGGAATAATACAATTTTTCTATAGTACAATTTAAAAGAGCTACTTGAAAGTTATGAAACTTAAATTTTCTCTTTCTTATAAAAAGAAATTAGATTATCTTGTTTGAGGTAAGTATAATATATTTTGTCATAATTCTAAAATACTTTTAGATCTGTAAAATATACCATTAAAAACTAAAACATATTAATTTAACAATAATATAATATAAAATATTAATTATTATGATTACAATTACATAAACAAAATATAAAAATATAAATATCCGCGCGCAATGCGCGGGTCTCCTCACTAGTTAAAAATAAATTATAAGTAAATGATAATACTAAAAATATTTATATAAATAGATTAATATAATTTATTAAATTATTAATAATTTTAATTAATTTCTAATTAATATATGAAAAATAAAATAAATGTGATTTATTTTTCATTTATTACAGAATATAAAATTTTAACAATCAATATAAAGGAAAATACTGTCAATATGGGGTGTGTAAACAAATGATCGGAGTGGCAATATCATCAATTGAAAAATAGACTTTTAATGCAGAGAATTTCACTGGGGTTCGCACCGTTTTAAAAATATTATTTAAAATATAAAAAAAAAAATATTTAAATTTATAAATTTATTTTGCAAAAGTATTTAACATATGAATTTATATATAAATATAAAAATAAAGATAAAAATAAAAGAGAACCAACAATGAACCGCAAGTTAAAAATACAAGTTTTGAATTAGGTAAGAATTTAAATAAACGGTTCACTAATCTGTATAAAACTTTTTCCAGACCATCATTTTACACAAACTAAAATTAACTATTTTATACTAACTAAAATTAACGCGGTATACTAAATAAAATCTAGTTTATATCAAATAGAGTGAACTTTTAGTTTCTTTGTCCGGTTATCTCTTTCAATAATCGAAATTATGTTTTCTTTCCACCAATGTTGTTGAAAAATCGATTTCCACACCCCTTTATTCATATATTTATAATATTGTTCCTTAGTTATAGTTTAATATTCTGTAATAAACGATTAACTATTAAATTTTATTTTTTTTATAATACATTAGAAATTAATTAAAATTTTAAACATGTTTAATAAATTTATCTATTTCTACATTTTTAATATTTTTTTTTCAATTTTTTTTATAATTTAAAATGTTATTTATTATAAAAATATTGAAAAAAATGATTAATAAATATTAAATTGAAAATTAACTAAAATACCAAATATATATTTGTTTCCGTCTTTTTTAATCCGTAAATATATTTATTATAAATTATATTAATATAATTAAAATTATTTATATTAACTAGTGTATAAGCCCAAGCGAGACGCACGGTCTTTTATTTTGAAATAATAATAATAAATATAATAATTTTTATATAAAATTTAGTGCTATGAGAATGGGTTATTTCCAAAAACACCTATTTTTTCAAATGTTTTACTTTAAGCACCTGGTTTTGAAAAATTTTGGAAAACCACCCCAAAAATCAAAACCACTAGTGGTTTGGGTATTTTTATGAGCGGTTTTAGTGTTGTATGAGTGGTTTTGAAATTCTATATGTTTTAATTTGGATATTTGAAATTTTCCTAAAATCAAAATTACTCATACAACACCAAAACCGCTCATAAAAATACCAAAACCACTAGTAGTTTTGATTTTAGGGGTGATTTTACAAAAATTTTCAAAACCGGGTGCTCAAAGTGAAACGTTTGAAAAAATGGAGTGTTTTTGGAAATAACCCTATGAGAATTGATTTTACGTATGTAAACAGTCTAAATTAACCCATATTTTGTATGAATCATTAACATCGATATCAACAGAGCCTTAATTCTAAACTGATTGGATTGATTGTATGAATCCTCTAACAATGAATGCTAATAAACATAAGAAAGTAGTGAACACAAGTCTCAAAAACTTACAACGATCCAAATTTTATGTTTTCACTCAAGTATTTTATGCATCAAATCGACTTTAATATCTAAAACTCGTAAAACTTAACAACTACCTCCTTCTAAGTAGACTTAAAATTTCCTGGACTCTTCTTGACCCCTTCAACCAGCAAATTTTTACAACCACAAATTATTGCAGGAGAAGTTCTTATTAACACATACCTAAACCATCTGGAGCATACCTCCTCTCATTTTATCATCAACCTCTGCCTCGAACTTTTTTATAATATTAATATATATATATATATACATTGTCTAATTTTATATGTCCATTCATCCATCTTAATATTCTCACATTTACCACATTCATTTATATGGACACTAAATGTAATACCCGTTTAAACCACAAATTCTTTTACCTAAATTATTTAAGTTCATGATTGATTAAGAACAGACCTGACATAGCTACAGACAGTATGCTTTTTATAGAAAAATAAAATAAGTAAATCATATAATATTTATTTATTCTATATTAAATATATATATATATATATTTATTGTGACACAAGTCAAAATAAAATATGTGAATATCAAAAATTTTCTTCATTATAAAAATTGTTATTAAAATAATATATCTATACAATGATATTATCCGAAAATTCACATGTTCAAAAATGTACGATTAATTTATTTTAAGTCTTAATTAACTTTCATTTTTTGATATTATTAATTTATTCAAAAAAAATAAAATAATAAAAATATAGTACTATTATTAGTATTATTATTATTATTCCATTCGATAAAATCAAATTAAAATTTATTTGATATTTGATTAAATTTTAAACTGATTTCATTATCTTTCTTTCCAGTGTCTTAGGAAGTCTTTGGATTGTGCAGTTTTGCCTATAAATACATTATCGATAAACTTGAACATTAATATTAAAATCATTTGTAAAGATAGATATGTCCACTTCGGACAATTTTTTAGAGTAAATCCATATGGACTGAAAATCGGACTTGAGAATATTATAAAAATAACCCAAGTAGAAAATATCAAATTAAAAAGGAGTATGTATAATTTATATTACACTTTGAATTAGTATCGCTTGTTCTGCTATTGGTGGAATTATAAAAATATATTCACGAAATGAGTATCATTTTCACTATTTTATGTTCTATTTTAAACAATTTTGTTTATCTCGTTTTCTTGAATTTTTGAGTTTGATATAATTTTATTCAGATGTCAATACAATAATAGTTTCAAATATATAATCTAAATTTTAAATTTAAAAATATATTTAGCTATTGTTTTGATTATAAAGTGTCATCTCTTGAGACTATAGACACACCACTAATACAATGTCTATATAGATTAAAAGAAAATTTATATACTTAATTTTAAACGTTATAATATTATATATTCATGTACTTGAGATATTTTTTTAATCAAGAGGGGAAAATACAATATCGTAGTAGTTGCTATAATTAATATATATATATATATATATATATTTTATTAGTTCATTTTAATTTAGAATTAATATTCAGTTTATCTCGAATATCTTTCAGTTTATATTTAGATTTAAATTATTAATATAAGAACTAAATAATTATTATTTTAATTTTATGTTTAAACTAACTTTATTATTATTGTTTAAACCCGTCGCGCTTATATTAGTGGAGAAGATATTCACATATGGTGTTTATTTTTTTCACTAAAAACATAATAGGACTTAGATTTAAATGTTCAAGTTTTAATATATAAAACATAAATAAATACATTTTCTCAAGTACATTATAAATACATTATATCTATTTTGTAACAAAGAGTTTTTATTTTTCAATTGACAATTTTCTCATTTGATTTTTATAGTAATTTAACATCATTTTAATTTATTTGTTAAAATATTTCATTGATTTGTTTTTAGATGGTACCCATATTAAAATAACTAACCGCCTTGTCATTTTATAATACTTAATTTTATATATTTTTTATTCATATATATTTTAAATGATTCCAAAAGAATCATTTAAAAAAAAAAAGTTAATACTACTTATACTACAAATATTTATAAATTTTTAAAATCTATTTTATAGAATTACTATACTATTTAATATACAAAAATATATGATCATATATTAAATTCCAATTAAATTGATTGAATCCCATAATTTTTCTTCTTTTTCTATATTATTGAGTATTTAAATGGTTTAGGATCATTTATCATATATAAATTATATTAGATTCCACGTAATTAAGATGATGTTCTAAAATAGAAATAATAAATATTGGGTTTAAAGATTTATTTATTTTTAATATTCTAAACATTTAT
Source organism: Cardiospermum halicacabum (assembly GCA_031304145.1). NCBI lineage: Eukaryota > Viridiplantae > Streptophyta > Magnoliopsida > Sapindales > Sapindaceae > Cardiospermum > Cardiospermum halicacabum. The sequence goes on along the minus strand of CM062398.1, from coordinate 4,996,914 downwards.
TATTTTTAAATTTTCAAAATTAAAGTTATTTGATTATTCCAATACAATTAATTGAATTGGAAAAGATACGAATTGGAATTAAAATCAACAAAGCATTTATAGTCGGTATTAATTACTCAATTTATTTAGTTTTAAAAGTAAATATATAATATTATAATGATTAAAATATATAAAATAATAATAAGTTATTATAGTTATAGATGTATTTTTTACTGGATAGGAATTGTGGATAAAAAAAGAAGAAAGTAAGTAATTTTAAATATTTATTATATATTTTAATACATTAATAAAATTATAGTTACATATTTATCTTTTTACACGGTATCTTTTTAATATATATATATATATAGTAATGAATAATTTTGTTTCTTCTTATTTTTTTTCATGGAGGCGAAAATACAATCTGAGATTTAAATCATGTAATATGGAAAATTTTTAAAATTTTATAAATTTAATAACTATTTTTTGAAAAAATAATATGATTTTATTTAATAAAATATTGATATGATTTTATTTAATAAAATATATGTATATTTATACTACTAGGTATTATACAACTATTATTAATAAATATTTTTTATGATTTTATTATATACATTTATAATTAAATTTTCCAAAAAACATTGTTCACGGAATATTATAGTTCATACTAATAAATAAAGACAAAAAGGAAATAAATTACACTAAAATGAAAAAAAAAACTTTCATAAATTCATATAATTAATCTATATATATATATAAAGCGGAATCCATCAGCAGGTCCACGAATCTGACGTGGCACAGTGAGGATTCAGCATTGGGTTGAAAAACACCTCAAATCGCTATTTCTTGAATTTTGTAGCTATTTTACGAATAGGAAAGTGACACGTGGTATTATCATTTTCTCTTCCTTATTTTCTCCGCCATTAAATTTGGTTGCACTCTTCGTCTTCCTCAAATCTCTCAAATAATATTTTTACATCTCCCTTCAATCCGTTTGTATTGCTTGGCAGACTATTACTGTTCTGCTCATTAAAAATTTGCAAATATGTTCACTTTCCATCTTCCTCTCCTCTGTGCTGCCATTCAGAATTTTCACGCTCTCTGTCTTCTCTCGTGTTTCGATTCTCAAGAATTTAAAAAACCGACTTCACTTCATTCTCCAACGATAAAACTCTTCTTCACCGATCTTTTGCGTATGGATTCTAAAATCTCCGAACTCGCGCACGGCTTGCCTTCGATTTAGCAAGGCGATATCCTTCTTCTCTTTATTCTCCAACAACAAAATCTCTTCTTCACCGACCTACACGATTCTTCAAACTCTGATTTCATGAGAAGTTTCCATGAACTGGTTTAGTATTGGAGGTTGACGCGATCGAGAATTCGGTTAGTAGGATCTATGAATTAGGTAATGCGAGCGAAGGTTCAGAGATTTTTCGGTAGCTGAGGAAGTGGAATGAGTGAAATCTATTTCGAGTGATTTGCCGCTTTGGAAGGATCAAAGAGTGAAATTCCCAGTATCTGTTTCTCTTCAAACCCTCTAACAATTCAATTCTTCTCTACTTTTTCGTTTTCTAATTTTCTCCTTAGGGTTTCATATGGGACAGACATATTGATAATCAATGCAACATCATTCACTGTAGAGACAGGACCACACTATTGACAACATTGTTTGCATGTATGTTCTTGATTTTCAAATTAGACTATGGTTGTGTTTCCATATAAGATTATTGTTAAGGTCTGTTTCTCTTTACCTCAGCTCAGTTAATGATGTTGATGTTAATATTGTAAAGAGTGTTCTCTAAAATCTGATAATAGTTGTTGGTGTTTAGTATATGCTGTCTGTAATTGTATTGGTGGATTTGTATGGTAAGAAATCCTTGTGTGCTGTTAAGATATATAAATAGGAAGTTTGGCAAATTTGTAAATGTTGTGTTGAACACTATGAATAGTTTTCTGATTGATTGCAGGAACTCTTTTCTGTTTTTGTTTTGGCTTGAAGCTTGTGATGTTTCAGTAATCTTGCCTGATTAATTTATGTGATTTTGTAGGTTCACATAAACGGGCAGTCTTACCAATGCAGGCATATAGTCAAGCTATTAATGATCTAGATAAGGAACTTGATTCACTGAAAAATGGGTTCAAGGTGTGGCATCTTTCTCTCCTGGATTTTCCCCCATATTTATTTGTTCTAGCTTAAATATAATAATAAGAATTATAACTTAGTTGTGGAGTGTATTTTATTAACTGGTAGTATTTTTGCTTAATAAAGAGTGTTGATATCTTAGTAATGAGAAGTTTCAGAATGAAGATGGGTTTATGTGAGACGAATTACTTGATATTTTTGTTTTACTTATTGAGTTGAAAATCGCAGTGACAGGAAAATCAACAAGCCTATGTGCAGAACTGATGATCCCAACCTCTCTCAATTACGGATTGACGTCTTCACATTCAAAACTGCGTACGTCTATCCTTTTCTCGCCATGATTTGAGGTTAAGAGTTGTTTCTTGGTTGTTGGGTTTTGATTTGCTTTGCTTATCTGAGTTAACTTTGTAATATGCTATTTGGTTATGTTTATTTGTTGTTTTTAAAGTTTCTTATTGTAATTTTTAGTTTTGATTCAATTAAAGATGAGTTGTAAGCTTGCAATAGCTTATCAGTTATTGTTCAGGGAGGAAGGTAGTTCTCTTTGCGCCTGTTCTGTTCTCTTCTCCAATCCTCATCTCTAAAACATACTCTATCAGAAGGTTTGTTGATAACAATGGGATACCACCACCGGCACCACCAGGTTTTTCCTTGCCTTCTCACTCAACTGATCCTTTACTTGCTCATAACAACCAGGTCAATAATAAAAAGTTTTGATTGTTGATTTAGTTTTTTCTTAAAAAAAGGGACAGTTACAATTGTATGGTAGTGTTGTTATGTATAGGCATTATCTGTGAATCAAACTCAGCAGCAACTATGTGATAACATGATGATGAATAATGGAAACCAAATAGCTTTTCAGTTGAGATATGGGTTAGCTGAGCAGCAACTTAATAGTAATAATAATGAAGGCTTACATTCATCATCAAATACTGCTGCTTCAATTCATCTCCACCTGGTGAGAAATTATTATCGCTTTAAATTAATTGAATGAAATTCTTAATTCTCATTTTTGAATTATGTTTTGTCATTAGACTCCTGTAGAAATGGAAACACTTGGATCACCTCCACAATATCTCTTCATCCCTTCTAATTTTATGTTTGGGTATTTTTCTTTGTTTTGCCTAAATTTAATTACTAATATCTATTATCACATCATTTAACCAATGTCTTACAAAAATTGAATAGAATGTAAGATATCATTTTCCCCTCTACCTTATTTTGGGATGGAAGCCGCTTGATTTTTTATTCTGAATGTTTTATTCATATAACATTTAAAAAATTATAAATTGTCTTAAGAATACTTTTTAGTTAACTAGTAATAATTATAAAGGTGTCTGGTTAATAAGCTTAATTATATAATTATTTTTTTAAAAAAAAGATTGTGTTTTTTTTTTTTTACTATCCTTGATTTATAATCTTAGTATCATTTTGTTGCTACCATCTTTGTCTTTTGTTGTGTTTTTTTTTTTCTAAATTAATATAATAACTTTTTATGGTTTTGAAAATATAGATTTTGGTCCCAGTAAAGCCGATTACAGATAGTAGAAAAGTAAGATTGGTATTTGATTATGCTTTTATGTCTATTATGTACATTCCAGTTGTTTTGCTTTAACACCCATTTGTTTGAAATGGCAAATTATAAAGAATGTTTAGATTTTTTGGCAATCAAGAATGGGAAGCACTCAATATGTTTGTTAATGAGTCTCCTTATATACAGAACATATAAACTCCTATAGTTAGTAATGTGATAGGATGGTCCTCACCTGAATGACTCACAGTTTAACATGCTAGATGAGTTTTTATCTCAAAGCAAACTGTACAAAGTTTCTAATGGTGAACATGGCAGATGTTAAACTTGTACCCCTTCAATTCCCTTAATAGATGAATGTTCTTTTTGTAAAAGTAATTTTCTTTTCTTCTAATATTGATTAAGGGAGAGCAATTTTCGGTTTTTACCGAAACCGAACCGATCGGTTAGTTCGGTTTGGTTAACCGAAAATTACGGTTCGGTTTTCGGTTTCGGTATCGGAAAATTTCGGTTAACCGAAAACCGATTTTTTAACCGAAATTTCTAGTTTTAAGGATTTTATCTTAACATTTATTGAAAAAATTAATTATTTTTAAGAAATAAGTAGGTATATTGTCATAAGTTATTTTATTAAAAAATTTGGTGTTTTATCTTAAAATTTATTTAAAAAATTTAATTATTTTGAAAAAAATATAATTTTTCGGTTAATTATTCGGTTTTCAGTTAATAATTCGGTTAACCGCAAAAGTTCGGTTTCGGTTTTCGGTTAACCGTTTTATTTTCGATTCGGTATTCGGTTATCAAAATTTGAAGTTCGGTTAACCAAAAACTGAATTTTCGGTTCGGTTTCGGTTTTGGTTAACCGAATTCTCACCCCTAATTTGATTGAGTTTTACATGAATTGCATTTGAGCAGGAGAGTGCACCTGACCAAGAAAAGAGTCGTGGTAGTGCTTTAAAGGTACTATATGCTTATTGCTTCCTTGTGTTTTTAGTTGGATTTGGAGATTTTGATTAGGTTTAGTGTGGATAGTTGAGATCTTTTGGATTAGTAGGTGAATTAATCGTTAATAGTTAGTGAATTGAGTGTGAGTGTTAAAAAGGATCGTTGCTTGATTAAATTTGTTTAATTGTTGATTTGCTTGGTTTTGGGAAACGATTGGAGTTTTGAGATGCTTAGGACTGTTGAAGTTTTGTTGATACAGTTAAAATGGAAAGAGTTGAGATAAATTGACAAATTGAAATGTATGTTGCTTAACGTGTGTCTCATCACATTATTTTATGGTTAAATGTTGGATGCTAGGCATGTTCATGGGAAGAGAGTTCTTATGGTCACCAATGATAGAGTTGCTCCACTGTATCCGGATAAAGTTACTCATGCTTTGACTACTGGGAATCCGAATATTTTTTTTTTGAGAGCGTGATTTTGCCTGATGGTGAGAAATACAAAAATATGGTAGGTGTTACTTCTGGTTTTAGTTTTTGTAGTGGTTGTGATTTAGTTATTGTTGGAATTACATGGTTTATGTCAATTTTGTTATTATAGGAGACTCTCATTAAGGTCTTTGATAAGGCAATTGAGTTAAGATTTGATAGGCCATGTACATTTGTCGCTCTCGGTGGTGGCATGATAGGTGATATTGTGGTTTTGCTACTGCAGCTTTCCTACATGCTGTCAATTTTATTCAAATTTCCACCACGGTCATGACGCAAGTTGTTTTTAATTTTATGGATGTTTGTTGTACATGCTCCTGTAGAGTTTTTGTTTTGTTGACTTTGGTTATGTATTATAGGTTTATTCTTGGGTGGGAGGAAAAACTGGCATATACCATCCTCTCGAGAAGAATTTGACAGGAGATTTCTACCAACCTCAACGTGTACTTATAGACGCAGACACATTAAGCACTTTGATAGATAGGGAACTAGCCTCAGGTCTTGCGGAGGTTATAAAGTATGGAATTATAAGAAACGCCGAGTTCTTTGGCAGGAGAAGAACATGTCAAAGTTGATGGCCAGGTAAACATTACTCATTTGGAAATTCTCACAATTTTTTCTTAGACATGGTGGTTTTCCGAGTAAATTCGCCACTACTTGAAACCTCTTTGAATTGTTCTGTCTCTAACCAAGAACGAGTAAATTGGGATTAGCATTTGCATAGATCTAAGTGCATTGATTGTTTGTTTTATTTACAGGTTTTATAAATCTCTTCCGTCAATCTCTAAAGCTCATACGACAATGTGCATGGTGGCCACTGCAATCTTCCAGTTGGGTTTATAGTCCCTGCAATATGGTGCCAGTTTACGAACAAGTATTTCCACATTTTCAAGTTTGATATTTTATCAATGAAATCTAATAGATATCGTCTGAATTTATGATTGATGCTTATTAGCTTATTTGATGGGGAGGCTTTTGAAAATTTTCTTTTTCCATAAATTTTTGATCAATTTTGTTATACATTGATGCTTAATAGTTATATGAGAAGAGTCAAACTCATATTTAACTAAATAATATGTTGAATGACTTGTGTATCTTCTCTTTAATGCCAAATATGTATCTTTCATGGTGCTGGTGGTGTTACTCTGAAAACGAAGACTTTGATAATTGGCATTTATAGTGAGACAATGACTTGTGAGCAATGCAACGTGAAAAGGTTGGGAGATTAACGGATTGATCAAGCTTTTTGAAAATTTTGTTTTATTGATTTCTGGTATGGGGAAGATTTGAGGATTACTAAAGTGCTGTGCTAATTGAAGACTAAAAATTATGATAGCTTCTCAGATCCTTTTGTTCTATAAATTTATTAACAGTCTTTAGTGAGAAAGACTAAAAGTCAATAATTATGGTTTTGATTTTTTGTTTAAACAATTAATCTATATGTGGGAATTAAAAAAGAAAAAAAAATTATTTTACCTAATCATAGAAAAAACAATAAATTTCCAACATTAAGCTGATTTATACAGTAAATTTTTAAATAATAATTCAATTATTTAACAACCATTAAATTTAATTTAATTATATATTAAATTGTATTTTTTCTTATCATACATTTAAAACAAAGTGACGTTAATAATCAAAATATTTAATAAATTTTAAAATATTTTATAAAATTACTATCAAATTAATACAAGTAAATTGAAATGTACAACCACCATTAAATTTAAAATTGCACGGTTTTTTTTTTTCAAACATTTAAAACAAAGTGAAATTTTTAAATGAACCCATTTAATATATATTTTATAAATTTTAAAATTTTCACATACTATAAAATTATTACTAATTTAAGCAAACAATTTTACGATTATTTGTAACTTTCAATAAAATTTATTGATAATTTTTTTAGTTGATTTAACATAGTTTTTGCAGACTTAATTCAATAACATAACCAAATCATTTTTACACCTCTATTAATTTATAGTAAAACTAAATTACAGACATGCAAATGTATTTAATATAAATATGTTCAAAAGACCTGACTTTTCCACTATATTATTTTTTTTCTTTAATTATTTTTAAATTTTGACTTAGTGTCTCAACTAATGTTTTAATGTAAATATTTTTTTTAATGTAAATTCATAAATTTTAATTCAATGTGAAAAAGTGTCGCTTACGATTTATTTAACACTTGACATCATGGTGGTCTTCTAAATACCACCATTGTAATAGTTACATAACTCACTCATGATTCAGTCCCAACCGTCCGCGTAAACTGACTAATGACCGTAACGATTTTTATCCATTTTGTGTGCTAAATTCAGCATCCTTCAATTAGTAGATATTCTTTAAATGACTACCCAATTATATATATATATATAAAATAAAAATTATCGATAGTTTGAATTTCAAACAAATCATTTTTATAAAAAGATGGGTATTTAATATTTATTCTTCTATACAACCATCACAAAATAGAATAAATGAACCGACTTGGCTAAAATATTCTAAAAATTAGAAATATTACACTATCTTATAAGGAAATAAGGAAATAGATATTATTATTATTATTATTATCAAATAACTTAATTTTTTAAAAGATCAATTTATAATATTTGTATTATAAAACAGTTTTCTATAAAATTTATTTATTATATACTTCTAAAAATAAAAATAAAAACATCAACCTATGAACATTACATAAAGGTTATTTCTCGCGCAACGTGCGGGCATGCACCCTAGTTCTCAAATACAACAGAATCACTCCATGTTCTTCAAATTCAAGTAAATATATAATAAAGATTAGACACTTCATGTTCTTCAAATTCAAGTAAATACATAATAAAGATTAGGTAGCTCTGCTACTTTCGAGATGTGAGTGGATAGTAAATGTCTGAAACAAAATTAAAAAAAAACTATAAATTAGAATAAAATATTATACAATTTTAATAATCAATTTAATGTCAAAAAAAGAAAAATAAAATAAATAAAATTTGAATAAAATACTTACCCGAGAGATCTTTCACATGAATAAAATTGACTGAAAAAAAATAATATTGAAGAAAAAAAAAAGAAATATAACAGAAATAAATTGTAAATAAAAATACTTATTGGAAAAGATTTCTGAAAATAATAAAATTAACTAAAAAAAATATTATAAAAAAAGAATGACATAAATATAATAGAAAAAACTATGAATAAGAAAATACTTACAATAGAGATATTAGAGATACCTGAAAAACAATTGATTAAAAAAATAATATAGATAAAAGAATAATAGAATTATAAAATAAAACAAAATAAAAATTTGAATAAAAAAACACTTACAATGAATTCTAACATTTTGAAAGAAGTAGACAACTACAAAAGTAAGAGCAGAGGATTTGAATGAATTTATTCACTTTATATAGTGACTTCATGACTATAAAATGGTAAATATAATATTATAATAATTTAAAATAATAAATAAATATTTTAAATTTATATTAATATGTATTGAAATAAAATACCGCAATAAAATATAAATAGAAAAAAATATCATTAACTAGTTAAATATATATATTTTTTATTAAATATTTTAGTGCCATGTGTCAACATAATAAATCAGCACTTGTCACTCATTCATTGGAGTAATGAAAAAAGAGCGGGAAATCAACGATTATTATATGTATAAAGATTAATATAGTATTGTTTTATTTCTTACGGTGAAGTGATCAAGTCTTTTTAGGATTTTCAAAAGTTAAATGGAAATTCGCGACTACAAATAGTTGGAGTGGCAATATCAATGCTCTAAAAATTAAAAGATGTCTTAAAACTTATCCGGATCTCTACCTATTAATTCTATTTATTAAAGGATCCAAATATGTAAGATCTTTTAAATTTCTAATACACATTATTAAAATAAAAATTATAATAGTATTAATTTTATTTATTTTTTAAATTACCATAAAATTATAATTTTATCACTAGTTATAATTACATTTTAATTTATTTTAATTTTATTTATAATTTTCGCCTAAACTTAAAAAAAAAAAAAAAAAAATGCAATTATGTCAAGTGCAGGGATAATGGTAGAATTTGCCCTTCATTTATTTATCATTAATTTAATCTGAGACACTTGTTGCTGATAGGGACGAAGACGACGAAACACGCCGAGAGTACCAAAGGCGGCAGCTGTCCTTGTATTGAGAATCGAGTGACACATCCATCCACCTCCCCATACATATAGTTCGAGATCATCATCAGAAGCTTAAGCACTTGGAAAATGCCTGGACTCACTGCGCCATCCGATTACTCTCGGGAGCCACCGCGCCACCCTGCACTTTCTATTAATTCCAAGGCAACGCCTCTTCTCTCTCTCTCGCTCACCTCATCTTATCTTCTAATTCAAAGGCTATGTAAATGAACATCTTGTTACTCTCTGACAACATTAGACTGAATTTCGAATTTCGGTTGTTGACGCAGGAACCTTTCAATGCGGAACCACCTCGCTCTGCGTTGATTCAATCTTATGTGACGCCTGTTGATTTCTTCTACAAGAGGAATCATGGCCCTATTCCAATCGTTGATGACATTCAAAAGTAATTTCTTCTATCTTTTCCTCTTTTACTGTCGTCACCGAATCAAACTTTCACAAAAAAGAAAAGTTTGCTTTATTTGTTATGTCTCATCTTTATATTTCTTCAGCGGGTTTATACTGATAAATTCTTATTTTTATCGACTTGATATTGTTTTTTTCTGTGCACATCGCAGATACTATGTTACTATATGTGGTCTGATTGAAAATCCCAAAGACCTGTTTATGAGGGACATTAGGTTGGTTAGTCATTCCATTCGCTTTTATTTGAAATGAGAAATGTTTTAATGTTTGTTTGCTGACCAGAGCTTGGGCATTGTTTAAATTACAGGATGCTTCCAAAATACAATGTCGCTGCCACTTTACAGGTATTTTCTGCTGCTTATTATTATTTTTTTGTACAAAGATCATTATTGAACTCCTTATATGTGTAAAAATGTTTCATTTCGGTTGTGCTCACAGTGTGCAGGAAACAGAAGAACTGCAATGAGCAAAGCCAAAACAGTCAAGGGAGTAGGTTGGGATGTCTCTGCTATCGGAAATGGTGAGTTTTCTCTATTTTGCAGTTGCTAGAATTTTTCCCAACTTTTTGCAATATTCCTATTGATGTTTTCTAACTACATGTTATTTACAGAATTACTGAAAAAGGATGTATAGTGGTCCAATGCTTTTTAAGTTTATAAATTCTGTTTAGTGTTTCAGTCAGACCAAAGTGTAAATTGTTATTATTATCTTTTTTTTTTCTTCATTTTGAAGCTAGAGAAATTTCTCATTTTCCTGAGTTTGTTCAGCTATCTGGGGTGGTGCAAAATTGTCTGATTTTCTTGAACTTGTTGGGATACCGAAATTGACGAGTATCTCTAAGTTAGGTGGCAAACATGTCGAATTTGTAAGCGTTGACAAGTGTAAGGTACACTCTTCAGCCTTCGAATGTAATTTTTTTTTCCTTTGTTTTAATTCTGTTAGTTCTGCTGTCAAAAGGGAATTTTACTCACACGCTTGTAAATTTATTAGGAGGAGAGTGGGGGCCCATTCAAGGCATCAATTCCACTAAGTCAAGCCACAGACCCTGAAGCTGATGTTTTACTTGCTTATGAGATGAATGGCAAGGTCAGTAAACATACTTTTGGGTCGCAACACTCTAAAAGTCTACTCAGTTATTGTTTTGTTGAATATGTAGCATTTAATAGCTCAGTTCAATTTGCTTTTGAATAGCTATATGAATGCCATCCTATATCATTGTTCTCGATCACTCTTGTGTGATCAATAATTGTTGTTTTCTCACACCATACACTTGAGTAGCATCTCATATTGTCTTAACTTCCCAATTTTTCCTGATTCTATAACTGTTGGTTCCACCTTGTTGCTTTTCTCTAACCTTGTCTAACCTTTCAACAGTAGAATAATTTAAGGCATTTCTAATTGCATGTAATCTGTTATTGTGCCATAGCCTCTCAATAGGGATCATGGTTACCCATTGCGAGTTATTGTGCCCGGTGTTATAGGGGCCCGTTCAGTCAAATGGTTGGATTCAATCAACATCATTGCAGAGGAATGCCAGGTTGGGAAAATAAATTTTGATGATCTGGATCGATTTTCTGTAGAAGGATATACTATTAACGTAGATGTTCCATCTACAATTGGCATTCCTTCTCTATAGGGCTTCTTTATGCAAAAGGACTACAAAATGTTTCCACCATCTGTGAACTGGAGCAACATTGATTGGAATTCCAGAAGGCCTTTAATGGATTTTCCTGTTCAGGTTTGAACTTGTTCATTCTTCTGTAGAGAAAGCTCTGTTCTCGCAAAAAAATTATGATTGCATTACTTTAATGCCTTCTTCTAAAATTAATTGATAAGATTAGATTAAGAGCTTTCTTTCCTGTTAAAAATGTATGATGCTTATCTCAAAAAAAAACGTATGCTTGACTAATGATTACAAGTTGTTGGGTGACAGTGTGTAATTTGTTCCCTGGAGGACATGAGCACAATAAAGCCTGGGAAGGTTAGTGGTCCTTGCATTGACAATGCTTATGAATGATGTTTATTCCTGCAACTGGTGTTTGCATTGACATTTCCTGTAACAATACTGGACCTAAAATTACTTATGAAATAATTTGTCTGGAAATGTATAATGCAAAGTTCATGCAACCTCTAATGAAATGCCAATTAATTATTTGCAGGTTTAAATACTGAAGAAGATATTTTCTTTTCAAATGAAATTTATTCTATGATATGATGACAAATAATTTCGTTTAAGAAACTTGGAGATTCCACTGTTATTGTATCATAAATATTCGTGGTCCTTAATTTTTGGGCACAGTTCCTTTTTTATTTAGAAGTTGAATCTTGATTTGTAGCATGTTGGATTGTTATTAAATGTTATTCCTTCTCTTCTATCATATCCTTACAGGTAAAAATCAGTGGATATGCTGTATCAGGAGGTGGGCGTGGAATTGAGCGGGTAGATGTGTCGATTGATGGTGGAAATAACTGGTTAGAAGCTTCCAGATACCAGAAAATAGATGCTCCATATGTTGCAGATGACATGAACAGTGACAAATGGGCATGGGTGATGTTTGAAATTACTGCCAATATTCCACAGAGTACACAAATTGTGGCGAAAGCGGTATGTCTTCTTCTTTTACTGTTGTTAGATAGTTGATTTATGTATCTCTATTGTTTATCCAAGCATGTTAGTAGTTATCTGTTATTAATATCTTGATAGATTGATTGAATTTAGAAGTTCAGATATTCAGATTGAGAGAACTCCTGAGTTGCATCAAACTCATCAAATTAGTATATATACAAGTTTCCATTTTATAGAGAGAATTAGAGTGAAAGAAACAAATCTTTTGCCTATTTTTTAGATGGCACCAGAGCATAGATGACTTAAGTACATTATGGGTTCTAGCACTACATCTAGCTCCCCTCTAATCAAGCAACTTCCTCTAATTAACAAAGGAGGTATCCAAACAGAGACTGATAAATAACACCCCGTATCTTCAAATTACCATTGACAAGTATCTTCGAATTACCATTGACAATTAGAGTGAGAATAACTAGATGCTGCGGTCACATTCAAGCAAAATGTGTTGCCAGTGGAAAATATATGGCCGACTACTTAAATTGCCACCTGGCAAACCAGCATCGAAGGAGAACTAAACTGACTATAATTGGTTGTATACTGATAATAGCATAGTGATTCATCGTTAATCAACCTTATGAACCATCTCGAATCCAAAATTATCAACTTTGTTTGTAACCGACTTCATGTCACTTGGGGTGAATCCGAATTTGTGTTATGTCATATGTCAAAATCAACCAGCTTTGCAAATTCATTTGCCATCTGTACCTACTAGGATCCAAGACCTTAATCTAGAATAAACTTTCGCAGCAATGACATCCAAGTTGGGTTAATCAACATCTATGAACAAGTTTGAGAGGGTCTGGTGTGGTGTTAAATATTAGTTCATATATCTCTGTTATTTATCCTTGTTACATTAGTATGTATATCTGTAAGTTATATTTTGATAACTAAGCTTATTCTAGGAGACAAACTCCTTAATTTGGGCAGTTCTAATTTGTTATATAACTCATCAAATGAGTGCATAAATACATATTTAGCCTGGTAATAAAATAAAGTGAAATAAATAAATGTTTCACTTATTTCTATATTTCGTATAAAAAGATAAGCAAAAAGATATTTTGAAAACTAAACATGAATTCATTTTAATTTTCAAAATTTAGAATTTTGATTCCATTCCTCAGCCAGGATAGGAACAAATTTAATGAATGAATTAAATATATTATGTTGAAATGGATATCATGGTGGATCTTTTTTAATTTTATTATGACTTCCTGGATTGGAAACTTTCATTTGTAGTAACTCTTTGCAAACTTTGTCACAACTTATAACTCTTCAACTTGAGGAGTCGATTCAATCTAAAACTGAAACTAACTCATCCCTACCCACTAACGGATAACTGCTAACATAAGCTAGTGCTAATTATGGGATAGATAAACGTAAATAATATAGTTAATTACTGCAGATTACTCCTTGGTAATATTACCACCATCCAAAGTTGGGTCATAGATTTTAGTGTATACCTTAAGTTCACATGTTCCTCTGTAAGTGAGAGTTTATGGTTCAGAACACTTATTGAATGGAGGCTGTTTAGTCTTTTTATGGACAAATACATTTCTTTATTAGTCGGCATGTTATTATCATTTACTTTGAACTTGTTCTATGGTTCCATAGGCTTGTCATTTGGTTTGCAGTCAATCATGTCTCATCTCTTTTGAAAGATCTAGTGTATATTTTCATTGAGAAACTGAAATGTCTTTATTGGTTCTAGCAATTTCCTAGAAAGTATTTCACGCCTCTGAGGTCCCAATTATAGACTCGTGTTTTGTACTTATTTATTGTCATGTGCAAGTACTCAAGTGTAGTATCATCAATGTACACAGTTAGTAATACCACTTCATCTCCTATTAGATGCTGCATAAATAAGGTGTGATCTGCATTACACTTCTCATACCATACTAGGTATTAACCTTAACAAGTCTATGAAAACATACACTTGGAAACTTTTTGACTCTACACACATTACCTTCTCCCTAGTATCATTTCTAATCCGACGTTTATCTTTGTATAGGCTCCTCTATTTTCAAGTTTAGCAAAATTTTCACATCTCTTTGGTACTGTCCTCAATCTAGATTTGCTGCTAGTAACAGTATTACTCAAATGGTGTTCATTTTCACTATTGGGGGCAAAAAATACCATGGTAATATGCTACGGGACTGAATTTTTTGTGACTAAGCTGTCCTTGACTTGTTCGATACTGTTGCTATCTGCTTTGTGTTTGGCCCACTGTTTTGTTTTCTATTGAAGTAATTAAACTTAGAAAAATTCTTTGATGGATTTCTTAATTCTGAACAAACTAAATTAGTTTAGTTGGAGCTGATAGCATATTTTCTCCGGTTAGTTAGATAATGAGATTTCATAATCTATCACATTCTCATCATTTTGTACACCTAATGGGTGACTGCAAGTATGAATATGTATGTGTTTGATTGTTTGCTTAAGTATGTGTTTGATGATTAGTGAGCATTCATGTGTATAATCAATGATAAGTATAGATCTTTCTTTCATGGTAAGTGTGGATGCTATATATTGACCATGTGTATAACTAATGATGAGTGTGGATATTGATTAATTGAAGTGTGAATTAGTACTGTCTAGTGTGGATGCTATATATTATAAGCTCCCATGTTCTATTCTTCTGTTGAACATTTTATTCTTGGTTCTTGGCTTAATTCTAAGATCCTCGAGCTTCATATATGGTTGTTTGGTATATTACACTTTCACCTTAGTTGGGAGGCCCTAAATTCTCTTATCAACTCTCATTTAGAATAAAGTTACCAACAGGTTGCGTAAGCAACTGGCTCCTACATTTTCTTACCCTTTTCCTCGGTGCTATTTGGAGATAGATATTATCATCCTCAATTGAACCAATACACGTCTCAGTATTGCAGTCTCAGCACAATTCTACTTATGTCACTCAAGCACATTCAGTTACTGTCACTGTCAGAAGAATGCTAGGTTGTTCTAGTTCTAAGTTACAGACATTACATGCTGTCCGAGGTTACCCCTTAGATGCTAAATATTTCAGCTTACCATCTTTGTTTGTTTGAATTACTCTCTTGGGCTGCTTCTTAGATCTGAGCAGCAGATTTGAAAAGCTGATAATCTTGACTGATCGTTTAGTTTATCAATTTTGACATGACCATGGTGTTCTTCTAAATGGCCCATCTTCGTGCTCTGCAGAATCTTAACCTTCAGGTGGTTTACAGTCATCAAATCAATAATTTTCCTTGGTTTGTCACTTGGAAATGAGTATGATGGTTGTCACTTGGTTTGTGTATAGTAATCAGTAGGCTTGGGGTATCTTTTGCAATTTCTTTGTTTTGACTACTACCTCCTGCTTGGATGATTAGACAGGGTTGTAGCCATGCCATGCTTAATCATATAGTATTAACTCTGGTGAAATGACATGCCATGCTTAATCATATAATGATTGAATATAGTTATGTATTGTCCATAATGTAGAAGTTTTTGTTAGGAAAATCGGGCTCGTCGCAGCGGAATTCGTCTCGATCGATAAGTAAACAAAATAAAAGACAAGAAACAAAATATTAACGCACTAAGATTACGTGGAAACCCAAAACGGGAAAAAACCACGGACGTCAGGACGGACAGAGATTTTCACTATGTAGCAAAAGATATTACAGCCACAACCAGAAAACACTCTCTAACTCAATTACAAGTCTCATCCAAGCTCACAAGAAAGAAACTCACAAGACATTCAGGATCTCTCAATTTGTGTCTCTACAATTGAAGACTACAGCATCATATTTATAGTGAACAATGATTTACTTACCAAGTAAATCATAATAAACTAGGAAACCTATTATTACTAGAATTCCTAAAAAAGAGGAAAAAGATTCTTTCCTAATTGCAATTCTAATAAGCCATAAATACAATTCCTAGTCAAATATAATACTTCCAAAACAGTCTTCAAATCTTTCACTTCCAAAAGAGTCTTCAAATTTTTTTCAGCTTCCAAATAAAGACTAGTATATTGAATACCAATTTTTGTCAAACCCTAACAAACCACCCCTTAACAAAAATTCCCTAAACTTGCGTCCCTTAAACGACGACCATGACTCTACATCGAGCCATCATATCCCACCATGAAGATATACACACTTAGGAACCATCAAACGATCCATCCTAAGATTTATTCCGGCACATGTCGATACAACCCTTGCTGATTAAATCATGGTGCAACTTCCTTAACTGGCTTTCAAGAAAGTTCATCAGCCATCGACATCTTATCCACCACACAACCGCATTAATGCCAGTCCAATGCCCATGTGCAAAACTTGTGGCCCTAGAAGTACTACATCCTCTTTCATGGCACCATGGTGGTTAGCGACCTGTCATGAGGATGTACCCATTCCTCTTTAAAGGAAGTCACCTTCATCAGCTTCTAGCAAGGAGACACATGGAGTATCTCCATCAACGGAGTCCTTTGCCGAACTTGCTCCTTTACAATCCCTCCTCAGATGTCCCTTTTGTCCACACTTCCAACACAGGATGTTCTTCTTGGAGTACCCATTCTTCCCATTCTTTTCTCGAGCCATTAGAATTGACTGATTATCAGAGTTATTATTTTCACTCTTCAGTCTTTTCTCTTCAGAGATCAACTTATTCGCAACCTCTGAAAAACTTACCGTCGAGTTTCCATGCATCAGGATCGGTTTCATGTACTTGTACGATTCAGGAAGAGACCAGATCAATTTCAACGCCTTATCCTCGTCATCAATCTTCACTCCAATAGACTCCAACTCAGAGATTATCCCATTGAGTTCTGCAAGATGATCAGAAACCTTCATACCTTCAACCATCTTCAACAGATGAAATTGTTCCTTCAGGTAAAATCGATTGCAGACGCTTTTTGCTTGGTACAACTCTTCAAGTCTTCCCCAAAGTTCTCTTGCAGAAGTTGTTCCTTGAATATTCAAGAACATTCTTGGCCAGACACAGTCGTATCAAACTTGCAGCTCTCTCATCGAGTTCCTCCCATTCATCGTCACTCATCAGGGATTTTTCGGACTTTTCAGACTTCTCTTTACCAGTTTTTTTTTCACCAGAGCTTTCAGAGACTACAGCAATTGTTCTCCCCTTCAACGCCTTTTGCAATCCATGTCGGATCAGGATATCTTTGACTTGTACTTGCCACAAGCCAAAATTGATTTTTCCATCAAATTTCTCCACATCGAATCTTCCGGTGTACATCTTGCTTGTAGACATGCTTACTTCAACAATCGAAACTCACACGAACCTCGGCTCTGATACCACTTGTTAGGAAAATCGGGCTCGTCGCAGCGGAATTCGTCTCGATCAATAAGTAAACAAAATAAAAGACAAGAAACAAAATACTAACGCACCAAGATTACGTGGAAACCCAAAACGGGAAAAAACCACGGACGTCAGGACGGACAGAGATTTTCACTATGTAGCAAAAGATATTACAGCCACAACCAGAAAACACTCTCTAACTCAATTACATGTCTCACCCAAGCTCATAAGAAAGAAACTCACAAGACACTCAGGATCTCTCAATTTGTGTCTCTACAATTGAAGACTACAACATCATATTTATAGTGAACAATGATTTACTTACCAAGTAAATCATAATAAACTAGGAAACCTATTATTACTAGAATTCCTAAAAAAGAGGAAAAAGATTCTTTCCTAATTGCAATTCTTAATAAGCCATAAATACAATTCCTAGTCAAATATAATACTTCCAAAACAGTCTTCAAATCTTTCACTTCCAAAAGAGTCTTCAAATCTTTCTCAGCTTCCAAATAAAGACTAGTATATTGAATACCAATTTTTGTCAAACCCTAACAGTTTTATTGTATAAACTCTCTATTAATTTAAATATGAATTTTCCATAATACAAAAATCTTATTTTTGTAAACTCTATGTTGAGTTTGTTACCCCTTAGTATAAAGAACAACTTTGATATGAAAAGTGTGTTGTATTTCAATATATAAAGTGTGTTGTTATGCCCCTCAAGTAAGGGCTGCCTGCAGGTCTAACTGAACGAACATGTGATGGAACAACCGAGCTGCCAATGGTTTGGTAAGTAGATCAGCAACTTGTTTACCAGAATCTAGATGTTTCACCTGAACCAGTTTCTTCTGCATGAAATCACGAACGAAGTGAAAGTCGATCTCAATATGTTTTATCCGGCTATGAAAAACGGGGTTTTCAAATAGGTAAGTAGTACGTATGTTATCACAAAAAATTGTTGGAGTTCCTGACAATGAAAAGTAAAGCTCTTTCACAGAGTTTACGTCCAAATGGTTTCTGAAAGTGTGGCTGCTACAACACAATGTTCAGCTTCTGTGGAGGAGCGAGACACGGACCGTTGTTTCTTGGATGACCAAGAGATAATCTCCAAAATAGATTATGAAACCAGTTGTGGAAGTTCTGTCAACTGGATCACCTGCCCAATCAGAGTCTGAGTAGGCTCGAAGTTGAGCATAGGACTCTTTTTGAATGCGGAGACCATAGGTAGAAGTTCTGTTAAGATACCTGAGAAGTCTTTTGGCAGCGATCCAATGGTTGTCATGAGGAGAATGCATATACTGAGAGAGTTTATTAACAGAGTATGCAATGTCTGGTCGTGTGAAGTAAAGGAAAGATACTGTAATTTGCCCATGAGCTTACGATATGTAGTACCCTCAATAGAGTTCCCTTGTGAAGATGATAAATCAACTGATGAACTCATTGGTGTTGGAGCACCGTTGCAGTTGATCATGTTGAATTCTTCAAGTGTGTCTTGAATGTACTTATGTTGAGTCAGGAGAAGGCCATTGACATCATGTAAGACTTGAACACCAAGAAAGTAGTTAAGTTGTCCTAAGTCTTTCAAGGAGAAACGGGCAGCGAGTGCATTGATAATGTATTGAACTCTGGATTGCAAATTTCCTGTGACAATAATATCATCCAATAGACAAATACATAGACAATGAGGTCAAATGTGTGAAGAATAAATAAGGATGAATCAGAGGCAGAAATTTTGAAGCCAATTGAAACCAAATATGTTTTGAGCTCAGTGTACCAAGCTCGAGGTGCCTGTTTTAGCCCATAAATCGCCGTCTTTAACTTGCACACATGTGTAGGATGTTTAGGATTTTCAAAGCCTCGAGGTTGACGCATATATACCTCCTCTTCTAAGTGCCCTTGCAGGAATGCATTATTGACATCTAGTTGTGAAATCTTTTTTGAACGACAATTGTGAGCACCACCCGCACTATAGTAGGTTTGACTACAGGACTAAAGGTAGAGTTATAGTCTAAACCTGGCCTCTGTGTAAACCCCTTTGCCACCAACCGTGCTTTGTACCTGTCTACCATGCCATCAGGATGATATTTAATGCGAAATAGCCATTTACAATCAACCACATTCCGACTGCGATCAAAGGGTACCAACTCCCAAGTCTAATTTTTTATAAGTGCCTCATATTCTTGTTTCATGGCTTGATTCCACTGAGGTAACTTCTGGGTTTGTTTATGGGTGGATGGGGTATACTGATGTAACTGAGAGGATGTGGAATGAAGTAGAGCTTTGGCTTTTGAACGTGTGATCATTGAGTGGTTAGGCTCACGAAGGATTTTTGTTCGTTTAGAAGTGTGATGTTTAGGAGGCTTTGAGGGGATCAAGGTGGACAATGTTTGGTTAGAGGGTGGGAGAGGTTCTATGGGAGTTTGTGTAGGTGATTCCGTTGCATTTATGTAGGCAGTTGTGTGTGTGTTTTTGTTGGGTGCTCAGTGTATGAGTTGTGTATTGGTGGTGTAACGATAGGATGGGTATGTTGAGTATTGTTCAAAGGGTTAGGAATGGGCGCTGATGATGGAGGATGAGAAGTTTTGTTACGCCGTTTGTAGGTAATTATGGGATGTGTTTTGGTTGTTGGAGATGAAGGAGTGGTTATGGTGAGGTGAGGTAGTTCAGAGGACAACAATTGAGATTTGTGAGAAGATGATACCGAGTCAGGTGGCATATCATTGTAGCTGACAGCTGGAGAGAAAGCAACTGAATCACGTGTATGAGAAAAAGATTTTCCCAAGTGATAGATTTGAAATTTGATTTAAGATGAGAAAAATATTTTGAAAAGGAAATTCAATTTCAAAGAAAGTAACATATCTAGACAAATAGATTTTGAAAGACGTGGGATCAAAACACATGTGACAATAATTCTTTTGTGAAAACCCTAAATACACACAAGGCATGGACTGGGCTGCCAATTTATGTTTGCTATAAGGCTTTAGCCAAGGGTAATAGAGACAACCAAAAACTTTTATAGACTCATAGTTTGGAGGTGTTCCAAAGAGAATTTCATATGGGCTTTTATGGTCAAGGATCGTAGTTGGCATCCTATTGATCAAATAGACGGCATATTGAGTAGCAAAATTCCAAAATTCAAAAGGTGCAAAAGCTTGATGTAGAAGGGTTTTGGCTGTCTCAACGACATGACGATGACGACGCTCAACTAAAGCTACCCGTTGAGGTGTATATGGTGGAAATACTAAATGTTCTATGTCATGTGAATTGAAGTGATGACTTAACCCTTGATATTCACCACCACCATCTGTCTAGAAACTCAAAATTTTTGTTTGGAAATGACGTTCAAGTAAGGGATGAAGACTTTTAATAATATCTTGGACCTCATTTTTTGTGCTTAACGGGTATAGCCACGTATATTTGGAAAAATGATCAACAAAGAGTGCATAATAGCGTTTGTTATCTTTAGATACTACAGGAGATAGACCCTATAAATCACTATAAATGACTTCCAAAGGCTTATGTGTATGTAAAGAATTTTCAGAAAAAGGGAGTCTGTGCATTTTATTAGAGTAACAAGAGTTACATGGGAAAGGCATTTGGTGAGAAGAAGATGAAATAGATGACGACTGAAGAATTTTATTGAGTACTTGACGATGAGGGTGACCTAAACGGCGATGCCACAACTCAAAAGACGGAGATTTTTTGAGATGATTGAGATAGGAATGTCTGCACTGTGAGTTCGGCCACTCATAAAGTCCCTCTCTAGTCTGTCCGCGTACTAGCTGTGCCCCCGTGGTCAGATCCTTCACACAAAAATGAAAGGGATAAAATTCAACACAAGTATTGTTATCACGACAAAATTGGGAGACAGATATGATTTTTCGTTTGATATTCGGGGCACAAAAGGTGTGATTTAACTGGAATGTGTTATTAGAGGCACTTATGTGAGTGTTACCGGAATGAGAGAGAGGAATATTTTTACCGTTACCCATAGTGATCTCATCCGGGCCGCGATAGTCTTGTAATGTGGACATATTTTGCATATCAGCTGTGACATGATGTGAGGCACCAGAATCTACAATCCATGGCTCCTGTGTATTGGAAAGCTGAGCAGCATAGTGAGCTTTGGCTTGAAAATGATTATGAGATTGAGAGCGGCAAACCCTAGCAGAGTGTCCAGGTCTCTCGCAAAGCTGACAGACTAGTGTACCTGGTGATGGATAATGAGTCCATTGAGGTTGTGTGTTTCTAGGACGCCATGAGTTGGAGGAGTTTGGGAATCGTGGAGCAGAACCACGCCATTGTTGATTGTTTGAAGTAGGATTGCGATTATTGAGGCGTCGATTGTTTGGTGATCGAGTTGGAGTACTGCGTTGGGCCATGGCAACAGTAATAGCTGGCTTTGATTTGGTCTCATCATGCTTGAGATAAAGTTCATGATCTAGCAATTTTTCATACAACTCTTCATAGGATATGGTGACATCACGAGACCGGATTGCTGCAGATATGTCTTTATATTCTGATGGAAGACCCTGTAAAGTGCGGACAATGAGTTGAATATTTGTAAGAGGGGCACCGGCTGTAGCAAGCTCATCAGCAATGGAGCGAATCTCATGGAGATACTCTGCGATGGACCGTGAATCTTTGGAGATACGGCTAAGTTGATCTTGAAGACTCATGATTCGAGTCTGTGATTTGTTTGCAAAAGCTGTTTGAAGAGATTCCCAGGCTTTGTGCAGATGGAGCAAGAGCAACAGCGGAAGCCAAAGTTGGGTCAACAGACGCAAGAATGGCATTGTGAACAAGCTTATGTTGACGAAACCATTTGTGATATTCTGAATTTGGAATAGTCTGATTTTGTGCTGTAATAGTTTGTGGTGGAGCGGTGGTTGTACCATCAAGATGACCAAATAGGTCATGACCATGCATCAACATTTCTAATTGAGCTTTCCATATGGTGAAATTAGTACTACCTATCAGTTTGATTTCCAATTGGGATGTGGGATTGAATTGAATAATGGTAGTGCGAGTAGTGTTATCAGCATTGACAACAGTGGTATTGTTGGCCATTTTTAGGGAAGGATAGAAAAAAACCTATTAAGGCAATAAGGTAGCTCTGATACCATATAAAGAACAACTTTGATATGAAAAGTGTGTTGTATTTCAGTATATAAAATGTGCTGTTACTTAGATCTCAACTTGAGGATTTCAATTCAATTTTAATTTATTTATTTATTTTTTTTTATAGAAAGGACTTAGCCCATTAAGTGAGAAATACTAACACTAACATAAGATATAGTATAATTAATAGATAAATATTATTGTAATACACAATTAACATAGAAACTAATTCTATAAGGTACCTGTGCATCTGAGCTCTCGTACTGGTGGATCCATTTTCACAACTGTTACTGTTTTTTATTAAAATTTTAAAACTGCCACTTCATGGACCACTTCTTTAGACTTTTTTTCTTTTTAATTGATAAGTTTTGAAATATATATGGAGACATACATACACGTATACGTATATAGCGTAAGTGTAAACTTCACTAAATTGATAATACTTGTTAAAAACACCTATTCTTTTCCTCTACCATGCACTACAATGAATTTAGTGTACTTGAGATGCTTATTATAAGTTCAATAGAACTCACAGACAAGTCAATTAGGAATTTCTACATATTCTTGTATATGATGGTTAAAACATTTAGACGAACTTCTATAAGTCCTCAATTATTTAATTGCTACATGTCATATTTTGGAGGTGACTTTATCTAATTTCGTTTGTTCTGCACATGTTGTTTGTGCATATTAGTAATAAACAGCCTGGGAGATAATGTTTTTGTTTCTTAATAAATATACTTGGGATTTGTCATGGAGATCAGAAACAATGTATTTGATTTTGTTAGTAGTATACCTATCACTACTGTAGGTAGACAAGAAAAGTGCAATCAAACTAATTTATTTTCCTAACTAATAAAAAATAATTTTGGATGATGGCAGGTGGATACAGCTGCAAATATTCAACCTGAAAGTGTAGAAACCATTTGGAACTTGAGAGGAGTACTGAACACCTCATGGCATCGTGTGCATGTTCGAGTTGGTCACTCAAATATGTGAAATTCAAAACACAATGAAACAACTAGCAGGTATTGTTCACCAAAAACTGAAATAAGATGCTAAGTTGTTTTGAATAATCTTTCAATGTTGTACACCTGTTTGAAGGTCAAGTTTGATATGATGTCAATTTCAATTTGCATGTCTCATCTCTTGTGCCCCCACAATATGTTTGCTTCCACAAACGTGCCAATTTGAAGGTGGGGGCTAACCTTACTTATTGCAGACCCTCTCTATCTAATTCTGTGTGGCGCCATAACGTTTTCGTGTCTTGTCTACTTGTTCTAGACAGTCTTAATCACGCCATTATTTCTTAGGAATAGCTCTTTATTGGACTAGAATTTTTAAGGGGTCTCTATCCATCACTGATTGCATTGCTTCCCCAAACAAAACTTTCTAAATGATGTTACGAATCATTTATATATGCACATTCCTTCTTCTTGATCTTCCTGTGCATGTACAGGAATTTGAAATGGACCTCTAGCTACTTAGTGCAACTGTACCTAACTCATGTTTCCTTGAACATGTAATTCAAATACTAGGAACCAACTACATGAATTGAATACATTGCTGCTGGTTGAATATCAATTTTTATACTTGTCATTATCTTTTTGTTTTCTTCTAAGACAACCAGAAAATACAGTCTACACAGCACAAGTGGCTTCAACCTAGAAAGTTAAACTTGGATAAAGACAGGTAACAAATTGCTTTTCAGACATTTATTTTTGTGTTCAAACATAGTACTAAACAAAATTCAGGGTATGAATAGTAACATATCCATTAATATCAGTTTTAACCACTTTTGTTATTGGTCCTCCTTGCTTTTGTCCTGATAGATATATAAAAACATTACTCTTCTGTCATCTTCTAAATGTACTTTTTAATCTGTATTTGTCTGCTTTTTCACTGTGACACATGCAAATGCAATTAGGATTTCCACTAACTACCCATATAAGACAATTTCCTCATCTTTTCTTTCACACTTTAAAAGTGATAGATTACAAAATCCATCGTTGGAACTATAATAATTTCCTACTTTTTATCTTCTGTTGGCTAGAATTGTTGCTTTGATGGTTGAAAATACAATTGAATTATTGTTATATTTATTTTGATGGAGGCCAATAATTATAGAATTGTGAGACCTGGAAGTGAATTTGATCACGTTTCTGGAAATGAATGGCTGTCGGCTACAGGTTAAACATAAAAATACATGAAAATGACTTGTGCATTGATATACCATATTGATTGATTTAATAGTAATCCGACAAGTGTCCACTCAAATTGGGTAGGAAAAATTAGACATGTTGGGTAAGATAAATCGTGTGGAAATTATTATTATTTTGAGTATATATAGTTGTATATGTATGTCTGGCCTGTCCTCCTACTCCAATCTGTGTTTTACACGTGATGTTGGTTGAATATATAAGGTAGAGTGTATTATGTCGTTATATATAATATAGTTTGTAGCCTAGCCTACAAATTTAGAAATTTGGATGGATATAGATTAGCTGGTACAGATGATAGGTCTAGTCTGTCAGGTCCAAATTTTTAATATGATACAATTTTGGCACATGTTATAATATATTATTTCTATTATTGGATGATATTACGGAAAAGGAAATGTGAACAATTTTAATAAAGTAATATTTATAGGAGTCACTATTTATGTTTGCAGGCGAAAATTTCCATTCTTTTCTAATTAATAATTTTACTAGTGGGGGTTGTTTTCTATTGGACCGGAGTACGTCATCGCGGTAAAGAAAAGATGGTATTTTATAATGTTAAGATAATTAGTCTTATGTTGTTTTCAACTTTGTAAACGGAGGGAGTCTTATTTGATCAAATTAGGTATTGTAATTCATTTAGTTAATGATATGATTGAATACTTCCCTAACCATACAAAAGAAAACTAATTTGATTTGTTAACTCCAGCTAACTCGAATTGGGGCTCGTAAATGTATTGGTGTGTCTGCCCAAATTCACCTAATATATGATAGGATTATGATTAATTCACTTTTTCTACCAAATTATGTGAACAATAAATATAATGTTGTTAGATAATCAAACAAATAAATAATTAAAGAACAAGAACGGAGAATGGAAGTATACTTTTGAAAAACAGGCTTTACTTGCCGGCAGCCATAACCAATAACATTTATATACCGGTTAAGCTGTGTGGTGGGTTGATTGATTTTTCGCTCATTTTAACGTAGCTCGCGTTGTGTGAGTTGTGGGTTAAATAGGGCGGCTGGTGAGCCCTTTTTCTTAAAAATAAAATAAGCTATTTTTAAAATTAAAGTTAAAAATTAAAAATAATATATAATAAATAATTTTATATTAATATCATTTAAATTTATTTTATTATTAAATTAAATTTTAATTATTTAATTTTATTATTTGGTGATTCGCATTTAAATTAATATTTTAATAGTTAATTTTTAATGGTATTACTGTGAAAAGATTGCTTAATAAAAATTTATATTTGTAAAAGTATTTTTTTAATATTATTTAGTTATATATATATATATATATATATATATATATATATATGGGTGATTTGCAAGTGGCCCAAAAAATTAAATTCATTATAATTTTAATATAATACTAAACAATCAAATTATTATTATTATTATTATTATTATTATTATTATTTTTTAACAGATGAATCAAGAAAACCTTTATCCCTCTCCATTAAAAATAATAATTTAATATCAATTTAAGTTATATTTATTTGTTTTAAAGATAAGAAAAGTCTATTATGCCATTCAATTTAAATATTTGAGTTCAAAAATAATATTCACATATAGACCCCACCTTATTTAATAAAAGCTCCTTACGGAATTTGTTTATGGTCCCTACACATTATGAAAAATAATCTCCAATTGTATTGGAAATCTAACTTTCACAATCTCAATTCCTCACATCCTTAGGACATCAAATTCACAACAAATTCATCCCTATTTGTCCATTAATAATCCATAGGAATGTCAACAAATAATTATATACTACGTATCTAAAACTTCATCTTCCATCATAACTCAAATATATGTATTAAAAGTTTTTTAATTCTTGAGCATTGTAGAGTTAATGTTATGGTCTAGGGGTTTGTGGGTCTTGAATTAATGATTTTAGAGTTACTTGTAACGTCATTATGGATATTGGATAGTGTTTCGTGTTAATTGTATGGTATTGGAATGCAATTTGACGAGTTAGAGTTGAAAATCCCGAATGTAGTTTTCTAGCTGTTTCTCGGTGTCCATGCCAGGAAACTGTCCCAGATTAACAACATTTCCCGGTGTCCATTGCTGGAAATGAATCAATTTAATTTCCGTACGTTGATACCGTGACACATGTTGGTAAATAATTTATTGGTTTCCAGACATCTATACCGGGACATAAGTGGTTTTTTTACCTATTTCCCGGTAACTATACCAGGATACAGACGGGATAATATATATCAGTGATTTCCATTGTTGAAGCCCGGGAAATAGTCTATTAGAAGTCCGGTTTCCAGCCTTCATAAGAGGGAAATCAGTTATTGGCCTCCATACCGGGATATAGAGGCTCATTTTGACCGTTTTCCTCCCTTTATGCATGGAAACAGACATGAATTTTTTGTTAGTGATTTCCTAGTGTCAGTACTTGGAAATAGATTACTTCTATTTCCAGGTCTTTAGGCCGGGAAACGGCATCGATGCATCAGTTTTTCCTGCCTTTAAATAATTCTTCTTTTCCTTTTTCAGAAAGGGTTATTTCTAAAAACACCCCATTTTTTCAACTGTTTCACTTTGAGTACCCGGTTTTGAAAGTTTTGGAAAACCACCCCCAAAATCAAAACCACTAGTGGTTTTTGGTATTTTTGTGAGTGGTTTTGGTGTTCTATGAGTGGTTTTGAAATTCTATATATTTAGTTTAGAGATTCGGAAATTTTCTAAGATCAAAATTATTCATACAACATCAAAACCACTCACAAAATTACAAAAAACCACGGGTGGTTTTGATTTTGGGGGTGATTTTTCAAAACTTTTAAACCGGGTGCTCCAAGTGAAATGTTTGAAAAAATGGGGTGTTTTTGGAAATAACCCTTTTCAGAAATAGGCTTGAAAAAAACACTAGGTTATTTTCGCTTGTTTAGGTCTTAAATTAATCTGACAAAGGTCATTTCCATGGTCTCATACCGGGAAACATTGCTCAAGATGAACTGCTTCCCGATCTAAATCGTAGAAAACTAATGACTTGTTTCCATGCCTAAACACCAGGAAACCATGCTCAAAATGAACTGTTTCCCGGTATACATCTTAGGAAACACATGCATTATTTCCATGCATACACACTGGACAAATAGGTAAATTTGGGTTCATTTTCCCGGTATGCTGATCCGGAAACTATGTTTTCCGACATTAAATGACATCAATTTCAACTCCAAACAACCTGCCACACCCACTACTACCATTAGGGAGCATTTTTTTTAGGTTTAACCTAACTCTCACATACCAATACACACTTTTATGACCAGATTTGTTTATATAAGTTGCTTAATTTTGATTTTAGTAGCTTTAAATGGCTAATTGTGGATGATTACGCTTACTTTCACTTAGTTGAACGCAATTGTAACATAAAATGTCGTCATTGGAAAAGTCAAAAAACAAGGTGTTCTGCATAACCTATGTAGTTATATAGTCTATCATGTGCTACTCTTACATGTCTATTGGAATGAATATCAAAACTCCAAGTTAAAAATGATCTGTGCTGGACTCTATAGTGGTCTCAAGTGTATTTTAGCTTGTTTGAGTCTTAAATTAATCTGACAAAGGTCATTTCCATGTTCTCATATCGAGAAAAATTGCTCAAAATGAACTATTTCCCGATCTAGATCTAGGAAATTAATGATTTGTTTCCATGTCTAAATACCGGAAAACCATGCTCAAAATGAACTGTTTCCCGGTATATATCTTAGGAAACACATGCATTATTTCCATGCATACATATTGGGAAAATAGGTAAATTTGGGTTCAATTTCCCGGTATACTGACCCGGAAACTATGTTTTTCGACATTAAATGACATCAATTCCAACTCCAAACAACCTGCCACACCCACTACTACCATTAGGGAGCATTTTTTTTAGGTTTAACCCAACTCTCACATACCAATACACACTTTTATGACCAGGTTTGTTTATATAAGTTGCTTAATTTTGATATTTAGTAGCTTTAAATGGCTATGGATGATTACGCTTACTTTCACTTAGTTGAACGCAATTATAACATAAAATGTCGTCATTGAAAAAGTCAAAAAACAAGGTGTTCTGCATAACCTATGTAGTTATATAGTCCACATGTGCTACTCTTACATGTCTATTGGAATGAATATCAAAACTCCAAGGTAAAAATGATCTGTGCTAGACTCCATAGTGGTCTCAAGTGTATTTTAGCTTGTTTGAGTCTTAGATTAATCTGACAAAGGTCATTTCCATTGTCTCATATCGAGAAAAATTGCTCAAAATGAACTATTTCCCGATCTAGATCTTAGGAAATTAATGACTTATTTCCATGAATAAACACCGGAAAACCATGCTCAAAATGAACTGTTTCCCGGTATATATCTTAGGAAACACATGCCTTATTTCCATGCATACACACTGGGAAAATAGGTAAATTTGGGTTTAGTTTTTTGGTATGTTAACTTGAAAACTATGTTTTCTGACAGTAAATGACATTCATTCCAACTCTAAACAACCTGCCATACCCACTACTACCATTAGGGAACATTTTTTGAGGTTTAACCCAACTCTCACGTACCAATGCATGCTTTTATGACCTGATTTGTTTATATAAGTTGTTTAATTTTGATATTTAGTAGCTTTAAATGGCTAACTGTGAATGATTACGCTTGCTTTCATTTAGTTGAACACAATTGTATCATAAAATATCGTCATTGAAAAAGTCAAAAAAAAGGTGTTTTGCATGATCTACGTAGTAGTATATGATCATGTGCTACTCTTACATGTCCATTGGAACATCAAAACTCCAAGTTACAAATGATATGTACTCTTTAGTGGTCTCAAGTGTATTTTAGCTTGTCTGAGTCTTAAATTAATCTGACAAAAGTCATTTCCAGTCCATACCAGGAAACATCGCTCAAAATGAACTGTTTCCCGGTCTAGATCTTCGAAAACAAATGACTTGTTTCCATGCCTCAACACCGGGAAATAGGTAAATTTGGGTTCAGTTTCATGGTATGATTACCTGAAAATTGTTATTTTGAGGTCCGGTTTTCATGTCTCAACATCGAGAAACAATGCTCAAAATAAATTGTTTCTCGGTATATATCTTAGCAAATACATGCCTTGTTTCCATGCATAAACACCAGGAAATAGGTAAATTTGGGTCCAGTTTTCCGGTATGCTAACCTGGAAACTGACATTTTCATGGTGTGAATACCGAAATAGTACAAAAATATCCATATTTCATATGTTAAAATAAGGAAACAAACTGTTTCATGATAATTTCATTCTTCCGAAATAAATTTTTGCATTCAAAATCATACTTACAACTAAACCAAATTCGACAAAAAGCATTTGATAAACGATGCTCAAACAAACTCATAGCAAAAGTGATATATCTAAAGTAAAAGAGAATGGGGTGAGTTAGCTTTCGTTTGTAATGGTATATCCCCGGAGGAGCTTTCAACAGGGGGGGTTCGCTGCTTGTGTCAAATCTTCATTCTATGATGATTCTTCTAAAACCGAAACTTCGATATGTTTTGTTTGGGAACGTGAAAATGGTATGCCTTAAATCTTTACACTCTCCACAACGAACTTGAAGTACACCAGTGTCTTTTTCAAACTCATTTCTGAAAAAAAATACAAATTATTTTAACATTTTAACGTAAAAAAAAATAATGCATCAAAGCAGTTTCCCGGTATGGACACCCGGAAATAGGAGCTCATTTGACCTATTTCTCGGTGTCGATACCAGGAAATCACTGACAAAATACAGGTCTGTTTCCACACATGAACACCGGAAAATGATATAATTTTGGACAGTTTCCAGGTATGGAACCCGGGAAATTGCTGGAAAACGTAAAATCGGGAATTTCAACCCTAACTCGTAAAATTGCGGTCCTATACCATATAATTGACTCCAAAACTATCTAATATCCATATTGACATTACCATGAACTCTAAAATCATATATTCAAGACCCCTACACCCCTGCACCATAGCATTAAAAAAACTTTAAAAACATACCTTTGAGTTGTGATGGAAGATGAATTTTCCGAAATATATTGGAGAGACACATGCAGACATGCTTATGAATTGTTAGGACAAATAATGTTGAATTTGGTGTTTCAAGAACGTAATGAATTAGGATTGTAAAAGTTAGGGTTCCAATACAATTGAGATTATTTTTCCTATTATGTAAGAACCATTAATAAATTTATCTTCTGGAAGAATTGGAGAGGAAATTTGCGGAATTGAGGCGTTGTACGGAGTGAAAGTTGAAGATGGGGTATTTGCCGGAGAAGAAGAGGGTGGAGAGGACAGACCGGATGTCGGAGTAGTGAATGTTGAATGCGACGAAGGTAGAGATATGATTTTGGATTCAAACGGTTAACATAGGGGTAGATTGGGAATTCTGATTTGTTTTTATATTTTCTGTTTTTTATATTTTATTTTTATTTTCTTTTTTAATATCAAGGGTAACATAGTAAACTTGGTTCATTTGTTGCAAAAAATATTTATAATTGTTTACTTTTGAAAGATTTCTGATGTTGGTCTAAAACAAAGATTTTGATTTTGGATCGGCCTAAAAATAGAAATTATCGCATATTATATATATATATATATATTAGTATGGCAGATTAGGGGCAATCTGTATAAACCCGCGAGTTCATTGATTCAGATTAAATGAGCTCGTTTTCATGACGAGCCAAAATTTCATTAGTCTTAATCCAACTGTATGTGGGTTAAATATGTCAGTCCGAGGCAACCAATTGGTTGGACACCCTCTGGTGTTTTAAATATAGGGTCAAAGTATTTTATTTATTCAACGAATTAAATTCCGTCTAGATTGTATCTTTTCATTTTAGTCAATCATTTTGTTCGTTATATTAATTGATGAATTGTGGCTCATAATCATCATTTATGATATCCATAGCCTGCATATGAAAATATGTTGTCGATAATAAGTATTTTTACGATTTCACTTTTTTTTTTAAAATAATTAATAAAAATCTCCTCATTTTTTACTTAATCGCCCATGGAGAGGTCTTTTCCTGATTGTGATTTTCAATATCCACAATTTGTGCATCTTGAGGAGAATTGATAATTTTCAAAGGCATTCCTTTTACATCGTTCTCATTTCTATTTTTTTTCGTGATACAACATTCTTAGACCTAACACGTCTACTACGTTTCTTACGGATTTTAAATGTCTCATTAGTTACCATCTATTTCGATGTATCTATTGGCACAACCAGTCAAGCTGACATGTTACGGGTAGGCATATGAGATTTTGTAACTCTAGCTATATCCATAAAATTATCTGGCAACTGGTTAGCAACCATTTGCAAATGCACTATCTTTCGTACGTCGTTCTCACATTGACTAATACGATGATTCAAATAATACAGTTTTTCATCATCCATATAAGTTATTTATTTCTTGTGATAGGAGTTTCATCTCTTCCAATTTGTGAAAATATTTGCTCATTAAAATGATAATCTACAAATTGTGCAATAAACATATTCCCCGTCAGGGGCTCTAGATATCGAATTATAGATTGCGAATCATAACCAACATATATTTTCAAACAATGTTAGGGTCCCATTTTCGTTCTCTGAACGGGTGCTATAGGAATATATGCAGCAGAACCAAAAGTTCTCAAATATGATATATTCGATTTATTTCTCGTTACAAGCTATAATGGGGATTATTTAATAATTTAGGATGCTCCACTATAATGCTCTTCATTTAAATTCCACAGCATTATACAAGCAAATAGATTTAATATGATAATATGGGATTATTTAATAATTTAGGCGAGCAGCTTAGCAAATTCCATATTTTGTGCTAATAACAAACTCACATGTAACCATCCGATAGATACTTCAATCAACACCATAAAATACCGAAACGACCCATTTGGTGGATTAATCGATCTATCTATATCCCCTTGAATTTCTTGCAAAAATGGACTTCCAAAATCTATCTTATATGGGATGACCTAACAATCAATTTTCTTGTGTACAAGCTTTACAAAAATTATCATTCAATAATAAAATTTTTTGATCCCTCAACGCGTGTCCATCAGAATTCTCAACAATCCTATGCATCATTCCGAATCTAGGATGACCAAGTCTATCATATCATAACTGAAAACTCTTTGAATGCAACACTTTCACATTCACAATTGTGAAAATGTAATTGGGGATATATTTGTATAATATAAACGAGATGATAAAGTATGAACTTTTTCTAGAACAACTTTTCGTGAAAAACCAAAGACATTATATATAAATACTCGGTATCTTTTTCATTCCTAGTCTAAATATGGTATCAACTGCTTCTGATATCTATAAAATTCAACAAGTTTTTCTTAAAACTACTTGCATATAAAGCATTTTAGATATACACTTTTGTTTCTCTTTCAAGCAGTATAACCGCTTTTCCATATCTCTCAATCATATCAACTGGACCCAAAACTGTATTTATTCAAGCCTTATATGAAGATATATTTAGAAAATATTTTTCATTTTTTTTAAGATAGAGTGAGGGGTTGCACTATCCACCAAAAATAAATCACGAACACTTTTATGTTCTCCATATCCTCTACATATAAACAAAACACATATGTCAGAAAATATTTCTGATAACATTTCTGACTTTAGCAACATATGCAAGACTTAGTCAGAATAACATTTCTGCTCACTCATATCATCATCATTTCCATATAATACATCATTTTCATTACATCCCAATAACTTGTCAATATCAACATCTACGCCATCAGAATAATTTGACGTATATAAATTTGAAACTTTTTTTTTTTTGGGAATAACTTGTCAATAACCATATGCAATTATTTTTTGAAAAGCAAAGATTGACGTTGGAACTTCCTATAAGGGTCGGCGTTGGGTAGAAGGCGGTTGTCGTGCAACGAAAACATGGTGGATTACGAGATTATGGACATTAACTGAAAATATATTTGAAATTTTAAATTTGGTAATTTTTCATTTAAGGATCCAATAAAATTAATTGATAGAGATATAATACGATTTATACCATTTATACAATTGATGGTGATCAAATGAAGAAGATTTAGAAATTTGAGGTGATATAAGTCAATGTGGAGATTTGCTCGGGTATCTTAAATTACAAGAAAGTTCTAATTTCTTAACGTAAGAATTTTGAGGTGATATAAGTCAATCTAGAGATTTGCTAAGGTATCTTAAATTACAAGAAAATTTTAATTTCTTCACTTAAAATGATGTCTATTTTTGAAGAATTTCTTTTACAAAGGATTTTTTATTTTGAGTTTGGATTTATTTTCTTATGGTTAGGATCTTTATTTGGGAATGACTTGTATTTTTTTTAATTATAATTATTTGACATTTCTTAATTAGAAAGGAAACTAGTTAAGAAAATATGATTGACGATCACTATAAATAGAATTGCATAATAATGAATAAGATATTTCATCCCTATAAGTGGTGATTAAGTATAAGGGTCATACGCCCAACCATTAAGAGCTGATAATTCTAATACTATTTAGGTATCCAAAAGTTACGTGTCACATATTTTACCAATTTTTATATTTTGGTGGCTGAGAGAAGGCTTGTCAGATTTAGTTCCTGCTTGTGTGGTGCATTCTGCCATTAGTATAGAGTGCATGAAAATATAGGAAAAAAGTATTATCGGAATTACTTGTATTTTTATTTTCTTTCTCAATAGTTAAAATGCTATTTTTGTGTGGATTAGGTAGTTTGTCAAACCATATTAAATCTCTCGTAATTTTTTCATTATTTTATTATTTATTTCCATTCTTATTTTTCAAATTTTGTTCCAATATTCTTATCAAACAAACTAATATTAAAACAATCCATTGAAATCAATTACCATATCAACTTTATCAATAGAATTTCTTTCATTATCTAATTGATTTCATCATGAAACTTAAAATATAGAATGTAAAACATATAATGGGATGAAAAGAGATATAATAAAAATTTCTAATAATTATTTGTAAAATTCATTAGCAGGTAATAATTTTATAAGGAACAAAAGTAGTTCAATGATGGTAATAAAATATTTATAATGCTAGAAAAAGTAAGTTGCCAAGAAGGACCTTGAAGAAAAGAAAATGATTGTGTGATTATTCAGTTGCATGAATGGGTATTTGATAAGCATTAAATTCGAAGATGAGATAGATATCACCTGACTCTGAGGCAAATCTCTTTGACTTATTGCCTCTATTTAAAATTAAAAATCTATTCAGTGGGTTTTAACAAATCTTACTTCCACGTGTCGTCATTTTTACTTCGCTGGTGGCGCGACACATTTAACTCAACATTTCATACCATTATAAATTAAAGATTAAAATAGGAAAATTCCTTATTCATAAATAAATTTAAAATCTATTGAGATATTTATAAAAATAAATAAATAAATTGAGGTACCCGAAGAAAATAATACTAATTGTTAGTTAAATTTGATTTAAAGTAACATTTTTAGTAATAATATTTAACATAACTAAATAAATATTTTAAAATTATTTAAAAATATTTTTTAACTGTATGAAAAATATTTTTAAAAGAGAATTTTAATAGTATAGTTTATTTTTAACCTCAAACAAAAAATTTTAAAATGGACATTATCTGTTAAATTTTGATTATAAACTATTTAATATGTATTTGTAACCAGCTTAGGGGTGGTGAAATTTTAAATATATCATTTCTTCCTTTTAAATTTCTAAAGTTATATTCATGTACTATTCTTTTATAGGATATTTTTGTTTTTCAATCCGATTTTTAAAAATAATTCGAAATAACCTCATTTTCAAGTGAAGAGTGGTTTTAAATAATAATTTTGTGGTTTTACTATATTTCTATATTGTTTTCATTAATTGTATTAAATATTTATCTTTATATCGTCATTATTAACCTATTTTTAATAAAAATAATATTTTTAATTAAATGATACATTTTAATTTTGTTATTTTCAATAAAAGAAATCCAAAATAAATATGAATTTATTTTATTATAATATACGAAATTGTGACGACTTGCTTCGCCACTTGTTAAGGCGTTGTGAAGGTTTGATCTTAGAGTAAAGTAAATTTGATTAAATGGAAAAGTAGAACTAGTGTAAAAGCCCTATTTAGCTTTCAAAATAGTGGTGATGAAAAAGTTCCTTAGGGTTCAAAAGTACTTTGACACTACCGGTTTATTGGCGGAGAGAAAATGTCAATTAGTAGACTTTGGTCTAAAGTGAGACTTCGGTCATAGTGAGACTTGTGAGACTTCGTTTTAAAGTGTGGACTTCAGTCCAGTAATGAGACTTCGGTCTGATACTATTCCCGTTTAACCAAGTTATGTAAACTAAATGGGCAAAAATTGTGTAAATGAATGATAACAAGATAATGTTATTAAATTGAATGAATAGGGCAAAGTGTGCCATGAATGTGAATTTTGGTTTGGTTTCATTGACGATTGAGTGTTGACAATGCATTTGGATTTGTTGATAGTTAATGTCATTGTTGTGTGAATGATGGATGTTAATAAGAGAAGACCTTGCGAGTGCCACAATTAGTGACAGATTTAAGGTTGTTTAAGCGCGTTGGGATATAGAATTAGTAATACTGTAGATTTTAATCATGTAATGGCTTTAATTAAAATCTTAACAAAATAGAACTTAACTATTCAGAGTATTGTGTTGGGCTAAGTTAATATGAAAATAGGTTAAGTGTGGACACTAAAATTTGGTTAAGATTAATGTGAGTAATGTGTGGAGTAAATTCTGATGTTAAATGATTAACTAGACGACAAGAAGTTAAAACTGGATAGATTAATGAATTGTCGTTAACTAATTATTGAAGGTGGTGATTTAATGCTAGCATTAGTTAGAACTATGTATTGATAAACAGATTTAGTTTAACATATTGTTTAATGGGTTCATGATAATAGAGTAGACATTAAAATTTTCTGAAGTTAGTTAATAATGCGGCTATTAAGAATTACTAATATGGTGGACCGACCATTAGAATGTCTAAGTAGAGTAAACAATAAAATCTGATTACTTATAAACTTAGAGACTATAATGTGGATTTAGTTATTAATCAAACTTAAGACTATTAGACAATTAGACTATTCTTGTCAAAGAATTTAAAGATATTGTTTTGGATTGGTTTAGGTTGTTATGCAGGTACTTGGATAGGTCTTGTAGTGTCAATTTTCTGTGCATATAGCTCAGTATTAGCAGTAAAGGTATGCTGTCTGTCGTTTCTCTATTTGGAAATCCAGAGATTGGCCCTTCGCGACTTGTCAAATGGCGAAGCCATGTCACCTGATTTCAATTTAACCAACTTAAAATTTTCACGACTTGCTTCGCAACTTATGAAGTCGTGAACCAAGTCATTTGCCACTAAAATAATTTGTCGCGAACCAAGTTTAGACAAGTTGTCTGTGAATAAAAATTTATAAATCAATTGTGTTGTTCCGTTTGAGTCGAAAGGGTTCCATAGGCTTGTGTTTCGACTATTTTACCCCTCTAGTGACCCATCTAACCCATTTCAAGCACAATAATTGTATTGATCATCGATTTAAGGGATTTACTATTTTCGGTTACTTGTGGTGTAAGTAACCTTTGTATTTGCATCATCTACACAATAATTGATTTATCTATTTAAATGATATCAAAGCATATATATAGTCTCTAGCTATTTAGGATGTGTTATTTGTTTAACTTTGTGTTTGTTCCTTTTTTGTTGATGATTGATCGGTTACTTACGTTGGAAGCAAGTTTTCAGTGTCTTCCTACTTTTATGTGCCACATACTAATTAATTGATGTAGGACATATATGTGTATGTTTGGGACAAGGTTTACCAACTTGACTTTCTAGCTTGCTCGTTGTTTTCTTTATTTTTCTTTTTTCTCTTTCTTTATTCACGAATTGGAACAGGTGATCAAGCAGAATCATTTTTGGTTAGGCCTAAAAAGCCTCTCATGGAGTCTCATAGTAATTTTATCATATCATGTCCTTTAGTTAATTTTTGTATAGGATATATTTTCTTATAAGTATAAATAATTTTGTAAATCATATATTAAGTTAGTAAGTTTACATGTAGTGTTGTATTTAGTGAACTTCGTGTACATCTATATTCCAAGTTTCACTTAATGAAGTGTATGTGTACATTTATGGCAGCGGATAATGTAACTCTGGATACCTATAGTTCTGCAAAATTTTCATTTAGGTACTCCAACTTTGCGGAGTTTCATATAGGTACTCCAACTTGCAAACTACATGTTATTAAGATCATTTGATTGAATGTGTGAATACCTATATGAAATCTAGTAAAATTGGAATACCAATATGAAACCCTCCAAAGTTAAAGTATCTAATAAATACTCATAATTACATTATCCTTTGTAACTATATAAGCTATCATTCGGGAAAACTAGTACATGTACTATATTTGTATAATCCAATCTTTTATCATTGTACATGTTATAATTTCCACTGATCTCAGCACAGATTATTCAAGTGCGATTCGGTTCCGCCTAAGCCCAGGTGAGATGTGCCACAGATAGTGGTATCGAAATCGTATTACCTCCCAACTTTTTTATTTATTTTATTTTTAAAATTTGCAAGACCATGCGTCCATTCCATTATTTTACAAGTTCAACTATTCAAGTAAAGATCCAAAGTTATAACTAATTTATCAAAACGGCTCATTTGTGGGGCGAGGAGACCCGCTTTAGGCTTAGGTGGCCATAGACGGCTTCATCATGCAAACCATCATTGAGAGAAAGGTGCATGATTGTAATTAAACAAGCCTAACCTTAAAAGCAGGAGCACCTTTTCATTATTAAAAATGAATTCGTCGTACCCTACAAAACCGTATTAGACCAAGTATATATACGCAATTATATCATGTGTCAATTAAACTAACTTATTCATAGTGTCAATGCAGTTATATAGTCGTCATCATCAACACCACCACCACCATTCCTATCCATTTCCACTTCAATGACCATCTTCATTTCTCTCTCAACACTACAGCCTTGGCTATGGCTTTTCCTCTCCATGATCTTCTACGTTTTCCACCTTATTTCATCCTTAGGAGTTTCCAACTTCCCCGGACCTCCAAGCTTCCCTATAATCGGATGCTTAATACCTTTCTACAAAAATCGCCACCGTTTGCTTGATTGGTACACTGACCTCCTCGCCGGATCTCCCAGCAACACCATCGTCATCGACCGGATTGGCGCAACTAGAACCATTGTCACTGCCAATCCGGACAACGTTGAGTACATACTCAAGACCAACTTCACTAACTTTCCTAAAGGGAAGCCTTTCACTGAGATTCTGGGTGATTTTCTTGGCTTTGGAATATTTAATGTGGATGGAGAGCTGTGGAGGATGCAGAGGAAGCTAGCAAGTCATGAGTTTACTGCAAATTCTATGAGGGAATTCATTATCCATACATTGAAACATGAAGTTGAGAATAGGTTGATGCCTGTTTTGGAGACCTTGGCAAGTACATCACAAGTGGTGGACTTGCAGGAGTTGTTGAGAAGGCTTGGTTTCAATATGATTTGTAAGGTTTCTTTGGGGATAGATCGTTGTTTGGATCCTTCTGCGTCTTTTTCACCTATGGCCAAGGCTTTCGATTTGGCTTCGGAGATATCAGCCAGAAGAAGCGTGGCTCCTTTGTATTTGATATGGAAGATGAAGAAATGGCTTCGAATTGGGTCGGAGAGAAGGCTTAGGGATGCAATTGGGTTTGTTCATGGACACGTTGAGGAGATAATGCAACATAAGAAGATGGAAATTTATGAGAAAGGAGGAGAGGTGGATTCTTCTTCAGGGCAGGACTTCTTGTCTCGGTTGATGATGGGTAGTGGTGGTGATGGTGATATCGGTGTTCATGATGAAGAAGTTATCAGAGATATGATGATCAGCCTGATCGTGGCAGGGAGAGATACAACTTCAGCAGCATTGACTTGGTTTTTCTGGCTCATTTCTAGAAGACCAGAAATGGAGCAGGAAATTATCAAGGAAACTGAAACCATACTCATGAATGGAGGATTGGATTATGAGTCACTCAAAGAAATGAAACTATTGAAGGCATGTCTATGTGAATCCATGAGACTATACCCACCTGTGGCTTGGGACTCAAAGCATGCAATTAAAAGCGATATTTTACCGGACGGTACTAAAGTTCAGGCAGGTGATAGAGTCACGTATTTTCCCTACGGGATGGGGAGAGCAGAAGCATTATGGGGCAAAGATTGCAGCGAATTCAAGCCGGAACGGTGGTTCACCGAGCCAGACTACAAGAACGGAGAGCCTAAGCAGGTGTGTCCATATAAATTTCCAGTGTTTCAGGCCGGTCCAAGGGTCTGTCTAGGAAAAGAGATGGCCTATATACAAATGAAGTATGTGGTGGCTTCTATACTCAAACGGTTCGAGATTCAACCGGTCAGCTCCGATCAGCCAGTCTTTGTACCGCTATTGACGGCTCACATGGCCGGCGGATTCAAGGTTATGGTTCGTCAAAGAGACCAGTTAAGATAGATCAGACTTCAGTACCAGTATTTAAATTTTAATCAAAGTCAAGGATTCCAATTGCAGTCTGATTGGCAGCGTAACATGCCCACTGCCACTGCCACTGCCACTGCCACTCCTGTATCATATAATTTAGGAGAAACATAATTTGGATTAACAAAAAAAAAATATCTTATAATGGGAACATACATATTATAATCAAATATTATTCTGCATAAAATAATGATTTGGATTCCTCATTAATCATGCATGTCAGCATGACCTCAATTATGCATTTAACTAATACCAGGCACATAGATAGATTAACGAAATATTTTATATTCAATTTTAGATTTTAAAATAGTGTATCAAACTACTAAATCTTGTACCCACGAAACAGTGCGCCCACAGATACAGTAAAGCAGTTCTGTTCTAAAGTTGTAAACGTTCCATTGGCCGAACCTATTTTTGGTGTTTTTTTTTTTTAACTGAAACCTATTTTTGGTACTGGCATAGAAGACTTGACACATTCTAATATAATTAGATCCAGTCAGAAAGCATAAGCGTGCTTGAATGATTATTCCACATGCAATTATTTATTAATTAGAATAAGTCAGTCAGCTATAAGGGCTCTTCAAACTAATAAAATCTCAAGAGGAGTCGTGGTAATAGACAATGACAATGTCATTTGCCTCATGCTCAAAATAAGCTACAAAAAGATGGATTTGACTCTTTAGTTTTTGATCCGCTCA
The DNA here is from genome assembly GCA_031304145.1 of Cardiospermum halicacabum. Lineage (NCBI taxonomy): Eukaryota > Viridiplantae > Streptophyta > Magnoliopsida > Sapindales > Sapindaceae > Cardiospermum > Cardiospermum halicacabum. The sequence goes on along the minus strand of CM062398.1, from coordinate 4,955,683 downwards.
TTTTGCAAATATTAAAAGGAGACTTATCCTACACATCTAAAAAATAGTAAAAGTCAATGAACATATGTGTCTAAATTATTAAATGGGACTTACAGATTGCACGTTCTTATCCATGCTTCGACTTGGAACAATCTCTACAGTGATAAGCTCCCGAATTGTTTATTCCATTCATCATAGATACCAAGTTCGTTCCAAGAAACCGAGGGCCTCACCTCTTTCAAGGAATTTTCAAAGTCCTGCATCAAAGGAACAAAATTACCTCAAAGTAATAAACCTTATACAAAACTTGCTAAGCTTTTCATGTTATTGTGTGGCTACTGGCTGGTCCACGTCCATATTCTTTTGGATCTATACTTGACTAAATTCCTAACTTATAGCTTGTATCCTAAATTTCATTTTAATTGGTCAGTTGAGACTGCAGCCCAATGGAATTGTTTCCCATGTTCATTAATCAATAATTAAACAAATCAGATTAAATTGCTCCCTGGAATTCAACTGTTCATCGTTCAATATTTTGTCAGACAATGTAATAAAAAAGGTTTAAATAGTATATATTTTATTGTTTGTTATTCCAACTTGATTTTTAAAAAATAAAAAATAAATAAAATTATGGTTGTAAGAATAAAGAAAAGAGAAGGAAAAATAAACATTCTGATTTAAGTCCATCCACTGATTAATGTGTTATTATTACCTGAACAGTGACTGGTCGCATATCCTCTTTTTGGAGCTTTGTGATTTCTATTCCCTGTCTCAGTGCGTCTCTAAGTGGACCCATAGAGGCGTCCTTCACTAAATTCTTCATGTCTGATCCTGAATACCCTGTAAGAGAAATAACAAGCAAGGAAATTGTAACACCAACTTAATAAATATATTTGAAATGAAAACAGCACAGGAGCTGTTGATTGAGAGTACAATGATACTGAATAAACACCTTCAGTTAACTTGCATATGGCATTGATATCTTCTTCTGAGAGATTGAACAGTCCATCCTTTTCCAACAGATTTTTTATTATCCAGGCTCTTGCTTCTGTATCTCCAATATAGGCACATTAGTATGAACTTATATAGTAGAATTTAGAAAAATATAACATGTAGTTTGCACCTGATGAAGGCAGGGGAATATAAAGTCTCTTGGTAAGTCGCCTCCGTGCTGCCTCATCAAGTTCTTGAGGTCTATTTGTTGCTCCTGGATAATGTCCAGTAAATGGTAACAATGCAATTATTAGGCCAGTTGTGATTCGAAATGTCATAACAGGAGGTAGAAAAATATAACAATGCCATTGTCAAGTCAATGTAATTCATCTGATGCTCAGAAATTAGCCTGAAACTCATTTAAGGGGAAAAAAAAAATACTCTCAAATGAACCTGATATTTTATACACATCAAATAAAACAATGCTATCTTCTTGTAGTGCTTACACCATATTTTCAAAGATGTCCACCTAGGTTTCTTTATGCTCACATTGATAATTTAAATCAGGTTGCTTTATGCTCACATTGATAATTTAAATCAAGATCTAACAATTTATAATCTCGCTTTAATATTCTAGCCCTTCTCTCCATTTGATTTCATTCATATGCGGTTTCTAGGGTTACAATTAGAGTTGAAAAATGCTGCCCTAGGTCAAATCTTCATGTGCTGATGAAAAGTCAATACACAGGCAAAAGTCTAGGTTTTGAAAAGTCAATACACAGTCAATTAAACTATCATAAGACTACAAGAATACTACCTCTTAATCACACTCTCGGACAGACACTCTTTTATGGGGAATACTATTCTGCTTCTAAGTGATTTTTAGTTTCCATCAGAACTCCAAGCTAAATAAAGGAATTTCAATGATCAATAAGCTACCTATAAGTAGAATTTGCTCACTGCCGGAGTCAAAGCCTTCCATTTCAATGAGAAACTGTGTTTTCAGTCTCCTACTTGACTCATGTTCACCTTCGGACTTGCGCTGCAACCAAAGAAAAACCCTTTCAGAACAGAAGGCCCTTGTTATCTATGAGCTAATAATTAGATGAATGATCCATGTAAGTTGTGATCTAGCAATAAAGCACACCCCTCCATTCCTTACATTCATTGATGTATAGATGCACTTAAATATTAGATCCTTTCCAAATGGATCAACAAGCAATAATAAAGGACTGGACTAGATTCACACAATTTCCAGGTCTGAAAGCAATCTGATGAAACGTTGACATTCACCCCAAGTACAAGAAAAATATTACCTGAGAAAGAAGCGAGTCTATTTCATCCACAAATATTACAGCAGGCTGACGGCAACTGGCTACTCCAAATAGCGCTCTCACCAACTTTTCACCCTCGCCAATCTACAGTAGCAATGGGAAAACTCATATTTTAGAATGCACTTCAACTTGAGATACCATTGGAAAGAGATGTCTACATTTACATACACATGTGTGTGTGTGTGTATATATATATATATATACACACATGCACAAATAATACTAACCCATTTGCTTGTTAACGAACTGGCAGAGATATAGAAGAACGTGGCTTTTGCTTCTCCAGCTATAGCTTTCCCAATCATAGTTTTCCCAGTTCCCTGCAGACAGATGGTGATATAATGGACATTGTAATCTTCCACAAACAAAGGGATCAGGCACTTACTGGGGGACCAAAGAGAAGAAGACCTTTCCCTGGTGAACGACAGCCTTTAAATATATCAGGACGCAGTAAAGGCCAAATGACCATCTCCATCACGCATTTTTTGGCATGCTCCAGACCAGCTACAATATTGCAAATCAATGAATATAAAGTACAAAAGCTTCAAATATAACAAAATGCAAGTTGCTATAAGAAAAACCAAAGCATCAAACATAAGAAATCTCACTGTACCAATGTCATTCCATCGAACATTGGGATCGCGATCCATAATCTCATTACTGACATGCTCAATCAGACTAGGTTCAAGGTTCCTCAATTTTTCAGGAAGCTCTCCATCAGGGCCACAGAGCATTTCCAAACTAGAATTACGAAATAAGATATATATTAGAACTCCAATAACCTAATATAGATCATGAAGCATCTCTCTCCAGTAAACATGTAGCATGTACAGTACGTGCTAGGGAGACAAAGAAGAAAGGAAAAGGTAGTTGAAACATAACAGCTAAATGAACTTTACAAAAAATATCAAGCAAGCAATTTAAATATGATTGAAATATTGATTCAACATCGTCCTGTAAATCTACAATACACAAGTTCCGTTCAAGGAAATTAGAGTTTTGATAAGCATCAAAAAGAAAAAATTGACTTGATTTCATAAGAAGCACATTGGGCTGCAATGAACATACCATTAGCAATCAAAGCCACTAGTTTTTCATAATTTGTTGATGAAATATATTTGATTGTTGAAGTTGCGTCCAAATAATGAGATGCTGAAAGCTATATTCTAATGATGGCTACTTTAAACTCCAAACCAAGACAAGGAAAAATTGAAGCTATATCCATATATCAATAATATTCATATATTGACTCACCATGTCTTTGTTGACTCATCTATTATATCATCACCTTTTCCAGCAACCCTTGAAGTCATGTTTCCAGTATTGCCCCCATTGGACCTCATGGGAGGAACGAAATTGCCACGAACTCCGCGACGTGAAATACCATAAGATTTCACACCACAACCCCTAGTGGTAGGATTGATATCACTATAGGGAGAAACAGAAGCACTTGGTGATCCCACATGCCCTCCTCGCTTTTGCCTTACATCCATTTCCTAGAAGATAACTTTTTTATTATTGTTCAAACTCTCGTCAACATCAACATAGAAGTATTAAAACAACTACACCTTTTTTCAAAATTTAAAAAATAATAATTTTAAAAAAAAAAAAAAAGAAAGAAAAAAGGAAAAACACTATCAGAGATGTTGTTTCAAATTCTAACTAAAGCCCTTGAAGTATAGAAGATAAACCTAGGCTATAGATCACACTCATCTCCTACAATGTGGATGTGTGTGTATGAAACATGATCTCTAGTCCTTTGTTTCTACTATGAACTATACATGATAACTTTTCTCTGTCTGCAACTTAAGAGACAAATGAACAGAGTGAAAAAAACCTATTAACAGTGAAAAACAAAAATCTCTAAAGGCCAAATACAAAAGCAAGAAGAGACAGGAAGCAAATATACCAGCTTTGTTCTTGCTGTTACAAATCCATTACCAGAAACATCATCAGCTTCATCATTGCTTGCCGGTGGCATAGCATAGTCCTTTTTGGGGCTATTAATTTCAGTATGTGCACGTTTCATTCGTAAAATACATAAATGACCTTTTTCTTCCTCTGAAACTTTTATATCAGAAGTGATATCATGCTCCTTAGGTAGGTTGGATGATAAATGTGACTTTTCTATAACCATGCAGTCATCAGAGTTAATCTTATGATTCATCCCACTCCTATTTGGTCCACAGTTAACTTTTGTGAAGTCTCCATATAATGATGACAACTTTGTTTGTATCATTTTCTTTGGTGCCTTGCTCAACAGCTTTTCCTGTTTGTCTAATCTTCCACCCTGAAACAAAATTACCCTGACTGAGTTAATCATATACCTGCAGATGACTTGTAATAAGTTTTTTTTTTTCCTTGTAATAAATTAATTAAGAAGACACGGCTACAAGGAAAGGCTCATCTAGATTCACACCAGTTCATGTACAGCCTTTTCTTTATGCTGCTTCAATAGTGCGTGAAGATGTTTTGACTGTGTGATCTTCTCAATGTCAATATCTCCTTTCATGCAGAAAATGTGGCCAGAAGCTCTACCTGCTTGTTCAAATGCTCGACTGAAAATACAGCAGACACAATCATCAAACCAAAAAGGCCAATATCAAATATAATGCTAATAGAAAAGACAGATTTGAGGAAACAAAACATCCTAGTAAAGATAGCTGGATCAAAGTATGTTTAACCAAGAGTATAACACTAAGCATTCTTCACTGTCAAATACTGGGCATCTATACCCTGATATCTTCAAGGTTTTAGCTGCAAAATTTACTATTCAAACACTTAACTAGGACCACCGAATTCAAATCATGCTGATATGAAACAAAGTAGACCAGTTAAGTATTCACAATGCCACTGAGGAGTCTGCCGTCAACAACTTTTAAATAGCTTTGCAATGTTTTAGTTTTTATTCTGTACAAAATCAACTGATTCTTAATACTTTTGGTTGTTCGATTTGTAGAAACAAAATCACAAATATATATATATATATATATATATATATATATATATATATATATATATATATATATATTCCTAAATGGAATAAAGAGAAAAATAACCAGGAAAGCAACTGAAACTACAAGTATTTATTCATTTCAAACACCTAAATGAATTCATAGCTAGATTCTGAAAACCAATATCTACCAATTCTGTTCCAATCAACTAGCGTTTCAGTTAATAGCTTCAATAAAAATTAATTAACCAATAACTTCAATAAGAAAATAAAATCAATATCATATTTGTTAAATATTTTGCTTAAGCTAGATAACAACAGAAGGACCAACCAAAGTCAAGTAGGTAGAAATAGACAAGCAAACAAGTCCAATTTGCTGCAACACGAACCAAGCAATAACAAAAACTTCAAGATAAAAATATCAACTATATGAAATTACAAATTCAATATTGAAAACAGATTAAAATAACTCTAGCTCAACACAACAAGAACCTAAAATGCTCTGGCCTAAAACAATTCAATACAAATTCAGCTTTAATTTTAATTATCTTCGACAATAACCTAAATCGCCCAATTATACTCATCCTTTAGAGTTTGAATTGTGAAAATACATCCAATAAATCAACACTTTATAATAGCCTAATTACGTACCGATCAGAGTCTGGAACTAGGGCGCGGCGGGCCATGTCGAGGTTGGAGAGGACCTCGCGGCGAATAGGACGAGTGAGAACCTCGTCGGCTTCTGATTGCGAGTGAGATTCTAGGAAGCCGAGGAGCCGGAGCCCGAGAAGGTGAGCGGAGGAGAAATCGTTCTTCTGTAGGAAATTATCGACGCCGAAGAGCAGCGAGTGTAGGCGCTTGAGTTTGTCGTCCACTTGCTTTCTCCAGCAGACAGTGGGTTCGGGGGAGTCATCGTCTTCTTCCATTTCTTGTGGTTTCAACAACGGAGAAGAGAATGTCTTTTTCAGGTTTTCTTTTCCCGCCATTGTTTCCCGTTTGATTATTGGTTTTGGAATTTTATGCCTTTTGTATCACTCTTTTTCTATTTAAAAAAATAAAATAAAATAAAATAAAAATCATTTTATCACTATATTTAATGAGAAATGAAATGACCCTAACCTGTATACTTTGCCGGCAAATTACATTAACAACCTTATTACTACTTACTCTCGTTGGAAATGTAAAATCTAAAATTGTAAATCCATGAAAAAAATTTAAATTAAAAAAAAAAAAAAAAATATTAAAAAAAAATAAAATAATAAAAAAATAAAAATTAAACAACATAAAACTTTTTCATTTATAAATTTTGCAAAATTTTTATTTCATCAAATGATTATTTTGGTCATTTTATTTAAATAATTAATATAGTAAAGGAAAAAAAATTGGAAACTCAATTTTAGTAGAGCAAATGACCAATACACCTATTTAAAATAGTGAAGCATTCAAATGATATATATCCCCTCACCTAATAGAAATAGGTAAATTGTTCTCATGTCATTTTCTCCTTCTCCATTGATACTCAAACATATATTGGTGGTGAGCTAGCTAAATTAATTATGAAGCGTTTGTAAAGGTGAGTTTAAAACATATTTTCCATTATCATGCTGAGGTGTTAAACCCAAAACCACATCGGTAATACAAGAGAATAATGACTTGTATATAAAGCATCTAAAGAACTCCATTAGTATGAGGTCTTTTGGGTGGTGGTACCCAAGAACAAATCTTTACGGGCTCGACCTTGACCCAAAGCGGACAATATCATACTAATGTGGGAGTTGGAGAGCGGCTCCGGAGAGTCCAACAAGTAGTATCAAAGCCTGGTTCAAATACGGAGCCCGTGATTAGATCTGTGATGTACCTTGTGTCGAAAGTCTTCCCGATAAAAAATACGGTGGTCAGGCGGTGGGTCTCATTGGGTGTAGTGACAGTACAAGATGATTTGATGGATTGATAGATTATCTCAATGGGAGGCCGATGACCGTGGGCCGATGAATTATCTCGAGGGGAGGCTGACGTGTGATCCTTGGTTTGAAGGATCAGTGGACTAACTCGAGGGGAGGTGATGTGGCTCTTGGTTTGAAGGGGAGGATTGTTGGGGTGTCAAACCCAATACCATATCGATAATACAAGAGGATAATGACTTATATATAAAACATTTAGAGAACTTCATTAGTATGAGGCCTTTAGGGTGGTGGTACCCAAAAACAAATTTGTACGGGCTCGACCCTGGCTCAAAGCAGACAACATCATACTAATGTAGGAGTTGAGGAGCGGCTCTGGAGGGTCCAACATATCATTCTTCTCTAATTAGTTTTTTTTTTTAGGGTGACATTAATGTTTCTAGGGGTTTGGGTTACTTTAAGGAATGTGAAAATGGGTGAAAAGGAGGTTGCAAGTTTTGTATTTAGGTCTAAGGGATGTGTTTTTGGTGACATTTCTGGGTTTAATTTGGTTTTGGTAGAAAAATTGTTATTTGGTTGAAAGAGGTTGTAGTTGTAATAATTAGTTATAAGCAATAACTCAAGTTGGTGTTATGCTTATTTATGATGGGTTGGATAATAAGGGAGGTATCCTAATTGCTGCTATGCTTAGTAAGGATGTTAGTTTTAAATAATTAATTGATAAAACTTTTGTTAAGAGAGTAATTCATAGGAATAAGTTTCAAATTGAGATTGTTTTATTTCCTTCGAACTCCGAAAAGTGGGAAGATGGGGATGGAAACAGTAGATAAAGATGATGTAGAATATATAATGATTCAAAAGCATAAACATATTTAAGTAAAAAAGTAAGAGATCATTGGTAGGCAATCATCTAGGTTGAGGAATGTAAATGATCTAGCAACAAATAGTGACAATAGAATACTCGTTGATCTAAATTTTTTGCTATTAGGATTTACATGCATTAAATGATGCCGATGTTTTATGCTTTTGATTATGTTACAACGAATTTTGTTAATGATTTTGATGAAAATGACGATAATGAAGTCACAAATGCCGACAAGTGTAGTCAGAACGATAATGTCAATGGTAGTGATAATGGTGTTAATGAATATGGTTTAAGTGTAGGTGGATTTGGTGTGGTTTATGGGAAAATGGCCGTCAACTATGAGAGCTATCGGGCATGGATAACTTTGATTTTAAAGAGGTTAGAAAATACGTATTATCCACACCTTATGCGTTGAGTGGTCTTACCCAAGGTTCTATATTTTGAAGTAAGGAGGTCATAAATCTTGCAGTGGGGAGGTTTGCACTAGAGAATAAGCTTTTGCCTTTTGTATTACAATCTAATAAAAAGCGATTAGGAGTGGTATGTACCAAAGTGAAGAAGGGATGCAAATTTGCTTTTAGAGTAAGAAAAAGTCGTGCAAAGTCTCCTTTATTTCACATCACATATTTTAATCCAAACTGCACATGCCTTTGTGATCCTAATAGAGCAGAGAGAAGGACAGTGATTGCTAAGGTCACTGGTTCATTTTTTTCCTCTCGGGTTGATGATTCAAAATTTAATCCAAGTATAATAATGAGCTAGGTTCGAGTTTATTGGGCAGTTCTTTTGTGGTATAGTAAGGCTTGGAGAGCCTTACAATATACCGAGCAAGTTGCTTACGAGACTTATGATGAGTCTTGGTCTTTGTTGCTCCTTATCTCCATATGCTCAAAGTAACTAATACGGTCACAGTCACTATGATTAAGACTAAGGGTAATTTTAAATACTCTTTTTTTTTGCTTTAGGGCAATGCATTCGATGATTTAAAAAATATATAAGTCATGTTCTTGTCATGGATGCCATGCAATTGAAGGACGAGCTAAAATGGGTGATTTTCACGGTGATGGGTCTGGATGGTTCGGATATAATATATAATGTGGCTTTAGGATTTGCAGATAACGAGAATGTGGGAGGGTGGACGTGGTTTCTCCAAAATTTGCATGATGCAATGGGCATTTTGGACGATATTCTTCTCGTCACCGATTGGAGTAAGAGTATTCCTCCCGCCATCGAAGTGGTTTTTCCTAATATTCCCCATGTAAATTGTTACTCTCATTTGAAGAGTAATTTAGGTAACCTTTGTAAGGGAAGATGTTATATCTTGAATGTTTTATGGAAGGCGGCATATTCATACTCTAAAGAAGAGTGTTTGACTTTATTACATAGTCTTGCAAATATCTGCCCAAAAATGCATGAAGCATTGGTAAACCTTGGCCGAATAAGTGGTCCCGTTCGTTTTGTCCTAGGAAAAGGTGGAGATTTATGACAACTGGCATTGCCGAGTCTTTGAACAAAATAATTATCTCAGCTCAAAAACTACAAGTAACTACGACACATGAATTCCTTAGGCATTTGGTTAAGAAATGGTTTTGTACTAGAAGCTCGTCGGCTGTTAAACGTGAATCGTCAATGAAGGAAGCTGTTAAAAGACCATGTAAATGAGTGAAAAAAGGATGTGGAAAAATGTTTAGTCTATCCTATACAAGATAATGTAAAGTATCAAGTCACGAATGAGTCGCTAGGTGATGGGATAGTTAACCTTGTGGAGAAATCATGCACCTGCAATAGATGGGACATAGATGGATTGCCATATTTTCACCCTATCGCATATGCAATGTAGTATTTTAATGGTAATTGTGATTAATTTACACGTGGTAAATATCTATTAAGATGTATATAATGGTTAATTTCTTACAAGTCTGCAAGGGTGAGTGTTAGTCATATTTGTCATAGGTACTTCAGCAAGGAGAATTCGGAGGGTGCCTATTCTAAACCCATATATTATTGATCCCTGATAAGGGTGCTTAGCGCATAGCGAGCGATGAATCAAGATTAGTGGTCTTCCCTATGATCAAAGAGAAACAAGCGAGACGGTCAAAAGAGAAAAAGGATTCGGTTAGTGGATGAGTTTCACAGAAATAAAAAGTGCGTTTATCGTGGTTGTTGAGGCATTCTAGGTTTACTTGCCAAAACTTATCACAGAATTGTGGAAATTATGGGCTTATCGATCATTCAGAACATACATGTCGAAATCCTCAATTGTTTTGTTCAAAATGTGGTATGGTTGGTCACTTTTCTATTTTGTTCAAAATGTGGTATGGTTGATCACTTTTTTTATTCCTGTCAAAATCCAGCACTAATATGTCATAAATATGGTGTGACGGAGCATTCAGCCTGTGTCAAATTTCGTCGAGACCATCTTCCATGAATAACACACGAGTGCAGTACAAGGTGAATCTGCAGCATAACCATTAAATGTCGGGTCATGTATTGTCGTCACTGTAGTGAGGTGAGACACACCATTAAAACTTGTCCATATCTTCGTATAGTTCGCAATGAATCTCAGGCAATTCCAGAATCTGATGAACACACTAACATTGAGGTCGACGAGTTTGGTGGTGTTTGAACTTTTATAATTTTGATATAAATTATAATGTACGTTGTAGTTTGAACTTTATGTATGATTTGGTTTGTTTCATATTAGATGACTAAACTTATTTTCTAAGGTTGCATTTATTTGGATTTTGTTTAACCATAAGTCTCAAGTGCCCTAGTGGGAGGTGAATACCACCTTAAATTCATTTATCTAATGTAATGTAGGTCTTTTAAATTTATAATGTACGTCCCAGGTGGTTGTTTGCATTAAAGGCCACTCAAGACACGTTTTTACAAAGTCACAACAATTTATAATAAGAAAATAATGTCTGCCTTTGAGATGGCCTTCTGCTCTGATGGCCACCTGACAAACTTAATAACATTGTGATGTTACCTGGGAAAAGATGAACATTGGCGTGGTGGCCACTAATAGGTGATGGTCTAATGAAGAGCGTTTGTGCATTGTAATGTATGTGAATGTGTAGTAAATAATTTGCGTACAAGTATTTAACCACTGGAATGTATCATTTATTTTTAAAACGATAATGCTCCTGGTTAGAACATTTAATAAAATGCATGCATGTATATTCCAGACACACAATACAATTATCTGTTCTAGTTTAAAATATCACTTTCACAGCGACTCAATGTCAACTCTAAATTTTCAATACTTCCCCAAGTTTGCACAAGTCAATCAATCCATGAAATGCACCATCAAGATAACCATAATATCCTTCTATTCTTTTTAAATTTAAATATAAAGTTAGGATAAATTTAAATATAAAGTTAAAGTTAAGATAATTATTTTTTATAACCCTCATCCAGAAACAGATATAACCTACATACGATACAGATGCTACTTCCGTATATGACAGCTATCCACCCAGTTATGTGCTCCCGGGAGCATCACTTCCTGTAGTCGGCTTCCGGTTTATATACCGAATAATAGCATCCTCAACCCTGTTCATATCACCACCAAGAATTACATCACACAAACAGACCTTATGTTGTTATATATCGTATAATAGCATCTTCAACCCTGTTCACATCACCACCAAGAAATTACATCACACACACACCTTATGTAAGGTTATCACATAACACATATACTCAGTTTTAGAGGATTTAGTTAATGCTAGCTAATGTGCAATTGGTAAAAGTTTATTTTTTTCATTTCCAGTTTTCTGAATTTGAAAAATAAAAATAATGAAAATCACAACAGTATTTTTACCCTATGTATAAAAAGAAATAAATGAATAAAAATTGGTGGCAAAAGGGTTGAAGTGTAACAAATTCATAAAAATGTATTTCAGAAAATGATTCTAAAATGTTTTCTTATTCATGCGTTTTTATTTCCATATTTTGTAGAAACAGTTTTTTCTTTTAAAATGTTAAAACCTAACAAATACGTTTTATGATTTTTCTAACCCTAACCCATGACACAAGCCTTCCATATTGAACATAACGACCCTCAGCATTTTTGGGAAACAGATTGTTTTTCCTTCTTTTTTTCATTTTTAAATTCACAAAATGTAAAAGCCTAACCAAATGACAAAAGTCACCATATTCAACAACATATTGAACATAACGACCCTCTGTTTCGCCATTAACTTGATTTCAAACAAGTATCTGTTTTGTTTTTTGTTTTTTGTTTGTTTTTTTTTTTTTTAAATTCAGAAAATTTAAAAGTCAAATAAACACATTTTCTGAATTTTCTAACCCAAACCATGACAAACCGTTATATTCAAAAACATATGCTCAAAACTATCCCCTTCACCATTAACTCAATTGCAAACATATAGCTAGTTGAATGAATGAAATGAAAAGCTATACCAAAGAAAAATATTTAAACAAAATATCATTAAAACAAAGCTTACCAAGGTTGGTTGAAGAATTCAGACCGACGCTCTTTCTCTCCATTTCGACTACCTTCTCCAGACACGAGCTTCAAATCCCTGCCTTGAGATTCAATCAATGCATTAATAAATTCCACAGGAGATTGACTGAAACCAAGGAAAAATGCCCGCCTCCGCCTGTGCTCATGGATTTTCCTTATTGCTCCACAGATCGAGTCATCACATTGATCAATCTCTTTGTTCTTTTCAGCATTGGCCAATAAGGCAGACAACTCCCTTTGTATTGGAAAGGGCACATCCACCAATACGTCATAGCATACATTTCCAACTGGATTATTTCCCGAAAGCTTGATTTTGTGCTCCAAAAGTATTGGCTGAGGTGGGGACAAATGGTGTGATATCCTTTGTGAAACCATAGTGAACTTCATTTTTTCCTCCCCGAACACCTTTTGGAGTGGTGGATCACAGTTAAAGTATGATGGGTCATGCGGGCTCTGCAATTTTCTAGCTTTCACATAATGCCAAATAGCAGCAATAATTCTAGGGCGAGTATCAACTTCAATACCAAGAACCTCCATCAAGGGCTGGGAAAGCTTAAATTTCTCAGGTACATAATTCATTTCCAACCTGATGTTAGCAGTGAACTCTTTATCCCCTTTTCTCTTCACCTCAAAACCCTCATGAGGTGCAGGTGACCTAGCATACTCCCATGTGATGATATGATTTTCAGGGTAGAGTCTCTGGTCCAAAGAAATGGTTACTCTTTTGAAGAAAGACGAAAATTTCGGGTACAATGGATTAGGTTTTTGAACAACACCAGGCTGGTCAGGATCTACCCCGTCTTCCAAGATCCTGCCAATTATCTTAAGAGTCCAAGTGGGTGGATCAGCATTCGGCTTCTTGGGGATTGTTTTGATCTGATTAGAAAATGTATTAAAAATATATATGCGAAGGGTTTTCTGCACACAAGGAGGGTTCTTAAGGGCCTCTTGGATATCGATCTTCTTCCTAGTCATAGCAGCATCAACACGAGACTCGAACTCAAGGAGCTGAGTATACAAGGAAGACTCCGGGAGAATAGCTGCAACTTTATCTTGCAACTGCTTCTCAGGAAGCTTCTGCTTCTTTCTACGCGCAGCAGGTGTAAGTTCCATAGCTTTAAGAGGTGACATGGTGTTTGTATTCATCATGGGAACTCCAGGAGGACGGACAGGGGGTTTCTGAGGCATCCTTTTCAAATTAAGACCCCCTGGAGTCATATTAGAAGGGGAAGAAGAGCCTAAGCCACCAATACCAGTCTGCATTTGGTTAATAGAAAGCCCCTGGGCTTGTAAATGAGCTTGAAACTGAGCATGCGCTGCCTGGACATGAGCCTGCATTTTGGATTGATGTGCAGCCTGAGCTAGGGCTGCTTGGGACAGCTGAAACTGGTTTTGGAATCCACCACCCATCGGTCCTTGAGCCTGAGACTGTTGAAAACCAGGATTCCCAGGCATACCGGCGTTACCATAAGGCGACGAGGACGGCCCTGGACTCTTCCCTGGATTATTATTGTTGTTGACAGACATTGCTTCACATATCACCCCCACCAAATAACATAAATAAATAAATCAACAAAATTACCAAAACCTAAAACCTATAACACGACAAGCAAATGAAATCCAACACACACATCCAGCAAAACACACAGACAAACGATTCAATCACAAGAAATGAAGCTATAAAAGCTGAATTGCAGTAGAATAAACGGAAGTGCAGGCAACAGAACTAATTTTCAAGAATGCCCTAAATTGAAATAAAGTCAACAGATTAAATGGATGTTGAAAAGATGAAGATAAATGAAGTTCTTACAGAAGAGTGAAGAGAATCGGAGTGGAGTTGGTGTGGTGTCCGGCGATCCTTAAGGCTGTTTATTCGCACTCGAGTTTTACGGGTTCAGTTCAGACACAGGAAGTGGGACAGTGTGGAGTGGAGCTCCTATTTATGGCCCCATTACGTCTTTATCTTTTTTTACTTCTGGGTCGGGTTTCGGATCTTCTTACATTATACTCCACCTCTGTCTAACTGACAAGTGTAGTGTAGATAAATATTTTTACATTTTTATTTCTTTTATGATTGGTTGTAAAATAGGTGGTGAAAAAAAAAAAAAAAAAAAAGGATGTGGAATAATTTACTGAAATAAATTTAGATTTTATTAGAAAAATATAAATCAGAACAACATTCAAATATTTACCAAAATCAAATTAAAATATAATATTCTAAAAATAAAAATTCATAATTTATAATTTAAAAGATAAATATGAAAATTATAGAAAGCAAAAAAATCCGTCATCTCCTAAATTATTTTTATAAAATTAAAATAATTGTTAAAATATATTTTAAACTTTTTTTAAAAGTAAGTTTTTAAATAATATATATATTTTTCTTTGTTTAATATTTTTACTATTAAAATATTTTTTATAATATACAGATTATATTTTCTATTTTTATTATATATTTTATTTATTATATTTTCTTTTTATTTAAATTTAATATATACATATATATATATATATAATTCTATTCTTCTTTTCCACCTCTTTCAATTTTTATTTTCACAGTTTATTAATTTTAAATTTTAAAACAATATTTTTAAACAATGAACATTATTTCTTCAGACATCCAACAGAAATATTAAACTAGTGCAATGCAATTCATTGTTGCGACCGGTGAGGCCGTATATGGTGGCCAAAGGCAATGCAGGTTTACCATGAATTAATGTGATCTCATTCTCATTTCCAGCTTCATATACTGCATAGAGTATATCGATCAATACTTAACCTGACACGCAAACATATATAGACTAGTCACGTTGAAGAAAACCTCCTACAAGTTCTCAAAGAGCACAACACTGGACTTGACTTGATACAGAAAATACTATCCCTTATAACTGGTTAGAGTCTCATAGCGTCATAGTACTGGTTTCCTCTTTTCTGTGTTTGTTTAGCTTTCATCAAAATCAAAAATTAGTGGCAAAACATATTTGATATACTGACTTCTCTTACTATCAAATACAGATACTTGAATCAGCTCAGCGTCAAGTACCAGACAACCCAGCTATACAAAAATGACAGCATATTTCTGTACACAAAAAACAAAGTTAATGACCAAGCAAAGTACGGTATAAGAATAATAAGATCAGTAAGGTTCCATAAATTACATCAGCAAGTTTGGAGGGACATGCATGAAAACACAGACAGATACCATTTAAATGTCTCCCAACTCCCCATCTTTGGAATTAGGTGTTTATTCATACTAGTATAGTATGCAATTCTTACGAAGAGCTATAATTCATGCTACCATGACAGAGCAGTTGTGTATGAAGTGATTGAGCCGATTCTGGCCACAGTCGAGAAGTTTCCATTGCAACTCCTCAGCGCCAGGATGTGGATTGCTGGTGTATATAGACATACTTGCACCAGAAACTGCAGATGCACCAATTACAAGCAATTCATTTCCCAGTGATTTGAATGCTACACCCCATCCTTTGTTAGAATCTGCTCGTACGGGGACCAATCCCAAATTCTTCCATGTGTTGGTCTTCTTCAAGTAGACCCTTAATTCATTAGAGAAAGTTTCGAGTGAATAAAGCTCGTTGTCTACGACAGCAATGAGAGGCGGAGACTGGAATGTCTCGGAAGGAAAGTCTACCAACATATCTGGTATCTTTTCCCACTTCCTTTTGCTCTCATCATAAAATTCTCCACAGGTTAAAGCTGGCTGATCGTCATTTCTTCCACCAATCACATAGAACTTATTGTCCATGTAACATCCAGAGCACATCTTTCTCTTTTCGCACATTTCTGGGAGGCGCTCCCATGATTTAGTCTCTGGATTATATTTCTCAGCAGAATTCAACACTTCCAGTGAATCTTGTATCCCAAGCCCACCAGCTACAAATGCGAAGGCACCACAAGTGGCTGATGCGAACAAACACCTAGGGCTTATCATAGAAGGACCTTTACACCATCTGTTTGTTTCCAGTTCAAACCTCCACACAACAGGACCCTCAAACTCCTTACCGGAGACAATTAGATGAGTCCCTGCACAAAGTGATTCCTTATCTCCCAACTCAAAGCAGTGGTCTGATGGTAAATCAGGAAGCTTCCTACGGCATTGAAGCTGCTTATCAAATGCCCACCAACTTTTATCCCCACTTGCCAACATATACACAGATGATTCACCAAAGCCATTTTGCCTTCTAACCTTGTAGATCTCACCAGAACTCAGAAGAGAATAGAACCTCTTGTTTAACAAATAGAACTTCCCATACTCTGACCTTGGAACCCTTGCTGAAATAAGTACCTCTAACTCATCACTAAGGGAGGGAATAGATAAATAATCTGCATCCTGAGATTCGACACCATCGGAACCAGCAAACTGAGCCACACTTGAAGAATTTCTATCCAAGCTTGGACTTACTTGCCTAACTCTTCTACTTGGTGGTTCGTCCATAAAATCCCCAAAAAGCATCAAATCCTTAGAGAGATCATTATCTTTCATGGTGGAAGATTCACATCTTTCCCCTTTACCTTCAACTTCCTTTCCCTTCAAGTTTAACTCTTCAAGCCCCTCTTCACCCTCAGTTTCTTTATCTCTGGACATGATTACCTCCGAACTTCACAGCTGTCATAATGGTAAGGAGAGAAAATCAGATACATACATCCATCAAGGAAAAAAATCAACCCAGACTACTTATCTACTCACAATGAACTAACATGCCTATTTGAGTTCACAACAACTTCACAAAACCACAAATCTACTAAACATCAAGTGATCTAAAACCAAAGGTTTAAGAAACAACATAAATATACATAGAAATTAAAGAAAGAAACCATATAAACCAAAAAGCCTTGCAAAACCAACCCTTTAAACAGCAGCTTGTAATCTTCTATATTAACGTATCAACAGAGCCAAATATACAAATAAAAAGCAAAAAGTCTCTGCAAATTGGATCCAACAGAGGCAAAAAAGTTGCAACTTGGGATTCAAATGCCAATTAAATTTTTTATCATAACAACCGCGATCCGAGACAAAAAGAGTTGTTAAACCTAACATATAGGATCAATCTCCCTTCAAACAATTTAGGTCAAGGAAAAAAAAAAAAAAACCCAAATCATATCAACAAGGAGATCGATCTTCAACCAGAAAAAAAAATTTTAAAAATTGAAATTAAAAAAAAAAAAATTGATTAAACAAATCAAATCCTAAACGAACAATTAGCGAGATGAAGATAATATATATTGAAATGAATATTTGGCATGTAAAAAATGAAAAGTAAAAGAAAAGTACCGAACAGAGTACAACAAATCTCGTTAAAAAGTCATTTTCAAGTTTGTAACATTCAAGATGAAAGTACAGAAAACAATGAGAGATGAATGAAAGAAGACATGTAATTATAACATGAAGATGATAAGAAAAGATCAATATGAATATGTATACAAGCAGTGTTGTATATATACATCATGCAGAGTACTTCCACTACCAGATGCAGAAACGAAACAATAGTTGAAGAAGGAGATGTAGGCTTACCAGGGAAGTCAAGTCAAAGAAAAGTAAAAGCAGGACAGTTACGCTGTGTAGTTCGTTTATACACTCAGGCTTCAAAGTAAAGGAGGAGAGAGATTGTGTGTGTTTAATCAAATAAAATGAATTGAAACTGGCGTGATAGTGCATAATTTAAATATTGTATATTTTAATAAATACATTATAATATCATTAATATTCAAGTAGACAGAGAAGATTCTTTAGAGGTGTCCAACAATGGAAAATCGCATTTTTTTTTTTAAATTTTAATAAATATTTTCATCGACAAGATATCTATTTTAGCTACTTATATTGACTTTTTTCTAATAATTTTATAAATTAAATTTATATTTATAACAATTATTTTAAAAAATAATTTTAAAATTAAGAAAATTGCAGCTGTGTTGTGATTAATTTGAGAGTGGATATGATGTTATTCTCTTTGAAAAGGTGAGAAAAGATTATTGATGTTGTGTTGTGGTGTCGTGCCTTGCGTGAAGGGAGGGAGGGAGATGAGTGAGAGTGACGCGCCGTTAGTGAAGGTGGTAATTGTAAAATATGAAAATAGTTAGTGTGGACAAGGTCAGTGAATTTGTCGTTTACGCGGTGTTTTGATTAAAATTTTCAAAAGTACTCAACACTCCACATTATCATAAACCGACCCTTTTTAGGGATATTATTATTTTTCTTTTACTTTTATAGACCCTTTTTAAGAATAATTCAAAAAATCCAAATATTTGGAGTTTTTTCATTTTATTTTTATTTGTTTTATTATTATTGTTACTATTATTTTATTGTTTTACCATTACTATAATAAATAATTCAATGAGAATATTGGAGTTTGGTAAAACTCCATGCAACGAATATAATAGTGGTGATGTATTGATAAGTGGCGGTTGGATGAAAGATAAAAAAATATATATATATATAAAAATCAAGACTGGTGTTTTAAATTGAGGAGAAATAATCTCAAATCAGCTCTAAGTCCTCGTAATTCTCATTGATACGACTGCTTCAAATCTTGTGAGAAAAGTTCCAGGTTGTTTAAGTTCCCATGAATTTCCGTGGGAATGGTTGCTTCAAATTTTAAGTGAAAAGGTTAAAGTTAATTCTATAAATTATAAATTTTATAGGACTTAAGACCAAAGTAAATATCTTCATTCAACCATGGCCAAGGTGAATAAAAAAACGCATGAGGGAGGCATCTCATAATCTCAAGTACACATCCTTGGTCATACAAAATATAATGCCATGAGGACAACATATGAATAAGCTCTAATGTGGGTGAATATCACAATAAAAGCTTTAATATCAATATTGCGGTCTTTTCTCATGGCTTGAGATTGTAGTTATTACATAACTCAGTTGTTTACACGCTCACAACATTCTTCTACCACAGATGTGGTCAAACATTCAGGTCTGGTCAAATAGTCAAAATAAAAATGAGGGTTTGAATAATGGTATTATAGAATCTTTGTGGGTTGAAAATTTTGATCAATTGGCTGACAAACTCGAATAAGGAAAGATTGTGAGGAGCGGTTTGGCAAAGACTCCGATTGTATGCTAGGATAGGTGTCCTTATGACATGTTTTGAACCATCAAGATTGTCATGATAAAGGATGGAATAATTATAGCGTGTCCACAATTGCACGAGCATTTGATCAACATGGATGTGGGTGTGGTGGAAAGTATGTTGATGGATAAAGAGTTTCCTGAAAGCTGATGAAGGAAACTGCACTATGGTTTATTCAGCAAGTGTTTCGACATGTGCCGAGAAAAGAAAATCTTAGGTTGATGGTTCCTGAGTAGTTTGTCTTAGGATGGATTGTACCTGAGTGGGTATACTTTCATGGGTGGAGTATGATGACTCTGTTTTGGGTCGTGGTCGTCGGAAAGGAACAAAGGGAATTCTCGTCAAGGGGTGGTTTGTTAGGATTGTGACGAGAATTCGGGTATATTCCTGTATCCATAATTGATTTGTAATTTGGAAAAGACTCGAAAACTATTTTGGAAGTATCATATTTGATTAGGAATGGTATTTTCTAAGGTGGATTCTAATTAAGAAATAGATCTTGGAGAATCCTAAATAGGAAAAGGTTTTCTTAATGGTATAGGATTACTTTGTGACTAAGTAATCTAATGCTATAAATATTATGCTTGTATATATTATTAGATATCCTGAGAAAACAATGCAGATCTAGTTGGTTAAGTTTGGGAGGTGTCCCATAGAAGCCTGGGAACCATGGAGATCTTGAGTTCTAGGATCGAGTCTTGTTATCCTGTAAGAGCCATATTGTGAGAGCTTATGTGTGAGACTGTAACCAATGTAATTGGATTGGGGAGTGAGAGAGTGATATTATGGTTATAACTGTTGCTTTATTGTTACATAGTGAATTAGTCTCTCGTCGTCCTGACGGCCATGGTTTTTTCCCGTTTTGGGTTTCCACGTAAAAACCTTGTGTCTTATTTTCTATCTCTTTATTTCTTGTATTGTGTATGTTGTTTTACTTTATGGTTACCAATACTTGTCTCCGCTGCATTGGATCACCGATTTGTTCAACAAGTGATATTAAAGCTAGCCGTGTTTTCCCAACATAATAATAATGATTAATGGTAGAATTGATGTCATTAAAAAGTATGTATTGATATACTGAACTTGATGACTTGATATTGTCAAAATTGGTAAAAATACGACCTTATGCATGTTTTATCAATATCGAATTGCTTGTCGGAATTGGTTTTCTATGGAAAAGATAGCACAACGAAATGAATTGTGGCCTTATGTGTGGCTTGATCAATGAACCCATTGAATATTGATAATTTAACTTAATACATACTTGGTAAAAATATCAAAAGTCCTTAGGCTTGCAATAGAAGATAAGAGATAAGGCATGCCTAGGGATTATAAGTACTTCGACACAAAAATATATTGTTTCTTGGTGTGGAAGCCATATTGAGATTTCATTCACTATTAGGGTAAGGGCCCATATTGAATTGCAAATTCTATTCTCTAGTTTCTTATTGGGCAAATGCTCAATAATTGGGTTAATATTGAATCGGTGACAATGACTTGATTGTGGTTATGATTATGTAAAAATTGTGCCTATGATGTTGTGTAAACATGCATGAATAATTGAATAAAATGCTATCGTGACTTGAAGAAAATATTGAATGAATTAAAATTTATTGTGGTATATTAATATATGTAAATTAAACGCTAAAGAATTGAATTATTATATTATTGTGTGCATTTGAGGTTTTTGTGTGCTGTCATAACAAGTTAACCAAACCGGTCACTTGTACAGTGTAGTATGTTCAAACGGGCTGGCCGTTTGACATTTAGTGAGTATTTTCTAGCTAGAAGTTCATAGAGTATACATATAAAATTTTATTGAATTTCTTTAATGTTTGTTCGGGTTTTAAAGTTGAGCAAATCGCTCAAGTGACAACTGGGAGTTGTCAGCCTAAAACAAAGTCTGAACAGGTTCTATGTGTGCCATTTTCTAGTCATTGTATTCTGTTAAATTGATTTTCAATTTGACAAAGGGTCTCTGTGTGTCATTTGTTCGTCATTATTCACCGTCAAATTAATTTTCAACTTGGCAAAACGGGTATGTGTGTGTCATTTGCTCGTTATTTATTCTCCATTATACATTGTCGAAATTTAATTTTCAAATTGGCTAAGGGTCATCTCAATATTATCTCGCCAAGTTCTCGTCGTTGTAGTATGTAAGTGAGTCTTTAAGTTGTTAAACGACAATTAATACCAACAAAATATTATCGCACTTGTTTGTAATGTTTGTTGACTAAATGGATGAACTACATAATTTGTTGTATGTAGACTTGTATTATTTTTATTGTAAGGCATTTTAGAGGATTCATTAGAGTCTGCACTGTGTGCACCCGCATTAAAATTGAACATAGATTCAATTGTGTGTGTATGTTGGAATGTGAGGGTGCCAACTAGACTCTGTAGTTTAACCCTATTGTTTCTTTTTCTTTTCCTCTTTGTTTTGTCTCTGTTATGTGGAAAATCCCAGATGGGTACAAGTATCGTGATTGGTTAGACACTGTTGACACATCTTCCGAGTATGAGCGTGCATCAACATCATCATATTATAATATTTTGTCATTTATTAGGACTTCACACTGTTTTTTCATAAATTGAATATGAATAAATTTTGGAAACATTGTTTATGTTGGATTTGTAATTGCATTGTCAGGACTGCACTTGGTTTTAATGTTATCTCTTTTTTACTCATAATTATAATTGATGGATGTTCAGACTACGATTTTTTATTCTCTATTATTTTGTTATTTGGTATTCGTTGTCTATCATTCTGCATAGCGGCCAACACTACATCCTGATTTTCGCAAGGGTGGGGGTTCGCCGTTACAAGTTAGCATAAGTTTAGCACTTAAATAACCAGGGATATTTCGGTCCTTTTACTGTGTAAAAACTAGCACGTAAAGTCAAAGCCAAGTCAAGTTTTTTAGCATGCTGAAATAGAGTTACTATTATATACAAAACGTAGACCAAGTGTTCAATAACAGTTGTGAGATAGATTGAACAAGACAATAACCTCTATTTTCTCAGTTTTCTGTGTAACTCCCTAAAGGTTAAGGTTTTCGGCTATAAGAAGGTGATGAAGAACCGTCGCAACCCATGATGAACTAAGCTTCCTCCTGATTTTGGGGTCAATTTATGTTGAAGAAATTAGAAACTGAAACCAAACCATTTCATTTCAAGAGTGATGATTTTGACAAAGACAAAGAACTAGATGAAGAGGAAGATGATAATTATCGTGTATGTTTTGAGAAAAAGTCCTACAAAAATCAGGTGATTTGTACAGGGAGAGACCTTTACCACTTCCACTGACTCACAAATTGAGACCTTTGAAACTTCTCACACCAAAGAAATAATTAGTTTCTTTAGAACTAGTCTCTTCGCGTGCCAGTATATTCGGAAAAATGTACAAAACTCCAAGTTTTCTTATCAATTTAGCAAGAGAAATCAATTTGCTTGATTTAAGTAAGATTTTTGTGCAATACTTGATAAATGTAAGAGATCATTGCATAAGGGATCATTGTCATTGATATTTAGAGAGTTGAGACAGATAAGGTTGCCTGATAGAGTTTTATATACATTCTATTGAGTTCAAAAGTAGCCTTATCTGTTCCCAGATGTCGAATTTTGGCTTATACTGTTGAAGTTTTAGTCAGGTATCATGAATTGAAACTGGCACCTGATTTTAGATAAGTTCATTGATTTGGCTGGCAGAGGTGTGTTGGAAGCAATGATGAAAGATTTCATTAAAGGTCAAAGGTTGAAACTAACTTGGTTCAAGAGTTACTTTTAACCGAAGAAGACGAGCTCTTGATCATGGGTTGTAACGTTATGTGGAGTAGACTGCGTGGTCGGATCTCCTTTTTTTCATTTTTTAAAAATTGTTTTATTAAAATGACAAATAAAAGGACTGAAATTCCTTTGCTGTTTGAGTGTTAAACTGACCCCTAACTAGCGTGAACGGTGAAAAAAAAATGACTTTTAATGCCAAAGTGAAAATTTTATGAAAAACAAAATTGACTTGGTTTATTGGGGAATTTGTCAAATTTATATAATTTTTTTTTAGGAATAACGCTAACTATAAAGGTAGATGTATATATGTATATATGTGAATGTGGTATCGATTGGGTGAAGGTTCCATGCTGCATAAGTATTAACTTCGGCAGAGTTTAGATACCAGAAATTAAGTGAATAGTATAAGCATCTTAACTTCTATTTTTATACGCTAAAAGACAACCTCAATATTCTTACAGAAATATCTTTTAAAAATTTAGAATTGCAGATGATGTGCTCTCTTAAAAGTTGTCCCGTAATATTCGATTAATAGGTTTTCTGAACTTTGAAGATATCCAAATTAATATTAAGTTGGACCTCTTTCTTTTGGGTTTGAGCCATAACAATAATATGATACTTCTTTATTAAAAATGTCATCCTAGTCATCTTGATCAATCTTCCTAATCATCTCGTTCATTTGTTTTTAATACTCTGTTGCACTTCTAAATGATACCATCACAATTTCTTCCCAAATAATGTTCAACACAATATTCTTGTGAAATATTCACAAGTTTGAAATTTAAGTCAAGAATGGTGGTATGGATTCATGACAAAATATGGACAAAAACTGAAATATTCTGGATTAGATCAATATGTACATAAACAAAGGAACTGAATTAAACTCAACAACAAATTGCATAAATCACGTGCATTTTTAAATAGAAGAGAACAGATTAGCCTTGATATATTTGAATTCACAGATAAAGAGTCAAAATTGAAATGGAAATTCACAAAGACCAATGTGAAGTTTTGAATAATTTTGGATTCTATACCCAAAATCACAAGTTGACCAAACAATCCACATCACTGCTTGTGTGTGTGAGACATTGAAATGAAATCGGTCAATAGAATCTTAATATTCCCAAAAAGAGGTACATAAAAATAGAAATCAGGGTATCAAAACCCACATTTCCTAGATGATTTCCGCATAATTGTCAACAAGAAAATGAAGTATATTGCAACATGTGGCAGTTTTAAGTATAGTTGGAAAGGAATTTTTCAAAAAAAAATATATATATATATATATAGATTATTTCCAGAAAAAATACTCATTTTTTCAAACGTTTAATTTTCAAACACTTTTGGAAAACCACCTCAAAATTAGAAAATAATTAATGATTTTGGTTTTTGGAGTGGTTTTAGAGTTTTGAGGATGGTTTTGAAAAATTTTTTTTGTATAATATTTTTGAATTTATATTTTTAATATTATTCAAATACAACCAAATATTACATAATTTAAATATTTTTTAATAAGTGTGTATTTTGAGAAATATTTCATATTTTTTATTTATTTATTGATTTTTAACGATGTTGAGTTGTATTTATAATTTTTGTTTGATGATTTTTTTAAAAAAAATTGTTATTAAAATTTTAAATAATCAATTATAATAGAAATGAGGTAGATTTAATAATTTTTAAATTGTAATTTATTATTTTCCAAAAATTAAGTAATTACATAAAATCATTTTGTACTACCGAACCAAAGTCATGAATAAACTTGATGAAGAAAATTGTTTTTCTTTAATTAATTATGTATAAAAATTTCAAAATGGAGAATCATATTGAATTAAACACATCTATTCAAAATAGAGTTTCATTAGTGAATTTCAAGCCCATCTACACTATTTTTTATTTTAAAAATACCTATAGTATTATTAGTATTCAATTATAGTATAAAAAATACAAATTATAATAATACATTAATACTTATGAAAAATAAAAAATATATATTATTTCATTAAATATTAACGTATAACAATTAAAATGCATAATTTTGAGTTCTTATATAGTAAATTTAAATATAAAAATGTAAAAAATTGCTAAAAATTATAAAATATTTTTTTAAGAGCATAAAATGTAAATAATAAAATTTGAAATTATTAAATAAATTTATTAAAATAATTTAAAATAATTAAAAGATCACAATTTTTCAAAACCACTCCCATCACAACAAAACCACTCTTAAAACCAAAACCACTAATTGTTTTCTAATTTTGAGGATGGTTTTCCAAAAATTTCAAAACCGGATGTATAAAATAAAACATTTGAAAAAATGGGTGTCTTTTTGCAAATAACTCATATATATATATATATATATATATATTTGCAGCAAAACCAATCTATCTTGATTTTATTTTATTTTTCTTAATATATATTGGATTCTCATCAATAAAATATTTATTCTAAATTTTAGGATTGAAAAAAAATAAACCAAAATTAAATCTAATCGAAACGAAAAATGTTCCACTGGCTTTGATTCATCCTACTCTTTTTTTTTTTCTTTCAAACATTTAAAAATAAAACCGAACACTTATATCTAAATAATTATATATATATATATTTATTTATATATTAATTTCATTTATTTTTTTTCCAAATAATCATATATATTTATATTAGCACATTTAGATGTAGTTGAGTGATAAGTGAACCTTTCGAGGTATTTTTTTTTTTTTTTGTCTTCAAACTTCACAAGTGTAGAGTTTAGTACGAAGAAGATGATATTTATTGATAAATGATGACAAAGTACGATAAAATTCGAAAATTTTAAATGATGACAAAATATGATAAAATTTGAAAATTTTATTGTAGATTTAGTATCTTTTACATGTATATAATTTTAGAATAAATTAAATTTTCATAATTCATTCATATAAAAAGAAAAATAAAAACATATGCATTCTATTATAATAATTTCTCATAACCACATTTGATCATTATTGCTAATGTTTTTTAAATTTATTTTATTTTATTTTTAAAAAATGACTAAAAATATTTGTATTGATCTCTATTAATAATAAATAAAATTAATTTAAAAATTAAAAATTATTATTCTAAGTACTTATAATAATCAAAATAATATTAAAAGAAAAATGAAAAATAAAAAAAATTATATAAATTGGCATTAGTAGGTTATGAATATAATGAATATCTTAAAGGCAGGTAAATAATTAACTAATGAATGTATAAATACAATAAGGTTCAAACTAATATTAATATTATCAAATCACTAATTACACACTATTATTTATAACAAATAAATTAATTTTAAGATTACCAAATAACTAATCAATATTAATTAAAAATATAAAAAATGAAAAGATAAAACCTACTCACATCCCAACAAGGAAGCAATTAATATTATACTTTAATACTTTAATAAATACAATAGCAAAATCATTTTAATGTGGAAAATGAAGGGTGATAATATTTGGTTACTTTGTTATTGTTAATATATATATATATATATTATTTCACGAATCAATATTTAGCTATTGAGTGTATCACACTGTTTTAGATAATATATTTAATATATATTTTTAGAATTTTTAATTTAAATAATACTCAAATTTATTATAAATAATTTTTAATTTATAAATTAAAAAATATATTATTTTTTTAATTATAATATAAAATTATATTAAAAAAATTATATATCTTACGCAAAGCGCGAGAAATATTATCTAGTTTATTAAAATAAATGAGCACATATTACAAAGGAGTAAGAGTGTGAAACTCTGTTAGGGTATTCCACAAATCCCAAATTTGATTCAATTTATAAAATCAAACGAGAATAAAACACTATATTTAACGTCTTTCAGTAAATTGTCTAATTCCTGGAAAGATAAGAAGTTTATTATAGAGAAGAAGATTAGAAAATAATTCTGACAACTCTCTTTATACAAAATTGACCTCTTTCTCAATCATACGCAAACATGTTGGGAAAACTTAGCTAGCTCTGATACTTCTTGTTGAAGAAATCAGTGATCCATGGTAGCGGAGATGAATATTGGTAACTACAAAGTGAAACAAACATACATGAGTTAAGAAAATAAAGATATAAAATAAGACATAAGACTTTATGTGGAAACGCAAAACGGAAAAAAATCACGGTCGTCAGGACAACGAGAGACTAATTCACTATGTAACAATAGATAAATAGTTACAGTTAGAATACCACTCTCTCACTCCCTAACCCAATTACATTGATCACAGTCTTACATACAAGCTCTCATCATTTGACTCTCACATGATATCAGGACTTGATCTTGGAACTTAAGATCTCTATGTTCTTCATGGTTCCTAGGTCCTTATTGTGCACCTCCCAAACCTAACCAACCAGATCTACATTATTCTCTCCGAATATCTAACAATATATGTAAGCATTGTATTTATAACACTAGGTTACTTACTTACAAAGTAATCCAAAATCATTAAGAAAATCTTTTCTTATTAGGATTATCAAGGATCTCTTTCCTAATTAGAATCCACTTTAGAAAATATAATTCATAACAAATGTGACACTTCCAAATAGTCTTTAATTCTTATTGAAATTATCAAACCCGTTAGATTTCTAGATCTACCCGCCGAAATCGTGTGTACCATGGATTTCTATAATTTGTTATTGACGAAACTTATTGAGCGAGGTGCTGGTGCGTCCCAAATTTGATCACCACGAGTTATATGACATTGAATTTGTTTCAGAATAAGCTTTCCAATGATATGGGGCTCATCCAAATCGGAGTTCTTACTCCTCCAAAAGACTAAAACAGTTCCGAATAGTGGAGTATATTTAAATCCTTGTCTCAATTCCTAACAAAATATATATTCCAAACTAACAATCAATCAATATCCATTTTAAGTGAAAAACTCGAAATATTATGAGACAAACTCCAATAAGAATCTCCATAATGGGAAGGCCCCAACCCTAATACAAAATCTCCTTAATGGCGAGACCCTAACCCTTATATAAAATCTCCTTAATGACAACACCTCTACCCTAATGATCACTATCCCCACTGGATATAACTCCAATCTAATGATCACTACCCAAATGGATGTGATCCTAATTTTAAGTGAATTTTAAGTAATTTGAGCAAATTACCCTATTATCTAAGAATATCTTAGCTGAAGTATGGTGGATTTGATTCTTGATTTTATTTTTACCCAACTTGTTTGGGTAGAATCTTGAATGACTCTAGTGAATATCAGTCTTGCTTGGTAAATCCGGTTGGTTTTCTTAATCTTCCATTCATCTACTTGACTTCTACTATATTGGGTGGATCTTATTCGTTAATTCTCTAAATATTTTCTTCATCTACTTTACCTCTGGTTTACTTGGTGAATCGATGACATTCAAAAGGAATTGTCCAAGAATGTTCCAACCATTCGAGGTAAATATTCATTATCTTCATTTTTTTTCCATGTGGATTTTATATCTAAAGTGAGATAATCACTAAACTTTTAGGATAGAAGACTTGACTAAATTTCTATGAGTTGAATGACTCTTATAACGAATTCATCTTTCTTTCTAACGGAAAGAAAGTATAGATGTTAGAAGTTATTAGTGGATTGTAATAAAAATGTAATGGCATTAAGTCGATGGATATATTTTAAGAAAATTAATAATAAAATTTGATGATAGGAAAAAAAGAAAAAGGAATATATAACTTAAAATGAACCTCTCACCTCTTTTTATTTATTTATTTAATATATAACTTCCATTTCCGTTCTTAATTAATTGATATGGATACTTTGATTAAGTGAAAAGTTTATTGATTTTTTACCTATTAACTATGTATTAATCTCTTTTCTTAACATTAACCATCCTATTTTGGTTTTATCTTTTGTGCTACCATAGAAATTTATAAGAGCATCACAATAGTAGACAAAAGAAAATATTTTTAATATGGTATTAACAATGTATTAACTATTAATTCCAATTATATATTCGTTTGTTTAAAAATTAAATTTCTCCGTATGATTTCACATCTTCTTTCTTCACTTAGATATCTAAAATGGTGAATCACTCGAATGTATTTACTCTAAAATTTTCTTAACCCGACCATTATTGATATCACTTAAAATTGGATCTCTAGTTAAACCGGAATAAACCTTCCCATATTGTACCCTTCCAACTTGAGAAAAATACTATTCATGATGTGATCGAGAAATCATACAACTCTAAATTAAAAAGGCATATGGTTAGGATTCCCCTATAGAAAATGAAAGGATAGGTGTAACATAAGAAACCTCCAAATTCTATAATGATGTGCTGTCATGGTTAATAAAATTGTTTAATGCAAGATTCAATTTGAACAAAACAAGTGGTCTAGATGAAAGAGCAAGGAAATCATAAAAGTAGCCAATTGCCAACCCAATAACCAAAACATTGGTTTCATAATTAACACCACCATTACATGTGTTGCCTTGCCATATCCTAGAATACGACTTCATTCTTAATTAATTAAATTTAAAAAAGAGAAGAGAACCAATAGAACCTAGAAAGTGGAAGGCCATTCGATAAGGCTTTCTTTCTTTTGTTATTTAAATTTTGTTTGTTCTTCCCTAGGTTTAGTTTTATTATTATAATATAATAATGTATTGGGTGTCCACTAATGATAATTAGTGCAGTGGAGGATTTTGTTATTGAAAATTGTTATAAGGTCCCACTTTGTATTGGACGGGTGTCGTGATTTAAGGCTATTTGATCGGTGCTCTTAAAATAATAATAATAAGACCCAAAACCTAAGCAGGAGAGAATAGGAGGTTTGATTGAGCCCATAGATTTTTGGAAACCTTAAAAAGTGAACGGATTGTGTGTTAGCCAACTACAATTAGCCACTTTTTGGGATGCTCATGTTCATGTTAATGCTTCAAAATCTAGCATGTTCATGTTCATGTTATGCATATATATGCATATATACATATATATATATATATATATATATATATATATGTATATATGCATATTTTAGCCTAATAACGTAAGTAACATCAACACATACCGATCTTTTGAAAAAGGAAGCCCAATCCAAAAGTGAAGCTAAAGTCCAAACCAAAAACCAGAAGCAACTACGGTTCGGACCATGAACCCGCAACCAAACGGATAGGATAGGAACCAAAGCAAAACAAAACTCAATCAACAACCATCACGCACGTAATCATCATCATCATCATCATCAATGGCTGCTTCACTCTCAAACTTATTCTCCTTCCTCTTACCCACAGCACCACCTCCACCGAAATCACCTTCTCCATCAGCACCACCGCCTCACCATCTCTCTTTCTCTTCTCAGACGACCCAACAGCAGCTCAAACCCAAGAATGTTGGTCTCGTCTCCGACGACAACACCGTCTCAAGCGAATTGGCTTCAGTCATATGCCCTTCTCTCGCTTACTCCAACACCCTTTTCTTCAAATCGGCTTACAATGTCCAGGTCATCGTCGACGACAACGAGCCTGAAGAGAGACTCCTGAACAGGTTTAGAAGAGAAGTCATGAGAGCCGGCGTCATTCAAGAGTGTAAAAGGAGGAGGTTCTTCGAGAACAAACAGGATGAGAAGAAACGCAAGTCTCGTGAGGCCGCTAAGCGTAATCGTAGAAGGTCTGTCTCTGTCTCTACTTGTCAATTCAATTTTACCCAATTTTGATTGTTAGGGCTGACTGGAGTCTTTGCTTTATCTGATTAGGCGTCCCCAAGCCAGAAATTTCAATGGGAACAAGCCAGAAGAGTCTACAGGGAAGAAGGATGATGATGAAGAAGATAACTGGGAGCTTCCTGATGGGGACATTCCTTATTGACCACCTCCATGTCTTTATTTGTAGGACTTGTTCCAGCATCTGTGAATTTGTTTTTTTTGAGAGAGGCTTCTGGTTCTTGTAAGTTTGGATTATGTGGATTCTGTTTAATTTTACATTGTGTCTTGTAATTTTTCTCTGTTCTTGTTTAGTACTAATGGATTTCTCAAATTTCTGTTTGATATCTATATAGAGTACTAACATGGTTATATAGATTGGAAAGTTTCTTTCTTCTAATGATTGAATTATTTTCCAGCTTCTTCTTTGGTTGCAGTTATCAATAATAGATTTGCTTTGCTCTATGAACTGTTGCGGATGAGTTTGTTTGAAAAGATTGAAACTTGACCAATTCTTCAATTGTTATCTAGAATTGAACTATGCACTGTTATAACATCTGTTGTTTTTGCTCTGCTTTTACACTCTGTTGATCAATTGGTGAAGTTGTGAGAACAAGCTCATATGGTTTTAACTCAAATCATTGACTAGATGAGAATGGTTTTTTTAATTGTCTTGCTACCAAAAACATTGCATAGTCTCTTATCGATTGAACTCATTTGACTCTTATCGATTGGCATTTGTTTGGAGCTCTCCATGTAAAGAATGACTCCTTTGAATTGACATTGTCTGCTGATAGTGCTGTGAAGTTTCTCCAGTCATCAAGAAACAGCCTAAGATCATGTACCTTGTGCGCATTGTTCTCACAGCAGCTCGACCGCATCGAGTATATCTCTCTCATGTTTCTTCTTCTCTTGCAAATATCACCAAAGTAGCTATCCATTTCCAGATATCTAACCCTCAACCCAAGCCCTTTGAAAGCATTCTTATAAAAAACAGTATTTTGACACAGACTGATTCTGATAATTTAGATCCAGAAACCTTGTGATTTCCCAGTAGTTGAAGTAGTCTATCATTGCCTCACATGATCTCAAGTAAAAGAACCTTTCGCCTGAGTTGAAATCGCATGCAATCGCCAGTTCTTCCGTTGAGTATACCAGTGAAACTGGATTTCTAAGCCACATGGTGTCTGCATCCTGGAACAAAAATGCAGTATCTAGTGAGATGAAATTGTGACACTAATGTGATCTAGAATTGGCAGAAGCTAACCATGAAGATGATATTGTAGCCTAAATTGATCAATGCTTTGAAGAATTTGAATCTGAGTTGAGATACAGTCAAAGGCTTTTTGGAAGTATATATTGTTGAGAGTTCATAACAAAAAGGATGTATAGAGTTGCAATAATGAAAAGCATTGGTGTCCATAGCAGCAATAAGAAGGTGATTCAACAAGTGCTTTGTGTTGTGACCCAATTGAAAACTCTCCAAGAAAAGATCAAGTAGTGATTCAGACCAATTTTCCCCAACAAATGTCACTATCACTGCTCTATCTGCCATGCTTGCTTTTTTCAATAATTGCACCAACCTGTTCTTGCTTCTAATCTCCTGCTAACTATTCTCATTAGTGTAATCAAATATCTGTAATTGATTGAATTGTATCATATACTCAACAGCACCACTTGAAATCACAAGCAAAAAACATAAACAAAAACGAAAATCATTGAGTTGTAATGAAAAGATTAAAAGAAAATCTTACAGGAGGTTGAGTGTGGGGTTGGTTGTGTTTGACCAACTGTGTTGAGTTGATGAAATTGTGTAAAAGCAAGAAGATGACTAATATGGTAGTCAAAAAGAAGATTGAAGATGGAATCTTCATCTCTCTCAAATCCATCTTGTTGCTTTCACACAAATAAATGTTTTGATATGGTGCTTCTATTTGAAAATTTAACTGTTACAGGATCAATTCAAGTGTAATAATATCTCCAATCCTACAAATATAGATAACAATCAAACCAAATATACACTTGTCCATAACAATTGATGATTTTACCTTTTTCATTTTTATATTTTGTAAAGTTGGGATCTATTTATGTATAATAATTATGAAAAGATACATTCTTATCAACATATATAAAATAAATTTAAAGGGAAATGCAAGTTTATTTTAACTATTAAAATTAGTTAAAATAATAACTTATTTATTTAATTATATATGTATTAATTTTTTTTAAAAATATTAAATATTAAATTTTTGTTTAAATTTCAATCTTAAATTTATTCTACAGTTATACCTTCTCTAGTATAATTTATTAGTATTTTAGTTTTATTTATTCGTGTTTAATTAGCAATTGTATAAAAATTTATAATTATTAATAATTATTAATATTTCATAAATAAATATAAATGATATGTAAAACATATTATAAAACTATGAAAATACTAAATACAATGAAAAATGATATACGTTGAAAACATAGCCTTGTTATGAATTTCATATTAACAATATTATTTTTAAAATCAATGAATACTAATATTAGCATTTAATTGTATTTAATGTCTTGTAATAAATATGATATTTTTTCATATATACTTTTTGTAAATTAAAGTATTTATTTTATATAAAAACTAAAATAAAAATAAGATAATTGATAATTATTAAAATTAAAAGTCAATAAAAAAATATATAAATATCTAAAACTAGACCGGATTCAGAATGGAATTCGAATTGGTAGCGAAACTGAACTCGAATGGGTAAAAAAATCAATATTTTAAAAAAAGTAAAATGTTGTCTTTTAGGCAAATTTTTTTTTATGGGTCAAAAATTAATGTCATTATCTTTTCTCACAATTTTTTTTTTTTGTTTTTGAGATGTTGGTTGTAATTTTTAGATAAATAATTCAAATAAAATAAAATATTTTGATTCTAAATTTGTTTGTGCTATCAAAATTTATTTTTCTTTCATTTAAACATCGAATTTAAATTTATTAGTGAAGTTTTTGGAATCGGTTGGTATGTGATTTGAGAATCAATTTAGTAAATTGATTAGGTTAGTTGAGAATATTCGTAACTTTCTTATACATACAAGTTTGTTTTATTATATTAACTAGCGTAACTTCTCGCGCTTTGCGCGAGATATATATTATATATAAATTTTATTTATATATATTAAATAATTTTTATTTAATTTAATACAATAATTATATATTATAATGTATTTAAATATCAAAATTATATTTATTTTTAAATATAATGTTTTTTTTAAAAAAAATCAATTCAATATTCAAAATTAAATTATAAATAAAATTATTTTTATTGAAAAAATACTTTTTATGTAATGTAATGATATTTTTTAAAAATAATATATAAATTAACTGATATTTTTAAATTTTAAATTAGTTTATTTATGAACATAGTTGTCATTACTAAATTAGTTGAAATTAAAATCAACTTAAAATTTCTAAATACTGATTTAAGAAAAATATATATTAAACAAACTGAAAACTACACAAATTAGTATGATAATTAAGTTTTTTTTTTTTATTCCACAACTTAATTATTACCAATAAATTAAACCATCAAACCATAAATTAGTTTTATTGATAATAGTTTGGTGTTAATTTGAATTTATTTTGGTTATAAAATAAATTGAAAAGTGTATAATATAGATTTATTTAATTGAATTTTTTTATTGATACATCAATATAATTAAATTTAGGATTATTATTTACAATAAATGTAGATAGTAGAATAGAATTTTTAGCAAATGTTCAAACTTTATAATTTTAATATTGATAATAATAATTAATAAATTAAATAATATATACAATATTGTATATATAAATAGAATAATTATATAAACTACTATACATCAATAAAGTTAAACTTCTTCATATTACCAAATTTACATGTTGTGTGGTATAGATAGAAGGAGATCCTTGCGATGACCTATTTCTTATAAATTTGTTGTCATCTCCCTTTTTTTTTTCTTTTTTTTTTTTAATTTTTAAATTTTGATTTAGTATAATATTATGTTGTTACAATTACTTAATCATTCTTTCATTAGTATTATTACTTTTGAAAATTTTCATATAATAAATATTTAAAATAATTTAATATCCATAATTTACTATATGTAAAATATTTGAATTCAAAACTGAATTATGATAGTATTTTACAATATAATAGTAAAGAAATTAGAAAAATAATTATGAAATAAAAAATATTAACTTTAATTGATTTTCAGTATCTGATAATATATATAATTGAAAATTATAAAACTCTAAAATATTTTAATCAATGTATTTATTAATTTATGTTAGAATGGGCAATTAAATTGATATGTATTTAATTAACTCGAATAAATTTATATTCTTAAAATCAAATTAAAAAAAAAACTAAACTAATACAAAATTGATATTTTATTAAAATTTTGAATAATAACTACATAACTAAATTGTAGTAGATATCAAATTAATAATAAGTAATATTTTAATGAAATAGTTATAAAATATAATATAATAAAAATTAGAGTGCATTAATTTAATAGTGATTGTGGAAGGTAATGAAATTTTCTAATAGATTTATTCAATATATAATGAGAATAACAAATGAAATGTATTTTGTATATATTAAATATTAAAAACATAAAATATATAATTGAATTTATTATGAAATAAATTAAGATAAATAAATCTAAAAAAAATCCTAAGTTATAAACTTTCAAATATAAATAAAAATAATAGTTCAATAAGAAAAAAAAAAAGTCT
Organism: Cardiospermum halicacabum; assembly: GCA_031304145.1. Classification (NCBI taxonomy): domain Eukaryota; kingdom Viridiplantae; phylum Streptophyta; class Magnoliopsida; order Sapindales; family Sapindaceae; genus Cardiospermum; species Cardiospermum halicacabum. The sequence goes on along the minus strand of CM062398.1, from coordinate 4,919,900 downwards.
TGATTGAAGGGAATAATAATAATAATTTAAAAACGAATAAATCTTTATTTATTTTGTATGGCATAAAAGATAACTAAAAAAATTGGTTCAAAATGGATAAAATATGAATTTATTAAGGTAGTGGTTGAGAACCATCATTTTATTTGAAGGTAAGGAATTCAATTTCATAATTTTAAATTTTGAATTTGAAATCTAATATCGGTTTTAAAAAATTTCTAGAATTTGAATATCAAATTTAAATATTTATTTGGAAAATAAAATATTTTAATTTTATAATTATAATATGATAATTTTAATTAAAAATTTGAATAACTTTTATTTTATAAAAAAATCATATATTTCACTCATATCAATAAACTAAAATTTCAAAAATAAAAACTATTGACTTTAATTAATGAAGAGAGATGAGATAATTAATGAGGAGAGAGTGGACGAATTTATGAAATGATTTATTTTAAGAGTGAATGTTGATATTTGGTAGCACTAATGAATTAAGGTGAGTTTGATTCAAATTTATTTTTTTAGTTTTCTAGTCATCCATACAATAAATTTGTATGAAATTCCACATTTTAAATGAAATACGCATATTTTAATAAACCATAAGGAAAAATTGATAAAATTGATAAATATAATTAACTTGAAATGTGAATAGATTTTTATAAATTGAAAAAAAAAAGAATATGAATAGAAAGTAATCAAATAGTATATAATAAAATATAAGTTATACTTATAATTAAAATAATTAAAAGTCAATTTTAATAAAATCAATAAATATGTCTTTAATATAATAGTTAAAGATATTAGAGGAATAAAAGAAACGTTTGTCATTAATTGAGTTTTAGCAAATGAAAATAAATTAATTTTAAAATAAATGAAAAATCGTGAGAATGATTAAATCGATTCTCTATTTAATTGATTTGAATACATTGTATTATATTGATAGATAGTAAATAATAGTATTAATGAGATATTAAACATTTTAACGTAAAATAATTTGTTCAAGATATTTTATAATAAATATTATTATTTATAAAACTTTATTATATAGGAGACAACTTTTGCCAACACGTGTTTTCAAAATATATTAGAATTTTTTGAATCAATTTTAAGAATATAAACATACATAAAATTAGTCCAACAAAATCATAAATATGTAATATTAAAATAGTAAAAATTAACAAAATATATCATCGAATCAATAGAGAGTCATTCAAAATATTAAAATAAATTCAAATATTCAAATTCATATTTGAAAAAACTACTAATTTATAAGAATATTATATTTAACTACTAATTCGAAGGAATATTATATTTATGCTAATTGACATACACAACACAAAGACTATGCTTACAAAAAAGACAAATCAAAAGAAAAATTCATAGAATAAATTAAATAATAATATTCAATAAAATAAAAAAATAAATATGATAATACAAAGAAAAAAAATATATATCTTGATGTCCTTGATGGGTATCCACTATTTCTAAATTTGATATGGAAAGTTTTCATCTCGGTCTTCACAGCCAATGCGCGAAACCATCGTTGTCCCTAAATCGTCACTTTAAAATTTTTTTTAAAAAAAAATAGTTACATTAAAACAAATATATAACCAAACAATACATTAAAATCATAAAACTATACCCATAATCAAAATCTAAATCCAATATTAATTCACAATTTGAATTTCATATAATATTAAATAATGAAACAGTAGAATTTAATAAATAAATAATTAAAAAAATATTAAAATAAAATTATACTCTTATGTGAATTCGCTATATTCTATATTTGATATGTAGAGATTCGTTTCAGTTTCAATAATCAAGGCACGACTATATTACTGAGAATAGACTTTTAAACAAAAAAAAAAAATAAAAATGAACATATCTATGAAATATGATTATTGTAGTTAAAATAAAATGAAATGACAAAAGGGGAAAAAAAAAAAAAGAGAATATGAAAAAAAAAGGACAAAAAAACATCATAACAATTAAATAACATATCATATAAACTTAAAACCAACATCACCTGAATTGAAAAATATTTGACACGTGAACAAAACCAAAATACAAGAACAAAACCAAAATATAAGAACCATGGTATGTAAAAAATGGCTTTTATAGCCAATAAAATGAAAATGAAAGGACCAAAATAACGTAAGAGGGAAGAAATGAAATAGTGAATTAAAGACTCCATAAAGAAACGGATGTGATAAAGAGATTCTGAAGAGGAAATGAAAAGAAATAATTAATAGATATTAATATAATTTATTTTTTTAAAGCTCAAACTCACGTGTCGTATTTTTAATTAATTAAAATTGAAATAAAAATAATAGTACACGTATCCTTTTTTATTTGTAAAATTCAACCAAATTTCAAAAACCTCTATTTTCGGTGGTTTTCAACCTAATGCTGAACTCTCAAGCGTGCCACGTCAATCTTGTGGGCCCGCTTGAGAGTTCCGCTTTATATTTATATATAGATTTTGTAATGATTATCTTGTAAATGTAGATTTGTGAAATGATGATTTCATTAGAGTTTTATTATTATTATTATTATTATTATTATTATTATTATTACTATTATTATTATTTATTAATTGGATACAAAACTGGTACCAAAACTGTACCTAAATAATTAATATCATTGAAATAAAAACCAGTAAAAAAACCGAATTAGAACCTGATTCCTACAAATAAAAAACCGATAATTTAATATATTATACTGGTTCTTGGAGGACCATTATATTGGCTATCAATATTTAAAAAGAAAAGTTATTCAATATTTTCTTATTTCAATAAAATTTAAATAAAAATTTATTTAAATATTATAACTTTTTAAAATAATATATAATTTAAAATTTAAATAAATTAAATTCTAAATTATTAATAAATATAATTAAAAGCACCATAATAATAATATTAAAAAAATTCTAATTTACCTTAATGAATATAAATATTATATTATGTAAAAAAATTATTATTACTATGTAATATTGAAAAATTAATTTAAAAATTTAAAGTAAAATAAATCAATTAATTATGAGTATTTTAATTAAAATACTTTTTTCCACTATTTTTTTTAGCGAATAAAATTTTAAGGAAGCGAACAAATTTATTTTTCAATAGATTTCCATCAATATGAAAATATAACATGTGTAATGACATGTTGCCCATGTCAAAAATATAAGATGTGTATCACAAAGTGTTTTCACTTTAAGCAAGTGTATTTGACTATGTAAACCACAATTTGTTCAATGTGAAATACTTTATTTCTGTTTCTTGAGATGGCACATTTTTTAGTATAAAGATTTTAAATCAAGGATGGGACCGAGCATTTTTCATTTCACATCTTATTTTTGTACATAAATTTAAAGTTGATTTTGTTCTTATTTTTATACAGAAAGTTGACATTTTATGTTGTGGAAACCAGAAATTGGGTGCGCGACCGACATTCCATAATATGGAAATAATAATAATTAATTATATATAATATATAATATTTATTTATTTATATGGATCTAAACCACCACAGTTAAGCATCTGGAAAAGAATTATAATGTTTTAAATAACCATTAAAATGTCATTGTCTCTTTACATCCTCTTGTTTTTTCAACTTTAGAGATTAGTTTTTAGTATAAGATAGAGTTGTCTATAAGGTGGCCTCATTTCTAATTAATTAATTAAGATAGTAGAAATATCTGTTGATTAAAATAAATAATAATTGTATTAATTTTATTGATTATTTATCACATGGTGGATTATATACCAATGTATACATTTTAGTAATGACAAATGATTTTGTGTGCTGACTATTTTTACAAAGTTTGAATTCCAATCTTTCTCATATCCTATTACTTAATGGTTACTCAGGTATTGCTTTTCAGTTTCTATCTTTAACATTTTCTCCTTTTAGTTATAATTCTGAAAAAAAAAATAAAATAAAAAATAATAATACATTTATTTTTAACTTTTTTTAACCATGCCAAGTTGAAACCAATATATAGTACTACTTGGATCATAAATAACTTTTATTATTATTTTTTTTTGTCTTCTCCTAAATTTAATATCTACTCTTCCTTCAGCTGCAGGGTCTAATTCCTCCATATTATCTTCACTTGCAGGATCTAATGATGTATAGAATTGCTCATGTCTTCATAATCTACCCTCGTTTATGTAGTTTCTAACATTATCATCACCTTCAAAGCCCTTATCAATTCCTGTATCACCTAAATTAATCTCCCCCACTACATGTGCTTGTCTTCTTCTTCGTTTGCTTCTCTCTTCTCGAGCTGCTTCCCTAAATTTCAATAACTCTTCATCAAGATCACTTCCATCTTCTTTTGGATCAGGTGCATCACTACTGTGATTTGGCTTCATCTTCATTAGGATTTTTTCATTAAGCTATTCTTCTAAAATTTCATCTAACTCCAACATGGTTAATGTAGAATCTTCCACAAATCTACCCTATCTATACGGCTACCTCCATCAACTACTTCTTCCACTAAGCCCTCCACATGTTCACTTTCTTCTAAAGTAATATTCTCGTTGTGCATATAATCTTTGGGACCATCACTAATAGCATGTGACCCCCACCAACTTATTTATTAGTCAACTGTAAAGTTGAAGTTTTTTTACCACATGTTTGATACAAATGTCTATTACATCCTCAGTCTTCATACCCTCAAGTATACCTATTAAGACATTGTCATCTACAATCTCCTTAAATTGATTACTTATGTCTCTAAAGTATAACCGACCAATTTCTATATACCCTAATTTTACTGCTTCAACATATAACTCCATAAGATTTAACAGATCTTTATCAATACGCCACTTTTTGACACCTAACTTATTCTTATAAATACCCGACTCGTCGTCCTCAACAGACCCCCATGATGCAATATAACGTTGATGAACACCAAAAACATTTTCAATTATCTATTCACAAAAATGCACAAGAGAGAGAGAGAAAGACACCATTAAACCTCAAATTTAACATAAATAACAAAAAGCTAAACCTTAAATCCCCATAACTTCAAAAATAAAATAGCAAAAATAGAAAAACACACAAAATCGAGAAAAAAAATTCAACAATGACAAACTAACCTTTCATTAATGGAGAACACCCTAAATCCCAATCGACTAATTCCTCAAACCAAATCGTGAATTGACTATCGTGGCTCACTCTTTCAATTCCACAAACCTAATTGGAGGACTAATTTATTATTTTTAATCTTTAAAACCTAGAATCTAAAATAAATCCTAATTTTTCACCTTCAATCTCAAAGAGCGAACAAAAAAATGTATCTGCATTAGGATTTCTCTGGCAAAAGCTTCACGTTTGTTCGATTTATTTATTTATTTATTATTATTATTATTATTTTTATTTTTAAGTTAGTGCTCACATAGAAAAATATAATACCAAATTATTCCATTTTAAACTATTCAACATCCGTGTTATACACACACCAAGGATTGATATATTCAATTTTAATAAAAACTAGTAAAAGTGCTCGCGCTTTGCGCGAATGTATACTTTTTAACCATTTTGATTTTTATTAATGTTAATAGATTTTAATTAAAGCGAAAATATTAAAGTATATTTTAAAAAATCATAATATATATATATAATAAATGAGAACCAAATCTTCAAAATTAACATAATTGTAATTAATTAAAATTCTAAATAATTAGATATTGTAATTAATTATAATTTTAATTAATTAGATACTATAATACAGTTTTTTAAATTGTTGATCATTTTAAGTTTGATATTTTATTTTATCAGTGTTAATAAGGGCAATTAATTGACTAAAGTTAAATTGTGGTTTTAAACAAAAATTTAACTTTGAGTTTATCTCACATTCAAAGCCAATTATAATCATTGAATATCCCAAATAATAATCTATAAAAAAAATGGTATTTATCAAATATATATATATATTATTATACATAACACAACCAACTCACTCAAGAGACACATATGAATTATAAGTAAAAAGTGGATGTGCACCCAACAATTTAAAGCGCACATAAAATACAAATAACTCAGACCCTCTTATTCATTTTGGTGTGCCGCCACGGCTAACCTTCCAAATCCTATTCTCTCTAACTTGTAACTATAGTCCATCATTTCTACTATTAATCAAGATGTCACCAAAGTTCAACCCAACCCATGTCGTCAACGTTTTTCTGAAGTGTTCAACTCAACCCTTTATGAAGTGTTCAACTCAACCCAACTCATGTTGTCGACGTCTTGGTGAGTGTCAGCAGTGGTGAGGTTGGAGCCCCAAAATTATGTCACTATTTAAAATTGAATAGGTTAGATTGATAGATAAAATGTAAGGAGAAAAATGTGTGAGAATGATATCTATTTATATATTTTTGAACCAGCGGTTAATTGAGGCTGAGGAAGTGGAAGGGGAATAGATATAGGAAAGGATATAAAAAGATTAGTTAAAGCTCATTAATTTTAAAAATACTTAATTTTTGTCACAAGAGAAAGAGAGTGAATGACACTTAATATGTTATTTATTATTGTGTGGGAGTTATAAATCATTAAATGGGAGGAGAGAAATAAAAAAGATTAAACAATCTCTTCAAATTATTGAATTCTCACCAAAAATCTCGTTAAAATATCGCGAGATTCAAAAATAGCCAAAACTGCTATTTTTCCACACAACACCGAACTCTCAGCGTGCCATGTCACCTTTGTGGGACCCGCTGAGAGTTCTGCTGTATAATATATATAGATTCAATTGAAACAGTTTTGGCAACTTCGGGGTTCACTTGAAACATCGAAAAGTTTGAGAGTCCATATAAAAAATTAAGCCAACTTCAAGGATCCAAATATACATTATTCCTAATAATAAATAATTATTATATAAAATAAAAATAAAAGAACCGTTAGGAATTGAAAATGATGAATTGAAATAGATTTATTAAAATTCAAATATTACTATTAAAAAACAATGAATTGAAAATGCTATTACACCTTCCTTGACTTTATCCCTTACAGAACCGTTAGGAATTATACTTGTTTGATTTAATGGTGTTTTAATTATAATATATATATATATATATATATATAATTAAAGAATAAATAAATGCTTCACCCATCATTTGATTTGAAAATAATCAGTCAACATCGAATTTCCACAAAATAAATGAGTGATCTCCATTAAAGTAAAGGTAGAGCCGCTGAATAATTGGTTGGTTAAATAGTTGTATGTATGAATGTATTGTATTGTATGATCACATTGTATTGTATTACTTCACAACCACGCCTTCTATTGATAGATAGATTGGTGGCGTCTCGAAAAAGTGGTACCACATGTGATTATCATGCATCTTTTCCTTCATAAAACAAAAATCAAACTAATTCCAATAAGTGGGTGCCATACATTTCTCTTTCTCCTATTTCTCTATAATTATATATTTTTAAAATTATTATCATTATTATTTTTATAAATCTAAATCCAATCAATCATTTATAATTATAAATTCTTTTTCTCAATAATAAAGAAGTATCTTTAATTTTTATTATTCTTCCATTTTTAATTATAATTATATTATTATTAAAAATAATAAATATGTAAAATATATATTATTATTAAATAATTATATTACAGTCAAACCCCTCTATAAAGGCACCGTTTGTTTGACAATTTTTTGGCTGTTATAGTAAATGACTGTTATTCACATATAACGGTCATGTGAAGGCCATAGTCTCACTTGGCCGTTATCAATTTATAGTAATTTTTTTTTGAAAGAATTAAACACTAAATAAAAGATGCATAATTTAGAACATTTTTAAAGTTAAATTTATTCAAATATGGTGAAAATTGTCTACGATGATAGCTTGTTTGGAAGATTCCAATATTTTACTTGAATTAATGAATATTTTGGTTCAAACTTTCAACAAAAGGTAGTCAATTACCTTTCTTTGAAGGCAATCTAATGTGGAGAGACAATACAGAGTCTCTTTTGTCAGATGAGAGACTCCCTCAGAGACTAACGCCGCGGATGATCTAAATTTTAATGTTTCAAATTATTTTCATTAATTATTTATAATTATGAAGCATTTTAAATTCAATCATATTCATTATCATTACTTATGCAATATTTTTCTTCATACTTTTAGTTATTAAACATTAAAAAAATTATTTAATTTGTTGAAGTTAATTACAATAATTATTTAAATTTTTATATCATTTGATTAAAAAAAATGTATTATATTTGATTAAGCCATTATAGAGGATGAATTTTATACAGAGTGTTTTATTCAAATCACGGCTGTTGCTGTTATAGGTAAATAGCTGTTATAGAGGATTAAAATAACATTGAAAAAATCGATTCTGAAAGAAATTCAACTGTTATAGTGAATTGCTATTATAGAGAATGACAGTTATAGAGGGGTCTGACTGTATACACTAATAATAAAAATAAAATAAGATTATTTTGAACAAAAATTTAGTTAGAAATGACTATGATAAATTACCCATTATATTCTTAATTGTTATTTTTATTTGAATTTCGACATAAATATTTATATTTATTTGTCAATATTTTTATAATTATTTTAATTAAATTATTTTTTATTTTTTATAATTAACCAAGATTTAATATAAATAACTATTGATAAATATATATTATTTTCAAATATTTAAATTTAGAAAAGAAAAATAATTGACATCTTACTCATTTTTACCTACTCTTATAATCTACTTGTTAAAAGATGATTAGATAAAAAAAATTAACGCATTAATTATATTGAAATGTCTTACCCAATCACGTATTAACATATGAGTAATGATATAGTGATGAAGAAATTTGTTACACTTCTCGAATCAACGTCTAATTGTAATATTTAAGATATCGTCTCCACGAGAATGACGTATTTTGAAGAAAGAATAGATAGAGATTCAAGATGAATGGTTGAAAGAATCATCAATATTAAAGGACATCAACAAATCATAGAATTTCTCGGATAATATTGATAGTTCAGTAATATAAAATATCCATATGAAAACTAGCCCTTAGCAAAGAATCAATTCAATATTAGTTTAGGTTGATCTGCGGATCACAATTGTCTACTTTCATGTTCATATGTGTAATTCAATTTAAGATTTCAAACATCATCCTAGATCATCAAAATTGATCAATAAATGATCTCTCGATTCGATTTGATTGATCCTAGCTAACAAACTGCATATATCTCTATACTACGGATGAAGTTCTAATAGTTAGAAAAATGAATCTAATACTGTCTATCTCTATATCAGCATTTTGATAATTTGTTCTTAGATCTGACTCCTAAATCTGATTCAACAGTCAAACTCAATTTCGCCATAGTTATGATGTTCAAAACAGAATTTGCCAAAAATGAATGGAAGATCAACTCTGTCACAACTTTCTCTTCTCAAACCTCTGCTAAATCTCAGAGATCAACTCAAACAGAGTACTAGATTTGAAGAAAATATTACTGAATTGAAACTGTCGTTGATAGGTCTAAGACTCACAATATACTCTTAAATTTCAACTTTTAAAAGACTGTCTAAAAACCCTAATTGCATCAACTGGGTGCCTATTTATAGAGTTTGAACCCAGTAGCAATTTCGTAAAATTAAAGACAAAGAAACACAAAATGACGAAAATCAATATATCACATCATCTATCTCCGGTTTCTTCGCTTTGGCAATACCAAAGTTTCTTCGCTAAGACTATCGCCTATTTAGAATCAGCTTCAAGCTATCATCGTGTCCTTCTCCAAGAGTATCGCCTGCTTCGCCAAGAATGTCAGATGCTAACCATTACCTTTGCCTGCACCTATCGCCAGGTGTTGTAGGCCAAGCTTCATCCTATCGCCAAGCCGTGTTACCTAAATGTTTTTGTTGGGGCGATAGACAATAGGCTACTCCTTGCTTTGCTAATTCCATGTTCCATTCCTGGTGATGCTTTTTAATCGCTTCCTGTTATTGCCATGCTCAATCTTTTCTTTCACGAGGCTTTTGACGCTACTTTCTTAGTTTTTCAACTATAGCTAGACTGCCAAACTTGGATACTTTCTTATAGAGTCCTTCTTCTTATATGAGTTTTTTCGTTTTGGATAAGTTTTCTTCATTTTTTCATCCAAGTCCATGTTTTATCAAATAATCTAGAATTATTAAATATTTACTCAATTATCCTTCTTTATAGCTCATAAAACATGCTAAAATAATAGGTAAATACTAAACTTATAATATCTATTCTACTCTTATAATCCATTTTTATTATCTACTAATACATGATAATTCATAATTGAATAATTTTAATTTATATTTATTATATATTTATTTTTATTTATCATCTACGTAAATTTCTATCTCTATAAGTATGAATAGGGAGTAAAAATAAATTATAAAAGTAAGTTATAGCCTTACATATAGAAATTTATGATTATATTAATTACTTTTGTAGAGAAGTGCAAAAAAATCTCATGAGTTGGCTATTTGTTTTAAAAATTTATTTTTACAATTATTTTTAAAATAAATTTATAATTATATTTTAAAATGTAAGAAGCACACTTAGAATAATTATTATTTTAAAAAATAAAAAAAAGTTTGTGATTGAATATTGCAAGTATAATTTATATATTAAATTCGGGATATTATGATTGTGTAGCGAAAATTTATGAATAATCATAATATATTTTTGTAAGCATCCGTAGGATGGGAACGTGGTGACAGGTAGGACGAATGGGGTCCACAACATGACACATGGCAAGACATAGGTGGAGCCCAATAGGCCCATGTTGAAAAATTCGGACACAAGCCGACAACTCACGAAGTCGATTATTTGCTCATAAAAATAATACTCTACTTATGAATTAGGAGAAGATGACGGATAAGGTGACTCCTGAAGCCCCTGAAGAGCCACCTTCGCTATCAGCCGTTGGATCGTGAGATGCCGTGAAGCGTTTAAATGTGGTGATGCATACCTGTCAATTTGTAAGCCCCTTATCCAATCACGTATCTCTTTAATTCTCATATTCAATTAAAGAAACAATAAGAATCCAATACCACACACATGGTTGCACATTTGCAGATTGTGAGCAAAACACAATTATTTTGAAAGATATGGGTTGGGGACAACAGGTTTGGTCACTTATCCAATCATTCATACAAAAAGTTACTGGGAATCACATGTTGCATGTATCAGATCTGGGCTGTTGCCATGTGTTTATATGAATATGCAGAATATGAATATGAAGTAAAAATAAAGCAAAATCAAGAACTGATATGCATGAGAGTGAAATCAGATGGGAAGATGAATCATTGATTGATAACAGTCCAATAAGTGGTCCCAAGTTGTAAAATATAAAATTGAAAAGGGTCCAAATGTAAATTAGTAAAATAAACACAGTGATCACTCCATGATTGCGATTAGTTGTTCTTGTTGGTGGAACAAGTTGATATGTATGCTGAGTTGTAAAAAATGAATCTTTACTATGCATAACCTAATTGTGTGGGTCAAAAACACTTGTCATACACTTGAGAAACATATACATATAAGACAAACTGGAGGATGACATGGAGCTAAATTATATATCCAATGTTTTTGGTTCTTGAATTTTTTTTATAAAGTTGCAAGACATACAGGAAAAGGAAAAGTGTTTGTAAAGCAGCAATACACATAGAGCAGCAGAAGAAGAAGAATCTGGAATGGAGGAGAATTCAAGTCAACAACAGATGGAGGAAGAATCTCAATCAAACAACTATCAAGTAGGAGAAGAAGAAAGAGATCCAGAGAGCAATTCTCTGCAGCAGCCTCTACTTAAGAGGAACAAAACATCATTGTCTTCTAATCCTTTAGCCATAATTGGTGCCAAAGTGTCTCATATAGAGAGCTTGGATTATGAGTAAGGATGATTAATAACTTGTACAGAGTTTGATTTTGTTACTGTTGTTGTTGTTCTGATGTTTGCTTGATTTGCAGGATCAATGAAAATGATCTGTTCAAGCATGATTGGAGAAGCAGATCCAAAGTACAAGTCTTGCAATACATATTCTTGAAATGGACATTAGCATGTCTTGTTGGACTTTTGACAGGATTGATTGCCACTCTTATCAATCTTGCTGTTGAGAACATTGCCGGATATAAGCTTCTTGCTGTTGTTGGTTTCATAGAAAAAGAAAAGTAAATATCATTTGAATTTGTTATAGTATCAAGTTTAATTTGTGGATTTCAAGAACTAAATGAGATTGCTTATTGACAGGTACATAACTGGGTTAATATACTTCACTGGAGTGAATTTTGTTCTGACTTTTATCGCTTCTATTCTCTGTGTGTGCTTTGCTCCAACTGCAGCTGGTCCTGGTATTCCAGAAATCAAAGCTTATCTTAATGGAGTTGACACTCCTAACATGTTTGGAGCTACAACTTTAATTGTGAAGGTATATTCACTTCTTTTTTTTAATTCTTTGCATGATCAGGAAATAAAGCACTGATATGGATATGGCTAATCATTGATATTGCTTGAATCAAAGCCTGTTGTAAAGATACATAAAGTGTTCATATTCTTTTCTAAACATCACACAGTGAACAAAAAGCATTGGCTCGTTTTTGTCCTCAAATTAATGATGAAGCTGAAAAATTGGGTCCATTTTGTTTTATTCTCCTATAAAGATATAAAGTTCATAGAATACAAAAGTTAAACAAGCCATTTTCAAAGAGTTGGTGACAGATTGTATTTATCTGAGCAACTGTGTCAATTGGGCAAGCGTTTCTATCATATTTGACTGGTAGTAACTACAATGTTGTTTTGATGATGAATGCAGATCATTGGAAGTATTGGAGCAGTCTCTGCTGGCCTTGATTTAGGAAAAGAAGGGCCATTGGTACATATTGGAAGCTGCATTGCTTCATTACTAGGCCAAGGTGGCCCTGATAATTACCGTGTAAAGTGGCGCTGGCTTCGCTACTTCAATAATGATCGCGATCGTCGTGATCTGATCACATGTGGCTCATCCTCTGGAGTATGTGCAGCTTTCAGGTCTCCTGTAGGTGGTGTCTTATTCGCACTTGAAGAGGTGGCCACCTGGTGGAGAAGTGCTCTTCTGTGGAGGACTTTCTTCAGCACAGCAGTTGTGGTGGTGGTGCTTAGGGCTTTCATTGAAATATGCAATTCTGGAAAATGTGGGCTGTTTGGAAAAGGAGGTCTGATCATGTTTGATGTGAGTGATGTCACTGTAACCTATCATGTGATGGATGTGATCCCTGTTGTTATAATTGGCATTCTTGGTGGACTTCTGGGTAGCCTTTACAATCACGTTCTCCACAAAGTCCTCAGACTCTACAATCTCATTAACCAGTAAGCAGCAGCAGCTTAATTTCAAAACTTGAAATCAGATTTGACCAATGCCTACTTGCTCAACTATTTTATTTTCATGCAGGAAAGGAAAATTACACAAGCTACTTCTCAGTCTTGGTGTCTCAATATTCACTTCAGTTTGCTTGTTCTGTCTTCCTTTCCTTGCCAAGTGCCAACCTTGTGACCCTCATGCACCAGAGGCATGCCCCACAAATGATCGATCAGGAAATTTCAAGCAGTTCAACTGCCCCAGTGGACACTATAATGATCTGGCTACTCTCCTCCTCACAACCAATGATGATGCTGTTCGAAATATCTTCTCCTCCAATACTCCTAATGAATTTCAGCCAACTACACTCCTCATCTTCTTTGCACTGTATTGCATCTTAGGACTCATTACCTTTGGCATTGCTGTCCCTTCTGGGCTTTTCCTTCCTATTATCCTCATGGGCTCAGCATATGGCCGTCTTCTTGGTATTAGCATGAGATCCTACTCCAAAATCGATCAGGGTCTTTATGCTGTTCTCGGTGCAGCTTCCCTCATGGCTGGCTCAATGAGAATGACCGTTTCCCTTTGTGTCATATTCCTTGAACTGACCAACAATCTTTTGTTGCTACCGATTACCATGATAGTGCTTCTTATTGCCAAGACAGTAGGTGATTGCTTTAATCCAAGCATTTATGAAATCATACTGGAACTAAAAGGTCTACCTTTCTTAGATGCTCATCCCGAGCCATGGATGAGAAATCTGACAGTTGGCGAGCTTGCCGATGCCAAGCCACCAGTGGTAACCTTGAATGGAGTGGAAAAAGTCTCTCGCATTGTTGATGTATTGAGAAACACCACACATAATGGTTTCCCTGTTGTCGATGATGGGGTGGTGCCACCAACAGGACTAGCACTTGGGGCCACAGCATTACATGGATTGATCCTCAGAGCTCACCTAGTGTTAGCACTTAAGAAGAAATTTTTCCTATCAGAGAAAAGGAGAGCAGAGGATTGGGAGGTGACAAAAAACTTTACCTGGGCTGAGCTAGCTGAAAGGGAGGGGAAGATCGAGGAGGTGATTATAACAAGCAATGAAATGGAAATGTACATGGATCTGCATCCTCTCACCAATACAACCCCTTACACAGTTATGGAGAGCATGTCAGTGGCAAAAGCTATGGTGCTTTTCAGGCAAGTCGGACTCCGTCATATGCTCATTGTGCCCAAGTATGAAGCAGCAGAGGTGAGTTTATTAAACAAACCTTCTCTTTCATCACTGTAAATGGTGTTTACTAAATGAAATAATCAAAACATTTTAATCATTTGAACTTAAATTCTGAAAAAGAGAAACAAACCTTTTGGCTGCTGTGTGTGCAGGCAGCTCCAGTGATTGGAATCTTGACCAGGCAAGATTTGAGGGCTTACAACATTTTGGCTGCCTTTCCTCATCTGGAAAGATCTAAAGGCGCAGTGAAGCACTGAAGAGCCTTTTGAATTATCAAACACACGATAGCATCGATTTTGAAGCTAAAATATTTTCTTCATGTTTCCATCACAAGTTTTTACTTCATTTGCATTCATTTATCAATTTCAAAAAGAGATGAGCAAAGGTAGAATGTATAACTTCAAACTGGTTCCAGGTATTCTTTTATACACATTCCATTGAACTGAATATATTCTCATTGTACAATAGTAGAACAAAAGGGATGGCTTCTAATACCTTTCCCCATCCAAATATTGGTCGCTGTTCCTCTTCCTGCTACAAAATTTTTCTACACAATTTGCTTCTTTAGTTGATCCATGATAAAGAAAACCATTTTTCAACATTTTGCAAAATTGTCATCATAACGATCAAATCTTCTTTTTCTTTCCAGATTTCTTTTTCTTCAGACCAACTCCTTGACCCCTTTTGAACACAGCCAAAATTTCAATACTGCAATCACATTTTGTGCCAAACAACTTGTTATGACATAGGAAACCCATATTTGAGAGGGATAAGAGGCTTTTCCCAAAGCATATTTATGGCAAGAATTAATTAACTGGTTAATTAATCAAACAAAATTTCTCCAAATGCCTATTTAATACCTCTGAGTGCCGGGAAAGAAATTAAACCCATGGGCTTTTTCCAAATGCCAGACTTTGCTTGACAACAATGACTTGCAATCCTGTGCAGGTATCTCAAGTATTTAGAGTAAACCAGTATGATTACCTCCTAATTTAACGGCATTATTGTCCCAAAAGGTTTCTAGGTTTACCTCTTTGAAGCTCTCCCATCCACAGCTTATATAAATGAGTGTCCTGGGAAGAGATGGATTGCCCTCAGATTCTTTTTTACTTCCAATTTGAACTGATGCCTCCCTTGCACGCAAAATCCACGGTCTCTTCTCTTTTTCTTTGATGGATGAGCTAAAATAGGCATCATATTAGTAATTCGCAATGCATAAATTGCACAGTGCCCAAAGTAACATTGAACAAATTAGTTAGAACCATCAATCAGCACTCAGTCGTTTTCCAATGAAAAATTTCCTACCTTTCTGACAAGGTGGCTTTACGCTCAACTGATGGTATATTCTTTAATGCATCAACAAGAGACACGTCCAATCCCTTTCTAGGAGGATCAACAACAACCACATCTGATCCCATTAGCCAAGAAATAGGTTCCTGCAGAGTATTTATGCAAAAAACAGTTCAGTCTTATTCCTTAATAATAAAAAAGACAAGATACTGACAGAAGTCATCTGATTGCAACTCTCTTGAGTTTTATTGACACATTCCAGATATTTTGTAGAAGCTTACATCAAATTTAAAAGATGGCTACAATTTATATTGATAAATGCTATATGGCAAAGGTTGTAATTAAAATTTAAACACCATCTATTGATTAAAGATAACTATCCAAATTTTAAAGTGGGAGATGCTTGAAATATGGAGACTGCTAAGATGTTTATGGTTATAAATTAAGTTTGAAGAGTTTGCCACTTACTACTGAAGTGTCTGCATTATGCCAACTGATGCTGCTATCAACAGACTTAGGTAAGCGGGTAACTGTTTTCTCAAAAGATACCTTTGACTCCTTATTAATCTCAATGCATTTGACAGACCTGGAAAACCTAAGAATTAGTATGATTATTTGCACTAAAATGGGATTTTTCACTCAGAATATTGAACCTTGGGATCTTGCCTGCAATTCTTAGAGGCAGCTAATGATAATCCAATCACACCAGCTCCTGCATACAAATCAGTGACAGATGTTCCAGAAGGAACATACTTTTGTAATTTCCGGAGCAAGATATCGAAAGCCTGAGAGAAGCATCAAGCAAATTATTTTCAAAATAAAGATTTTGACAACTAGAAAAGATAAGGAAGCATTCAAGCTAATGACTACCCTGTTATCATAAAGTTGCAAGTTACAGGCACTGGGCATAAATGGTAATGTTCTAACTATAAAAGGGAGATTCAGCATAAATGGTCTCGATAATCATATGGAATATAGTGTATCTACCTTATAATTGAATGACAGTAAAGACTATACTATAGGAAGTTTAAGAGAAATTACTACTTTCATTTTAAAAATTGGTTTAAAGTCACTGATTAATTCATTATAATCACCACTTGCAAATTAAAAAAGTTAACATGAGCCAAAGTTTTGCGGACCCGTGTATTTGCTTGGCCAAAACTGGAAGGGGCCAATAGTCAATTTCCAAACCCAACATTTTCCCCCCTCCAAAATTCCCAAAATATACATCCCACATATCCATACACACACTATTGTCATTTATCCATAGTTACACAAAATACTCTACAGAATATTAGGGACATGCTGCAGCCAGTGAGAAAATTACAAGACACGTCTAAATCATCTATAAGCAACATGGGTTTGAATGAATCAAGCAGTGATGTTGACAAATTGAAAGACGACTTCAAAATTACAAAAATGCTGAAGATCAGCCAAGAAATCAACCAGTTATTTTAATACTAGATTCTTCGTACTCATGGTTTAACATGATGTTGGTAACTCTAACAGTGATAAATATTTCCAGGAGTGTATCATTGAGAGAGTATACCATCCTCTTCGATAACTTGTAAATGACCACCCATTTAGTGGTTATGTTTCATCCTGAGAATCTTTATGTATACTATCATTTCATCTAATATGCTTCTCCATGCAAACCACCATTGGGAGTTATGACTCAATTCAATGCCAAGTAAATTGCTTATTTCTTATCATCTATATTCTATTTCCTATTCAATTAGGTTCTTGCAATCTAAAAGAGGCACAAGATTTGAAATATAAAAGAATAACATAACGGAGAGAAAATATTTATCAGAAGCTCAACTGTTTATGATCAAATTAATTTCTAACTCACATTAGTATTTGATGTCTGAAAGTTTGCCCACACAGAGTGAATGATATGATGTTTGCTCCTTGATCCACCATTTCTCCATAAAAACTATCAATAACCCAAAAGATAACAAATATTAAAAAGTGACAGACGGCACATATAACAACCCATACGAACAAGGAAATGACAGGCTTACTTTGGCCATGGCATCTAGTTTGTCGGAATTGGGGGCCTTTTCATTTCTAGAATTCCAAACTAAAGTAATCTGCACTTTTCCTGGGGACCAAATGTAAGTCAAGAGCTTCAATCTTAAGAACCATAATTAAAATTTTACAAGCTGAACATTAATTAAATATTCCAAAGAATTTAACTACTAACCATTTCTATATCTTTCTGCAGCACGAAGAGAAGTATCATGTGTTGTCACTGCCATCTGCAGAAACTCATCATTTATTAAATTGCAGCATTCGACCGAAATATGAAATAATAAGTATATCAGAACTTATGGTGATATTTTCTGAATGAATGGCTCTACTACTATTTTGCAATGATAATTAGAATAGCCACCTGAACATATCGCAGGTCACCTGTCCCTTCATCCTCATCATAAGGGTCGACATTCAACTCTTGAATTCCTAAAAGTAAAAAATAGAGCAACATTAACTCACGATATGAAAAATACTAATACTTATGTATTTGTCCATTCTTAAAGTGGCGCCTAGCAGGAACTTGACTTATTCCCTTGGAAACCAGAAGATTGAAAAAGGGTAATGAAAGAGAAGTATGACAACTATTGAATTATTAAATTCCTTCCAACAAAGTATACAGTTCTTGTTTCGATAAGAGGAACTCTTGCTTCTTTATGCAATATAGTATAAAATCCAGAGTTGTTTCTATTAAGGACATTGTGTTGGCTCAGACATTACCATGAACATGCCTGCACAACAATTCAAATCCCATGCAAACAGCAGAGAACTATGTCACAACTTCCCAACAAAAGTCATAACGAATCTCAGCAAAGATGCAACAGCTCAAGTTTATGTCCTGAGTTCAACAATTAAAGTTCATCTCCAGATTTGAATAGTTCACAGAGATAAATACATATTATTGTAATCTTGTCACGGCATCACTTTTCTGTATAAATACATAACTTGTACAGCAGAAAGATGCTGAATAAACTCTTTCCTTTATTCCTTGATTTACAAAGTTTTGTTGATAATCAAATATTTTCTTTCTTTCACTTCTGCATTGAGATTACCGCTATACTAACCTATATCTAGTTTCTTAGAAGTGCAACAAAATAAACGAGAAGTAGGTTCAGTTTTTAATCATAAGAAGCAGAAGGCATTTGTCCATAAAAATAAAAAAGAAAGGGTAAACTAAAAATCTAAACAGAACTTTTGGGAAGAGAAAAAATATGTATAACCTTGTCTCAGCAGCTCAACAGCAGCATTAATACGAGGGTGGTGAGCTGCAAGAAGTCAAAATTCATTAGCAAAGTACCATTAAAACATCAACACATCAAATTTATAGTTAAAATTTTTTAAACTGAAATCACATACAAACCTTTACAGTAAGGAATATCCACTACATTATGAGTCCCCTCCTGGTAAAGACCAATCAAAGGGCTAGCCGACGTGCCACGAACTGCCAATTTAGCTCGACACCTCCATCCATACTGTACGCAGAAAAGTAACTCTTTATACCCTAACTGTCTGTAATTGAGAAAGGACGATGAAATAAGCCTAGCCTGCATACCAGTCTACAGCTATCAAACGTGAAATCCGAGACACCATGTTTCTTGAAGAAATCAGTGGCCTCTTGGACGATGAGTGGGCGGTGGAGATCGAACTCGTGCGTGCAGCCGGAACACCTGAAGAAAAAACTCGAAAAGGTTAGAAAAGGCAGCGTTTAGTCTTTATATAAGGAAGAAGAAATTGAGTGAGAGTGGTACGATTCAAAGTGCGGACACTGAAGAGCGCAGGGTAGAGAAGTAGGAGTCGTTGAGGAGTCTAGTGACAGAGAATGGGAGATGAGTTGAGAAGAAGCGCGAACCGCCACCGGCACCGCCGGTCCAGTGGATGCGCCGCAGAAAATGAGTGGCGAGGGAGGACGTGCTGAGAGTGAGTGGAGACACACAGGCATTTGAGAGAATAATCTCAGCTGCTTCGCTTTCTACTGGCGGGAGTTGATAAAAACAGTGTCCTAAATATCTCACCATCATATTTATCCACAGTTATTTATTTATTTATTTATTTATTTATTTATTTTTCAACAGCATGCAAACTATTTAAGTAATCATTTTAACTGTAATAATTAAATTTTATTTTAAATTTAAAATATTTTACTACTTTTATTCAATTAATTCTTAATTCATACTTCAGATAATAAATATATATATTTTTTCTACATTTATTCTATATTAAATTGATTTATTTAATTACGCCAAACACTTCATTTTGAAAGTTCTAATTTTAATATAATGTTTAAAATTAGCTTTATACAGCAAAAACTTAGATACAAAATATCTTTGGTAAAAAGTTTTCAACACCAGAATACCTCAGAATTATATTAACAAAGTGAATAAGAAGCTTCATAAATGGTTTTGCATTTAAGCAAGTTTCTCCCATCTCCCGTACTTAGAACTGAAACATTCTCCTCCAACTTGCTCAGCAAATTCCCAATAAACTTGACTGACACATGCATCCCAACGCTCCGCTATCTCTACCAGAGACATTGGCTCCGATAGCTGCCGCAGCCATCTATCAAATGTCACCCTTACTTCTGCAATCAGCTCCGTTGTTGCTTCCTGCTCACTGTATTTTCATCAAATATCACACTATTTAGTTTAAGATAATAGTGGCATGTGATAGTAGGCATGGATGATGATAATGGCAAGTATAAGCTAAAATGATTAGGTATGTATTGCCTATGACTTCAAAAAATGAGATGCAATTTAAGAGTTTTATTCTTACACACGACACTTTCTCCTCAAAAGTATGGAGTGCCCATGGTTAATATTTTCTGGACAGGAAAACCATGGTTTCATTGTTATTTGCTTTGTGTCTGGTTATTATGGTTGTCTATAGCCAAATGTCCAGCAGCTTTATATGGACACTAACTTGGGGAAAAGGAAAAATAACATAGAATAGAAAGGAGACTGATTCTAACCTCAAGGTACCATTCAAGACACCGAGGACAATAGGAGAAGAGTTAGGATAATCCGCAGCGACAAACAACCGTAAAGTAAGCACAGGCAGCTGCAATCAGAGGGCCTAAGTTTGTCAGCATGAAAAATATAAATATGTTACATGATATGGAAAGTTAATCTATAAACACTTACCAACTGTGGGGCACATTGCCTTAGCAACTCTTCAGTGAACGCCAGAGCATGGTAATTGCATCTCACTATAGTTCCTTTTACAGCATTATGTGTTGCATTATCTTGATTTCCTTCCAAATTTATAACAGTCTCCACCATTAGGCTGTTTATTTTCCTTATGTTATCTAATAATGCACTGGTAGGCTGCATATAAGAAGTACTGAAGGTTAATGTATAAATTAGATAGGATGATGATGATGATTAAAATACAATTTGAATAAAAAGTGAACCTTCTCAATCTTCTGCCTCTTGAACCTTGATGTTGCCGTTGATTCTGATAAGCCGGACATATCGCTAGCTGATTGGTTCATATTGCCAGGTGATGATACATCAATATAACCTATGTCCTGCAAGCTAAACTGCCCACCTTCTAAATTGCGTCTCGCTTGATATGATAAATCCTCACCAATAGGACCTGTAGAGGTATGAGAATCTGTCCCAGCCATTCTATCAAAAATATTCATTACAGAACTCATTTCACTAACACCAGCTCTTAATGATTTAGGAGATGATGATTTTACCTGTGAACAGTATACAAACATATGTTGTGTCAATGCACAAGCTAAAACTAAAGAAAAATATCTTAAATTTTGTCAGGTAGAGAACAAGTATGCATACTGCTTTAAGTAAGCCCTGAAATGGGTCCATTGTAGAAGCCTTTTGTTGATTATCATCTAAATTGGCAGAGCTTGTAGCTGCAACTGGTTCCTCAAGAATAGCAATCGTGGAATCAGCTTTAATTCGTCTTATAGTAAGTTGCTTGTGCTGCAAGTTTCCTGCTGGTTCTGTTGCAAATGGAATCAACGGGGTAGAAGTAGAAATAGAAGTTTCTGTTAATGCCGGCCCTGGAGAAGGCAACGGCGGTGCTGGAGATGAAGGCAGGACTTGCTGTGAGATTAGGGTGCCTTGTTGCACTGATGATGGAGGAAGTGAACTACATGATGAGGTTGTGAAGGTTGAATTGTTCGATGAGGCCTGGATGACTCTGGCGCCTGTTTGCTTCATTCTACAGTCTTGTGATGGACAGGTTTGCTGCAATGGAGATGAATGTGATGGACCTGCTCGCTGCAGTGGAGAGCCTTGTGACGGACTTACTACCTGCATTGGAGAGGCTTCTGACATCCTTGCTTGCTGCATATGCATATAAGAGGCTTGTGTTGTCCTTGCTCGCTGCATAAGAGAGGCTTGTGTTGGACTTGCTCGCTGCATATAAGAGACTTGTGTTGGACTTGCTCGTTGCATTTGAGAGACTTGTGGATTTTTTTGCTGCATATAAGAGAGTTGTTTTGGACTTACTCGCTGCACTTGAGAGACTTGAGGATTTGTTTGCTGCATTTGAAATACATGTGAGGACTGTCCATCACTTGGGTTATGCTGAGGAGCAGCTTCGTGAGTGATGGATGACTTCATCTCAGAGTGATACTTCACCACATCAAATACCCAGTCTTGTAAATTATCAAACATGGCCTTGGAAAAACGAGCAATATCATTCTCATTGTACATAAAAAACTCAAACACCCGTTTCAGTTTGACCATTTTTCGCCGGTAATTTGCAATCATCACCTGGTCTGTCGTCTGCAGAAGAATTGAGCATGGTAAAAAACAAACTAAAATGAATATGAAAATAATTTGACGGTAAAAACAAATTGAAAAAAAAAAAAAAAAAAAAATCTTATGACCTTTTGAAGTTCAGAACTCAACATGCCGTATAACTCTTTTAAGAGAGGATAGAATCTGTCCCTCAAAGACTTAAGCTGCATAAAAAGAATATATTTGTTAATAGTAAGAAGCAGATCAGCACCTCCTTTATGACCATATCCAATTTACCTTTTGAAATGCCTGCTTATGATACTGAGCCATGTTGGCCTGTTCGATAGGATCTGCAGACATGAAGGAAAAATCATGCAGTTACTTGTACTGCTCATTTTAACATCAAAACTGGTGATTTAACTTGGGGTTGCTTTTGCTTGTCTATGGACGTTTGGGGGTGACTGGAAATTACAATACCTGTTTGCTGAATGTTTGGGGACGAAGATGCCTCACCCCCAATGTGTTGAAGGCTATGTCCTGATTGTGGTTCCATACTCTTGTTATTTGGTTGTGTCGTAGCCATTCTCAATGATTGCTACAAGCAAAAAACAAAACGAGTCATGAATGCACAACCAACAACTGACATAATGATTGTTTGGTAAGGTCATAATTGATCATCTGAAATTACATTACATTCTCATATACCTGAGCCAGACCACCAGCTATGTTTGGTAGCTCACTTGAAGCTTTAGTAACTGCCGAGGCAGCAAAGTTACGTAAATAAAAATAAAAATAAAAATATAAAATGAAAAAGAACTGATGCTTTATGCTTTAAAAGAGTGTAACTAGTATTCCCACTTTTATCCTAAAATTTGCTTTCATCCTTAGTCTCCCATTTATATAAATTAACAATAGAAATGATGATAGGATGGAGATTTCACATGGTAATGTCATATTAACTATATTTCTCCAATTATCCAATTTATGAGTAGATGAATTTCATTAATATAAAGCCAAGACAATTAAGTAAGATTCTTGAAATTACTGACCTGGAACGGATGAGTGGGACATTTGTTGAGGAGCTTCTTGCTCGATTTGCCTTTTCGCACTCGAAACCCAGCGAACCTGACCTATTTGTTCAACTACTTGTTTTTGTTGACTATTATTAACATCATTTATTCCTTCCATATCCCCAACATTGATTTGTAAAGCAGCACAACTAGATTGCTCATTTTGCTTCAAAAGCTGATGGTTCGCTAACTGGTGCTGGCTATGGTCTAGAACCTGATGAATCTGGGTGACACTGGAGACATCTGGTTGCTTTCTCTCTGTAACCAAACTTCCAGAGACAACACCCCACGAAGCCTGAGAATTACTAGGCAATCTGAAGCTCTCATCAGCGCTGGTTGCTTGTCTCATAGGATCTGCTACAATAAGAATTTTGGATAACCTTTCAACATGATTTCATATACTCAGTTATGATAACTGAGGATCTAGGATAAAAACTCATATTCATTAGGAGGATTTTGAGTAATATTCCACCAAATCCTTTTTTTTTTTCTTGAATGAAAAAATGCCTTATGGTTTTGTTTTAAAGGATTTTAAAAAATAAGGACAAAATGAAGGACATTTTTCTTTAGCTATATCATAAACGGCTTACAAAAGAAGGAGAATTAACAATATTTTCACCATAGACTACATGTTTTAATAAGATAATCCAAGTACCTGAATTGGAAGTGTTGGAGGTGCCTGCAGGTATGTTCCGGTCCCGTAAGGTATTTATTGTTCGCAATATGTTTACTCGTATAATACTTCTATAATCATCCTAAACAATTACAAAAATAAAAAATAAAAATATAAAGACATCTAAAATACTAAATTTTGTGATATTACACAATAAAATATGAGGATATTGATTAATAAATTGTATTGCTTTTTATTACACATAAAATAAGTTATAACATTAGAAGCCGAAGCAAAACAGATTTTGACCATAAGCATTGATTTGATATGCTAAAACAATGAACCAGGTCTAGTGTAACTCTAAAAATAGAGTAGTGTTATGATGATTTACAAGAAAATATTAATTGAAAAAGGCATAGAGTTGCAAGAGAACCTGTGAATTTGCATTACTAAATGCTTTACTCTCCAGATGTTTAGCAACGCGTAGCAGAGCTTCAGGTTGATATGACTTTGACAAATACTTCATCAACGCACTCATCCTTCATTTTAAAATTTTGAAACAACAAATAATTACTGGAGATTCATTATTGAGTTTTCATGCACAAGTACAACATCACAGTGACCTATATACATCTGCAGACCACGTAATTTTAAAATAGACAGCATAGATTACAAAACCAAATCCAACCTATCACTTGATGTAAACTTTATATTTTATATATAAATCTTTTAGTATAAACTTTATATTTTATATATAAATCTTTTAGTATAATATTTGAATATAAATAATTAGTGTTATACTAAGAAAGTAAGAAGAACAAAATTAAGATGATACTACACTATAATTTTCAAAGAGATTCTCAAATATCACATAAGAGATTCTCAAATATCACATAATAAAATATGATATAATCGGGAAAGAGTTAACAACTCTAAAGGTTATGTTAGAGTTTATGATGAATTAAATTAGTGAATCACTTGATAAACTATTCTAAAATTTTATGAATGAGTAATAGAACCTTTTATATTTTATAATATTATACCAATTATGTTTATTTTGACTTACCTATCCAATTGTAAAAATTATATTTAAAATATTTATTAAATAGAGAAAAAATAAAACTATTATTTTTTTAATTACAATATTCAAATTATTAATTAATTCAAATTAATTTCTTCATTAAAACAGAAAAGAATTAGTCAAAATTTTAATACATTAATCATAATTTCATATCCTAATATCCTAATACGACCCTTTAAGATTTTATGTATTTTTTCATCTTTATTTGAGAATGAAAAATCACAAAGTACAAATTTAACATCCAAATAAGTAACATGTGATAAATAGGAACGAATAAACCCTAATCCAATAACTGCAAAGGCAATACTCGACATTGACTACCAATGCCGAAGCGTGACTCCGGAATCATTAACGTTGATCAAATCAAACAAACAACTTCAAGTCTCAGATACGATCATCGACCAATCAACTTTAAAACAAACAAACGAAAACAAGAAAGTCAAGAAACTCACATCTGACTAATGATAGACTTCCGAAGAGTAGTGTTATATTGTGCTCTCCAGAGCGGTTTTGAATTTGATTTTGGACAGTCATGGTTGTTCTTGTTCTCTTCCATTTTGATCTGCGAATGTGAATGAACTTTGTAAATCTAAATCGTATTCTAAAGAAACAAAAGAAAAAAAAAAATTTATCTTGTATTACACCTGTGTACGTTACCTTAAAGCACCAGTGCCGGGAAATAGAGTTTGAGAAAAAGCACCAATTCTGGGCGCCTAAGGTTTCTCATATAAGTGCATTCAGGGCGCCTAAGGTTTCTCATATACGTGCAATATTTATAATAACTTTTTGAGAAATTAGTTTTAGGAATTGATTATTAGGAAAAATTAGTTTTAGGAATTGATTATTAGGAAATATATTATATGGTAATTATTTTGTGTGGTGTAATAATTAACAGATGGCGGTTTTACCTTTTATTTAATTAGGTTAAAAAACCAATGAGGAATGGATGCAGTTCGAAATATCTTCTCTTCCGATACTCCAAATGAGTTTCAGCGGACTTCACTGCTAATAATCATCGTTGCCTTGTGCTTGTATTGCATATTAGGACTAATGCCAAAATTACCTTTGGCATTGCTGGGCTCTTCCTTCCTCACGGGCCTCTTCAGAGTCTTTACATTTTTCTTGGTGCTGCTTCCCTCGTGGCTGTTTTGCTTTGTGGACTGACCAACAATCTTTTGTTACCTTTCTTAAATGCTCATCATAGGCAATGGATGAGAAACCTCATAGTTGATGGTGAGCTTCTGATGCCAAGCCACCGGTGGTGACCTTGAATGGAATGGAAAAAATTTCATTGCATTGTTGTTGTCCTGAGAAATACCACACATAATGGTTTCCCTGTTGTTGATGATGGAGTGGTGTCGCCAACAGGACTAGAACTACTCAGAGCTCACATACTAGAGCTGATAAGAAGAATTTTCTATACCTTTCCACTGCATGAAGGGAAGAGTATCATGTGCCATCTGCATCATTCAGTCAAAATATCAAAAAGAAAATCACAGCTTATGGTGAAATTTAGAATAGACACCTGAACATTCTCATCATGTGGCTCAACATTCAACTCTATATAGCCTAAAACTAGCAACAACAACAATAACAATATTCCCTTTGAATCAGATGAATTGAAATAGGTAACCAAAAAGAAATATGAAATTTTGTTTAATAATTTAAATTTCTTTAAGCAAAGAATACAATTCTTGCTTTGATGAATGAAACACTTGCTTGTTTAAACAAAACAATCTAAAATCAATGAGGTTACCCCTACATTCAACAAATCAAAAGAAGTGATAGACATTAAAATCTAATCCAGACTTATGGAAGAGAAAAAAAGTATAATCATGTATCAATACCTCACCAGCAGCATTAATACAAGATCGTGATCTGCACCAAGTCAAAATTGATAAACTTATTATCATCAGAACATCAACGCATGAAATTTGTAGTTCAATAATTTCAAATTGAAAGCAAAGGACATACCTTCACAGTGAGGAATATCGACTCCTGCTAAAGACCAATCAGAGAGGTAATCGATGTGCCACGAACTGTCAATTTGGTTCGACAGCTCCATCCGTACTGTTAATAACAAATGAACATTTTTAAACCCTAGCTTTCTGCAAATGCTCAAAACCAAACCAAATTTGAGAAATGGAAGATGAAAACGGCATGAATACCAGTCTACAGCTATCAATATTGAAATCCGAGACACCAAGACTCTTGGAGAAATCAGTGGCCTCGTGGACGGTGGAGATCAAACAACCGTTTGTCTGTCTTTATATGGAAGAAGAAATTGAGAGAGTGAGTACGATCGGAAATGTGGAGAGGAAGAAAGGCGCCAAACGCCACCGCTCCAGTGGTGGCTCTGCAGTAAATGAGTGGCGAGAGGGGGGAACCATAAAAAAATTTAAATAAAAAAATAAAAAAATCTCCATACTATTGGGATTCCTAATCTATAATGCCAAATTGACAAAAGAGTGTTCACATGTCATATTCACGCTCGCTCCATAGTGTTGTATATGGTTTGGTCTAGAGTAGAATCCATAGAGATGGAAGTGGTTAGGTTGATATGTTGGGTTGTGAATTGTTGCTTTCTCCCCCAACTTGCAGATTTGTGTTGACTAACTATACTCTACCCATACCATGTGAATGCTGGGACCTACGCACTGACAGCAGCCTCAATGGAATAAACTTACCGCCTGCCTTCATTTCAAGGAAACTCTCCTTTCATTTTATATCTATCTAGTTGATTTCTACTAGTCACGCCACACTCCCCAAGGTGGTATATATATTGCAATGAAGCGTGATAAGCATTCCATTCCATATAATTCACACCATGCCACTGTACATCAAAATCATCCCTGCGGTTCTTTTATTACTTGCAATCTTTCTTTCTGTCTCCTGTGAGACTAATCACACTTTTCGTTGCATAGAAAATGAGAGAAAAGCTCTTCTCCGGTTCAAAGCTGGATTTGCTCAACCGGTGTTATCTTCTTGGGTTGGCAGAGACTGCTGTCAATGGGATGGTGTCCAGTGCAGCCTCACCACTGGACATGTTACTCATCTCAACTTGCCTGCTTATGCATTAAGTGGTGAGATTAGTCCTTCTCTGCTCGACTTGAAATATCTAACATACTTGGACCTCAGTATGAACGATTTTCAACAAACTCCAATTCCGGACTTCATTGGATCGCTCAAAATGTTGACATATCTCAATTTCTCTGCTGCATCATTTGGAGAGCCTATTCCTCCTAACCTGGGAAACCTTTCTAGGTTAGTCTGTCTTGATCTCAGCAGTTATAGCATTGATTCGTTTCCAAATGATCTAAATTGGTTATCAGCATCAGGTCTCAGATATCTCAATTTGGGGAGTGTTAATCTAAGCAATGCTGAAAATCACTGGATTCAGGCTTTGAACTTGCTTCCATCACTTGAGGAACTGCACCTTCCTGGTTGCGGACTCACCAATATTACTCCTTCGGTTCCGCTTAACCTCACATCCCTTTCGGTAATTGATCTTTCTAACAATGGTTTCAACTCTTCGATACCCTCCTGGCTTTTCAACTTAACTAATCTTGTTTATGTTGATCTCAACTCTAATAATTTTCGGGGTAAGCTCCCAGATGAATTTGCAGAGTTGAAATTTATTCAACATATTGATTTGGCAAAGAATTCTTTTATAGAAGGTAACTTGTCTAGAAGATTAGGCACTCTTTGCAATCTTCAAGTTCTTGATCTTTCTTTCAATAGCATTAGTGGTGAGATCAGAGAGTTCACTGATGCTTTATCAGAATGTGCAAATACTAGCTTAGAGTCATTACACTTGGGGTACAACCAATTAGGTGGGTTGCTTCCTGAATCCTTAGGGCACATCAAGAACTTGAAATATCTTATGCTGATGGAAAACACGTTTTCAGGTTCAATTCCAGAATCAATTGGAAATTTGTCATCCTTAGAACAATTCCTTCTTTCAGAAAATTCGATGAAAGGAACAATTCCAGTTAGTTTAGGACAACTCTCATCTTTAGAAATTCTAGATATAAAAAACAACCAATGGGAGGGTATCTTAACAGAAGCTCATTTTTCTAATCTCACTAATTTGAAGGAGTTGTCCATTAAGCAGTCATTTAGTAACATCACCTTGCAGTTCAACATTAGTTCTGATTGGCTTCCACCCTTCAAACTCACATTCCTTGATCTCAAGGCATGTCGAGTAGGTCCAGAATTTCCTAGTTGGCTGAGAAATCAGAATGAGCTCAACTCTGTGTCTGTGTGGCATGCGAACATTTCAGGAGTTATTCCAGATTGGTTTTGGAAGTTAAATATGACTCTGGATCGTCTAGACTTTAGTTACAATCAGTTGACTGGAACAGTGCCAACCAACATAAAATTCACCACTTCAGCCACCGTGTTCTTAAATTACAACCTCTTCAGCGGTCCGTTGCCAGTACTCTCATCAAACGTGAGCTCATATCATTTGGATAATAACTTCTTTTCTGGACCAATTCCTGAGGACTTTGGAGAGAAAATGCCCATCTTGTCAGATATTGATCTCTCTTTTAATTCTCTGAATGGCAGCTTGCCAAAGTCAATGCGCAGACTAAATTCCTTATTGACTCTCGCCCTTTCTGATAATCACTTGACTGGAGAAATACCTGATTTTTGGCATGGATTTCCAGCTGTGTATGTCATAGACTTGTCAAACAACAATTTGTCCGGCCAGATACCAGCTTCTCTAGGCTCACTAAATGCATCATTGTTATACTTGACACTGAGTGGCAACAAGCTATCTGGGGAAATCCCTTCTACCTTGAAGAACTTGACGAACTTGTACACCTTAAAACTTGGGGAGAATAGGCTTTCAGGTATAATTCCAGCATGGATAGGAACATCATTCCCATCTTTGTTGATTTTGAGTCTTCCATCAAATTTCTTGCGTGGAAAGATTCCCTCAAGTTTGTGCACGCTCTCATCTCTTCATATACTAGACCTATCTCAGAACAATCTTTCAGGATCCATTCCTGCGTGCATAGGCAACTTGAGTGGCATGCAATCTAATATTGAGAGTCGAAGGTACGAAGGGCAGTTAATGGTGAAAACCAAAGGAAGAGAGTACATGTATGAGAGCACTCTGTATCTGGTGAACAGCATCGACCTATCGGCTAATAGCTTGTCAGGTGAGATGCCTGACCTGACTAATGCAACGAGATTGGGGATCCTGAACATGTCAATGAACCATCTGACAGGAAAAATACCTGCAAGCATTGGAAGCTTACAGAGATTGGAAACTCTAGACCTGTCCAGAAATAGACTTTCAGGTGAGATACCACCAAGTTTAACTTCTTCAACATTCCTGTCTCACTTGAACATTTCATACAATAATCTGTCTGGGAAAATCCCATCAAGCAATCAATTCCAAACTTTCAACGATCCATCAGTTTATGTGGGTAATCCTGGACTTTGTGGCTCTCCTCTTCCCAAAGCCTGCAGAACAGACAAGGGAATATCTCAGTTTCCTGACAGGAACCAAAATGAGGATGATGAGGAGGAGAATATGTATGGACAGCCTTGGTTTTACAGCAGCGTAGTATTGGGTTTTATCTTTGGGTTTTGGGGAGTTTGTGGGACTTTAATAGTGAAGAATTCATGGAGGGTTGCATATTTTGGGTTGGTGGAGGACATTAAGGATAGACTGCTCTTTGTGGTCTCACTGCGTTGGGTTCGCTTCAGGAATCCAGCAAAATGACGGTGATGCAACAAAGGCTTGGCAGTGCTTCTTCTTTCCTTTGAATTGTTTATTCAAAAAAAATGATAATTGAACTATCATCACTTAATAAATCTTTTTGATCGATGAGGTAGATTCACGTAATCCTTTGGATTTTATTTTATTTTGTTTTTAAAAAAGAAAAAATCTCAACCATATTAGCATTCCAAAAATAATTGTATTATTGCGTCAGTATATGAACCACAATCAACCGCGTATACGAATATATGTTTTTGTATTAGGCAAGTATAGGACAAATTAATTATATTATAACAATGAAATTTATGTTTTAATATAAATAATTTCGATTCATTTTTTTTTTCTATAATAGAAAAGAAATATTTATTTGAATATTTATTTTTCAGTTAAAATAAATAAATTCAATTTTTTAAATTAATTATATTAAATATTATAAGATAAATTTTAAATAACATAAAAATACTAAAATAAAAATTAGTAATACAATAAAACATTAAAATAATAGTTATTAAAATCATTAAACATCAAAATAATAATTATTAAAATAAAAAATATTAAAATTATAACTATTAAAATAATAATTATTATATAACAATATTTATTAATTAAATTTAAAATTAAAGGATATTTAAAGAAGTTTAATGTATATTTTATGTTATAAAGAAATTGTTACATGAAAAATAATAATTTAATAAAAAAATAATAAAAGAAATCAAATGTAGACAACAAAATATCTATATAAAATAATTTCGTGTGTTTTTTATAGTTAAATTTTTAATTAGTAATTAAATTTTATATTAATAATTTGAAATTTTAGGTGTTTTAAAGTAATTTTTATTAACAGTAACATGTTTAATTAACGAATTTCAGCTAGTTAAAAAAAAAAAAAATTAAATTAACACCTTTTTGATTTGGATGTAACATAATACTAGAAGCTCTACATGGACACAAAAGTAGACACCTAGCACATAAAAGAAATCACAAAAATACTCAGAACTTCTAAGGAAAATAGGGTTATTGAACCATGAAAGTTTCAATATCAACCATACCACCAGACTGGAAATGCAAACATGAATACGGTATAAAACCATACCAGAACTACTATGGTCCATACATCTCTTTAAAATTGCCATTTTGACTAATAAATCATTTCCGATCCCCTTGACTAATATTTTTGGGTGGAAGTCCAATTCAATTGTGGGGGGTTCAAAAGGATGAAACAAGAAGCCAAATTATTCTCTGTTTTCAACTATACTTGCAGGTAGCAATACTGATTCACAAGAGTATGGAGACTGAAACTTGAAACTTTTCTGTATTCTTTGATGGCAAGTTGATCTTCCCACCCATATTTCAGAATATCATCATATCATTCAAGGAAAAAAAAAAAAAAATCATCCCTAAATGCCAGGAGCTAGCAAAAGCCCCATTCCTCCATCAGTTCAGTCACAAGCTCAATCATCAGTACCAAAGTAACGATCTCCAAACTCACCCAGTCCAGGTATCACTCGATACTCTTCATTCAAAGAATGGTCGATTTCAGATGTGACAATTTTCAGAGATGGAAAACGTTTACAAACACAGTGAATTCCTTCAGGTGCCTGTATTTTCAATGTAAGAAGATTAGTATCTGGAAAACAAATAGAGATCAAAGATGTATGCATTGGCATGGCAACCAGCTCATCAAAATTACTCACAGAGATGAGGTTCAGGAATATAATGTGAGATTCTGGTACTCCTTTCTGTATAAGCAGTTCAATGGCTTGGTTAGCAGAGTTGCCTGCAAGGAATACCGTCCAGAAATAGTGTTAATGACGCAAGACTCGTTTAACAACCTGAAAGCAATATCACGTCCTATATTTCCAATATACAAACAAATAAGGTGTCATCTAATGTATAATCTTAAAGGCACATGGCTCTGATGCTGATTACCCTTTGTTTCTACATATATAATCAAATATTCTAGCTTCAGTCTGGAGTTTAAAATAATGCAACAAAACCTCTCTGGCATTTGCAATCTCAACATGTTTCTAATAGCAAGATTAATGCCAACATTCCCAAGTTCTCTTTCAGACCCCATTCGTTATTTCATATATTTGAATTTCCACTTAAGGCATAAGAAAAGAAAAAAAAATGAAAGAAGAGGAAAAGATATCGCTCCTTCGCAATTGACATTTGAAACCATTGCACCAAATTCAGCAAATATTTAAAGCAATTAAAGAAACTGAACTTGACCTAGGAGGTACATAAATATTACCTGTGGCAAGGACAGGATCTAAAAGCAGCACATGCCGTTCCGATATATCTTTGGGAAGCTTCTCATATATAAGCTGATTACAGTATGAAGATAATGTTTTATTATAACAAATGTTATTGTCCTACAGGAATTCAAAATGGAGAACTTGAACTCTGGCAAATCTTCTCTAGTACAAGGTTGCTTACCTGTTTCCCATTGTCTCCATCACGGTGAATCAATATTTTCCCAATCTTGATCCCTTTACAACATGCACGCAATGCGTTTTCCATGCTTTCACCACTGCAATATGGAGAGATCTGTTAAGTTTACATCAAAAACAATGAGACAAGTAACTCAACTGTGAAAAAGTGAGGGAAAAAAATCCATGATCAATATGCATAAGGGCCAATACAAGCTTTCCAAATTACATTCTTCATTAGCACTTGAGGTCTCTTGTGGTTGTATAGCATAAGGGAATTACACCCACAAATCAGGCATGAGCTGGACATCCAGAACTGAAAAGGCTACATTGACTCGGAGCTCACCTTCGTATGATGGAAACCCCACATAATTTCTTGCAAAAATCAACCCCAGTGTACATTGATCCTGAAACAGAATTTTGAAAATTTCTCTAAGATTTCAATGTTAAATAGGCCGATGCTTATCAGAAATAAGGAACGGAAAAGAAAATAAGAGATAGCAGTTTGAAATATAAAAGCTAAAAACTTTACAGCTAAGCCATACAGACTATTCAGATGCAGAATTTATGCATGTTGTGTAGTGATAATAAGCTACAGTTTACATGATAAAGAGTGATATGAATTGAAAAGTATATGTATTTCTCCTGTTTGTCAAAATTTTCAATTTCAAATAAGAAAAGTGCAGAGCATACATCAAAGTGATTATATTATTTAGTTAGGAACAATAAGCCAGAGTAAACTATACCAAACCACATTTAAAATTCATGATTTCTTAACACACCTGTTGGAGTAATTATTTGCTTTTCAGTGAATGGCAAGTGACCAAGGCCATGTTCAACAACCTAAGAAATTTGGAGCATTAGAAAATGTCATTTCAACCATACCAGCTCAAGTCTGACCACCAACTTCACTAAGAAAAAGAAAGTACCAGACGAATGAGTCGGTCTGAATAAAATACAAAATCATGCTTTGATATATCCCGGTCTCGTATCAGTGTATGCATACCTCTGATCTGAAATGTGCAAATATGAGGTTACTCAAACACATATGGAACTAAAGAAAGTAGACAAAATATCAGTTCTGTATCATACAGATACGAACATGGACAACAATAATAATCAAAGCAAAGTCCCCAATTTAGAGTAAACATCTAATCTTCTAATTGTCCACCCCACTTAGGGAGCATGAACAGAATATCTCAAGTAGCCAATGTCCACTCTTCAATCAGGACAAGAACACTATTTCATCATGCAAAAATACTGCATACCATGTATTGTAGCAGGAAATTGACTGCCGTTCCCTATTTCCTTTTCTTAAAAATTGAAACTACCAGTGGTAAAAATAATACTCACCTGAAATGTTGACTGGATCACATTCACACTTGGATATATTTTGCATAGATCATGCTGACCAAGTTTTGTACGTATATGTTGCACAATCAAATCAATAGCCACATGATTATCACCTCCACGGGGTATAATCACATCTGCATATTTCTTTGACGGCAGAACAAAATCATCAAAGGCAGGTTTCACAAACTTTGCATACTGCAAAATCAATACAAATCTTCCAATTACATCATTATAAATAAACCAAAAACAAAAAGAATAACAATAACAATAAATAACAATAAAATAAACACACACAAAAATTAATACAAATAACCAAAATAAAAATCAGGAAAAGATATAGAACATAATTCTTTTTTTTTTTTTTTTTTTTGATCCATGAACCACAATCAAATTAAGCAGATGGCACAGAACAGATCTGATGGGTTTTGCTAACCACTAATGCTAGACATATTTGATGGTGTGTGAACTAGCTAAGTCAACTAGACGATGACATGCTTTTCAAAGTATACCACCCAAGCTTTCAAATATTTTAACTATCACTTTCCACTTAACTAAAAGAAGATGGGTTATGTTGCAAATTTAAAGATAGTCGAGCAAACTAACCTGTTCTAGAACAGAATTTACATCCCGACCCCTCTCAACTGTGTCACGCCTTATCCTACGAGCCAGCCTCACATCAGCATCTACAGCCAATAAATATTGGCAGCCAACATTAGATTATAACAACCATAGGAGTCAAACAACCAAATAAATAAATAATTGGGTACACAAATTCATACTACGCGTTAGTTTTTCACCATTCCTCATACACCACCAAACATAAGTAAATATCTACGAATCCATAAAGTTAGACGGCTGAATACTGCCTCCAGTATTCTTCGCCAAACCCACAAATGAACATGGACAATCCTCAGAAAGGAAATTTAGGTCAAAAAGCACAATAATACCTTCAATGCTTACCTGTGATTGACCCTACCTACCACATTAGAGCCACTATCAACCAAAATTAATGGATTTATTGAGACAAAACAAGTTCACCTATATATTAACTGAGAGCAGCTTTTACTTCTCTCTTTTAAAATGATTCAATGCACATATCTCCTAGTAGAACAAGTAATGTAGTTACAAGGGAATAAATTTAGTTCAAAGAGCACCCATCAACTTTAAATTTAAAATAAAAAATAAATAAATGAATAAATAAATAAAAAGAAGATTATAAATTAGTTAACAACATAACGGTAGAAATGACTAGTATGTTGTCTGAGAACTCTAGTGTTTCCTAGCTATTCCAAATATGGAATAATTTAGTGTATTCTCAAAATTTCTATTGCTTTATCAGTGCTGCCAAAGGCTATACAATAGGGAAAAAGAATTCCTCCAGAGAAATAAGTTTCACAATTGAAAGCATTATATAGCTAAAACAATAGGAGACACCTAAGAGTAACAAAATAGAAAACTGACAGTTTCCTAACACAAAAGTAAATAAAAAATTGGCATGTACAATAACAGCAGGCCAGAGGATAAACCTGTGTCAACAAAGATTTTCATATTCATAAGATTGCGAACATCTTGATCATGAAAGACCAATATCCCCTCCACGATAATAACATCAGAAGCATTCACCTGGCATCAATCAAATTAAGAATAGTGTACTCTATCTTCTTGTTACAAAATAATAAAATTAGAAAGTGATAATGTATAATACGCATTCCAGAACAGCGTATTATTAAGTCAATACCTGTCTGAAACAATCTGAACGGCGACGATGTATCTTGAAATCATAAATTGGAACTTGATAAGGTTGACCGGATTTAAGAGTTTTAATGCAATGTAGTAGTTGCTCATGGTCAAAAGCATCTACATAGCAAGACATGAAAAAATGAAAACATTAAACACCCTTTATATATATAAAAAAGGCAATCAAACCCTATTTCAATGAAGATTTGAGTACACATTGATTACCAGGATGGTCAAAATTGTACTCATGAACACGTTCTGATTCTTCTGCAGTTAAACCACGATAGAAAGAATCCTACAAAACATCCATAGCAACCAGTTAACATTCCATATTAATAAGAAAAAGAACAAAAAGAAAGCAATAGACACGAACACAAACCTGATTGACAAGCACAACACGGTGATCATGAAGTTGTTGAATGATCATATCACAAACAGTGGTCTTACCCGAAGCTGTACCCCCAGAAACTCCTACATCACGATTGAACATAAACCAAACCAGTCAATGCTAAGTACATTCTTCTCAACAGCTACCAATAACATCAAAGAATACCATAAGAAAAAACAAATTCCAATCAACTACATAAAAAACCTAGTAGAGCAAGAAAAATCGACGTATACTCCAAATTCCGACTAACTAGAAGTTAATTGCAGTTAAATAAGCGAAAAAGAGAGAAACGACGAAGCAATGAGAAAGAAGTACCGATAACAAAGGGCTGTTTGGGAGCGTTGACATCGGAGACAGAGGAAACGGAAGCCTTGGGAGACGAAGTAGGAGTATCAATACGCAGACCGGAGAAATGAGGCCCAGAGGCCTTCTCCATCACGTAGTCTATCGACATCATCCCCTCCGTCATTCGGAGACTCTAATACGTTGCTTTTGACACACAAGAGGAAGAGAAGCGAAGACTGTGTTTCTTGTTTAGTGTCGTTTTGTCAATATAGTCCCCGTACATATGCGAGTCTGCTTTTGGCGTTATTTAAAAGCGGAGGAGGAGGATTTCGAATATGCTCGTACGAGGTTCGCTTCCCGCTGACGTGGCGTCTGTTTACTGGTGGAGCACATCTTAAAAAACGTAACAGCCAATTAAACGTCTGGTATTGTGAGATTATGGTAGACGTGACAGCACGCAATTCTTTATAAAATACATTTATTTCATGTGATCTTATCCTCTTTGTATTTCTTTCTTTTCTAACTGATCTTCCGTTGAGAAACTAGGGTATCACGGCATGCTAAAACTATTACAGAATTATTTAATTAAATTTCGTTATCTTAATTTTATTTTTTTTTAATCAAATGGACCATCCCTATTTAATTCTCTCCTATCAGAAATCACACCCAATAGCGTCAATGCCTTTCATTTATGTTAAGCCTTCATCTTCTTCGTATCTTCACTTATATATTAGTTTAACATTTCAATTATTTATAGTATTTAATTGTTAAATTAGTTTCTAATTAGTTATTAAATTAATTTTAGAATTAAATATTTAATGTTAATTTTAATTTTTAAATTATCGATGAAATATAAAATTATTAAAATTTATTAGATCTTGAATAACGTGAATTGATATGATCATGAAAAATAGAAGAATTAAGTGACTGTAGCTGAATGTTTTCTATATTAATTATATTTAATATATTGTAATTCGATAAAATTGTTTTCTTATTTAGGTGTTCATTGGAGTAATGTCTGTGTTAAACATCGATTTCAATGATGATACCTCATTCAGGTAGATCTTCGTTAACATTAAATAAGAAATTATTAGATGAAGGCTACTAAGAAGACTCGTGCAATATTTTGAGTGATAACATCGTTCAAAGTATTGGAATTCATGTTCCTATTATTCTTTCGACAAATTTAGTCAATAAAGAGTGTTTTCATGGTGTAACGACATCCAGCAGATGTTATATAAATCGTGATAAAAAAAAGCGTTATAATTTGATCATAAGTGACTACTTTAAAAGTGAGAAATCAAAGTACACATCGGAACACTTTAAACACCGATTTCGAATGAATGTGTGTTATTCGAACACATATTGGAAGCTATTAAAAGTCATGATGAATATTTTACTCAACATATAATGCAGCAAAAAAAGTTGGATCTAGTTCGTTAAAAAAAAATGATAGTTGCA
Source organism: Cardiospermum halicacabum (assembly GCA_031304145.1). NCBI lineage: Eukaryota > Viridiplantae > Streptophyta > Magnoliopsida > Sapindales > Sapindaceae > Cardiospermum > Cardiospermum halicacabum. Next base: position 4,881,149 of record CM062398.1, on the reverse strand, counting down.
ATACGGATGCTTGCATATATATGTTCTGCTGATCTGCTTGATGAGTATGTTGAAATAGGAGAGTCCACAACAATTGAGAGTTTAAAGCATTTTATGATGATCTGCTTGATGAGTATGTTGAAATAGGAGAGTCCACAACAATTGAGAGTTTAAAGCATTTTATGATGTTAAAATCGAAATTTTTGAAAAAAAAAATATTTAAGAAAACCACATGCAAATGACGTGACAATTTTGCTAAAGGAATGTGAGGATTGATGTTTTCCAGATATGCTGGGAGTTTAGATGGTATGTATTAACATTGGAAAAAATGCCCCACAGCTTGGCATGACACACATACTAACGGGTTTAAAAAAGTTCCTACACTTATTTTTAGAGATTATAGCTTCACAAAATTTATGGATTTGGCATGCATTCTTTGGCATGGCTGGTACTAATAACGATATCACTATATTAGATAGGTCTCCATTATTGATGATCTAATCAATGATGTTGCTCCACCTTGCAATTTTACTATTGAAGGTCACCATTATAACATGGGTTATTATTTGCCCGATGGAATATACTCACAGAATGCTACACTAATCCAAATGATTTCTGAATCAATTTCTATGAAAGAAAAGTTATTTGCCCAACGCGATGAATCCGTTCGTAAGGATATGGAATGAGCATTCGGAGTATTACAAAGTAGATGGTATATTGTTAAAGGACCAGCACGCTTGTGGAATGCAGGAGATCTTGGAAAAATAATGAAGACGTGCATTATTTTGTACAATATGATCATAGGCATTGATCCGGAAAATTGGCAACCTCATGGAGATGAAAGGATTCAAGATGTACAAATTGAGCACGACTATTTTCGTTATTCGAACCTCTAGACAACTACTTGGATCTATTCCTATCACCTAAGGCTAGTTAGCAGTCAAATCCATGCTACCCAAAGGTTAGAACCCAATTAACAAGACAGCACAAAGAGAACAAAATAGTTCAAAGCAACATACAGAAACAATGTAAACATTAAATCAGACTTTAACAGAGTTCAGATTTGTATATTATGATCGAGTGGTTAACTTACCAATCTTGTCCTTAGCTTAAATACAGAAATCGGGAACAGAAAACAGAATAGGGTAAACCCTCAGAGATAGATCAAATATCCCAAAAATGATGTCGTCGCATCCAAACATGAGCCAAGCTTTAGAATGATGACGCATATTCAGAAAATAGGTTGGCAATCAAGACTAGATATGCTTTCACGCATCGATGTATACGTCTAGTTTTCCCTACAGCATATTGGTCTTATCGTATTAATTTAGGACATGACTTTTATACAGATTACAAAGTTATATTCTTAGTTTAGCAAATAAATACGAACTCCAATTCATGTAACCACATTATACATGATTTCAGTTCATATTAAATTAATCAAAGAATTAGGGTTTTCAATTTGAGCAGCGATTAAATATCAATTAAAACTCAATTAACCTCAAATACACATATTGAAAATCAAGGGTTTCAAAACCCAAATCAATTGAAATTAAAACCCCAATTTCGTCAAACCCTAATTTATTCTAAAAATCCCAAATCAAAATAAAGCGATTTAAATAATAAAAAAAGGGTATCAAAATCATTATCTGAAATTAAGAGAATAACGAAATCAAGTTTCTAAGCTTTGAAAAATATGACTTAGAAATCTGCGACCAGGTTTTGGTTTGAGAGAACACACAGATTGGTTTCTAGGTTTTGTAAAAAGTGATTTTAAAAACCTTTATTTTACTTATATATGAATGGTATATATTACCATAAACCCACAAGTATCAATTTAGTTTTAAAATGATCCAAATTGAGAATTAATTACAAAATACATCAAATTTCCATTATGTTTTCAAAATCATCACAAAAGTCAATTAAGTCAAACCATATGGTCAAACTGGAAATTCAATGTTTTTAAAATACCCATTTTAACGAAAAATAACATAAAATAAAATAAAATAAACTAAACGAAAAATAAATTTTCAAAATATGAAATAAATAGTTCCAACTTACGCACGTGACAATTCTATGATATGAATTGATATTGAAAGGTGGATGTTTATGCTTGTAATTCTCTAATTAGACTAGTTGAGAAATGTTTATAGCTAAACAACTTCAATTTAGATTACTTAGTTTTAATGCGTAATTTGTGAACAGGATTCAACTTGGGAAACTGGGTTTTGAATTTTGTAGATTTTGATTGTCTTGAATGGGAAATCAAATGAATTGATTTAGTAATTGAATGACAAATTTGAACGTGATTAACTTGAAAAGAACTTTAATTGGAGTCTAATCCTTACTTGTATTATTGTTAATTAAGTTCTATGTAATTATAATAAATCATCTAATCATCTGCTTAGCAATTTTAATTAGTGGAATTCGGTAATTTGTCTAGTGCTTGTGGATCGACACTTGAATGTTCTACTTCGAATATCCGTATACTTGCAGAAGCTGTACATTCACGATCTTTGGACAAGGCAACCTGCATGGATCTTTGAAAACACAGTTGAAGATGCAAATAGAATATGAAGAGAAATTGTCTATGCTATCTATGAGTACTCGGTCGAGGGCGATCCAGATTCTAATTAGCTAAGTGTTATTTAAACATTAGTTCATTATAACCTTATATTAATGTAAACATTTTTTTTTATATATATAATAAACATCTATTTTCACATACTAATATTGTGTCCTCCATAGATATGTGATCTATGTGGGGATCATTGTACAATAGGATAAAAACATGCTTCCAAGTCATGAACATCTGAAAGCTGGAGACCTTTTTTTTTTTGCCTACTTCCAGGTGTTCATGACCTGAAAGCTACTTTACTTAGTTTTCTGAACCTAAACACCTAGAAATAGACAAAAAGGATATCCAGTTTCAAGGTATTCATGATCTGAAAGCATATTTTTTTTTTTTGTTACAAAGTGCAAATTGATTTTCAAAACTCATAAATTAAGTAAATAATCACTATGCAATAAATTGGTTTTCATTAATAACTATCGTAAGACCATGGAAAATGCGTTGGTTACTTATCCTAGACAGTATACTCCTACGTAGGACTAAGAAAATATCATGTTTTTCGATTTTCAATATGCGATAAAAATATTATCTATTCTTATTCATGAGGTTGCAAGCATAACAACTCCGAATCGACCTCTATCCCTTGATAGGAGCACATTTTTTCAATATGAACACATATAGTTAATAGTTCAATCATTCAAATGGAATGGAAAATCAGTCCTATAACATTTATTAGACCCTATTACATATTATATAGTTTTTAGAGTATTGATGGTTGAATAAAAATTACAAAAACATGCTTCATGGCTAGCAAGACCGAGAAGCAATAGGCCTTTTTTGCCTGTTTCCAGGTATGAAGGACCTGGAAGCAGACTAATCATCTTTTTGGTCGTTCACACTTGGAAACAAGCAAAAAGGGTCTCCTGCTTCCCGGTCTGGTTGACTTGGAAACATGTTTTTGGATGTTAAAAAGTGTAAATTGATTTTCAAAACTCATAAATTTAGTAAATAATGATCCCCGCACTCAATTGGTTTTCATTAATAAATATCGAAAGATAATGGGGAATACATTGGTTACTTATCCTAGACAGTATACTCCTACATAAACTAGGAAACATCATCTTTTTTTATTTTCAATATGCGATAAAAATATTATCTATTCTTATTCATGAGGTTGTAAGCATGATAAATGGATGGTTTTAACAACTCCAAATCAACCTCTATCTCTTGATCGGAACACATTTTCAATAAGAAACCATTAGTTGGATAGTTCAATGATTCAAATGGAGTGGAAAGTAGCCCCATAATATTTTTTTTGACCCATATACACATTCCACATTTTTACAATATGTATGGTTAAATAGACTTGCCAAAGAACCATATTTTCAGGTCTAGAACACCTAGAAGTAGGAGCCTTGTAACATTCCAAATTGAGAAAAGCATTAAAATGACTTGAATTGCTACCCATATCACCAACATGCACTTTATTTTTTTGGGAGATCAGAACTTAAGAAATTTAAAGTTAAATGTGTTTGGCTTGGAGCAATTTTGGGATAGATGACCTTCGAAAAGTTTGTCCGGAAAGCAGAACCAAAAAATGAACGAGATGACAATTATAAATACCTTAAGATGAGAAATTACGTACGGGAACGGGTTCTCCACGTCATTGCTCACTAGGAGAACTCTCCCAATCAATATATAACACATGGCATGGCATAAAACCAACTCAGGTTTTAATTATAAAATCCCTAATTTGTAAAATTCCTTATTTGTAAAATCTCTAATTAAGAATACAGCTCTTCATACCTCCTTCAATCGCGACACTCACTTTTTTTCGATCGGCGATTTCTTTACGCAGCTAACGTTGTTCTATTGCTCTCTCTTTTAACACCTTTTGTGGTCCAGTTTCTGAAACAACTCTTTATTTTGATATTTGGTATTGATTGTCGACTCTCCCATCTCTCGTAAAGGTAAATTTTAGTTTCGTGCGAAGTTAGAAGTTTCGGGGATGGAACAAGAGGGAAGTATTGAAACAAGCAGATTGTCATGACAATGACATTAGCATTCTCCGGGGATGGAACTTGTAATAATGGACAGTTCTTTGAGTGCTTGAACATGGCTTCATTATGGAAGCTACCCATTGTGTTTGTTGTGGAAAATATTGTAAAACCAATTCATGTGAATGAGAATAATTTTCAATTTTTGAATACTCAAATTGAAATGAAAACAGAACTTACCTAGTCTTCAACAAAGAGATTGTATCACCAATCGAAGTCAAACTTTCGAATAATTGAATTTTCTTAGTAGGTTTTTCAATGGAACCGCTACATTCAACTTTTTCTTTAGACAAAATCGGAGTATATAAACTATCATCTTTCACATATTCCGGAAGAAATATTCTCATATACACAACTGCTACTATAGCAATTGTCGTCGCTACCTATTTAACCATCGAAATCGAATCGAATCGAATCAAACTCAAACTCAAAATCAAATTTTGATGACAATGAACGAAATTCAAACGATGAGAGTGAGTGAAAAACCTGAAAAGTTAACGAAGTGGAGAGAAATCGAGTGGAAATGTTTCCACAAACGAACACATGATCCAATTCCTGATAATATTCCGAAGAAAGCGAGTGCCGAGAGTGAAGAAGGGAGGAAAGTTGTATTCTTAATTAGGGATTTTATAAATTTAGAAAATTTACAATTAAAAACGGAGTTGGATTTATATCATAATTCATGTGTCATATATTGATTTGGATTTGGAGGGTTCTTCAATTGAGCCAATGACATAACCTGTCCCGTACATAATTTTCCCCTTAAGATGTGGTTGAAAAATGTTAAAGAGTTTCTCCAGATTTAACCAGAACCGAAGCAGACCTTTAAAATAAAATGTTGAAGGCTATTGGAGATCTTGTAAGGATGCAAAATTTGTTTTTAACATTTTGATGTCCGTTGTATAGTTGTTTTTTCGAAATATTTTCATCTGGTGTACATAAAAGAACCAAAATTGTTTATTACGTTAATATACAGGCGTTCTGTTGACCACCATATTAGGGCGTTTTATTGATCACTATCTTTAGAGCAAACATTGGGTTGAAGTGAGAAAATATAACTTGGAGATGACATTAATACCTTTTTATATTGCATAAAGAAGGTACAAGATTCACATAGAAAAAAGAAGGTTAATATCCTTCATTTGTATTTCTTTTCCAAACTAAATTACATGTTTAATGAAGGCATTAAACAAGATAAAGTTAAAAAAATAAACACATGATAAATATACAAAAGCCAGTGAAAACCGCTAGTGATTTTGCTCTTACCAGGTATATCATATTCCCCTTATTTTCCTTCTTTTGCTATCAAATTGGAAGTTGAGCTTCATAATCAATCGGAATGGCTTAACCAGATCTCAAATCTCAATTCAATTCAAAAGGACCATGAAGACATACCCGTTTTCCTTGCCATTATAATTCCTCAGAAAATTTGGACCGTAAATGCAGATTGAATCTACTCACAATGGCTTTCTCTATCTGCATCCATAAAAAGATAGGGACTGAATACCTTCAAAACTTGTTCATATACTGGTCGCTTGAAATCCACCACCTGCTCACAAAGCCTTAAAAACATGAGAAGCCAAAATGACACGAAACTTAATAGAAAGCATTTAACTTCCCCTCAATAATCCATTAGTATAATTCACATACACGCTCCAAAAGTTGCTCAGGATACATCCATGACCACTGCTTGAACTCTGGAGCTTCACTCCCATCTCCCATCAGATTTATTTCTTCCTCCTTTCCAGTGAACTCCAAGAGAAACCTGTGTTTCCACAATAAATAGACAATAAGGAAACAATTAACCACCAGACCTCATAGGAGTACAATCTGTGCACAAGCAAAAATCACCTTGAAAGGAAGTAAGAAACAACAGAATGATTCAATCAGTAGCAAATAAGTACTAAACAGATAACTGTATTTTATAACAACCATACACCATGCAAGTTTCGGGTCCTCATATGGCTGGTTAAGTCAGGTAAGGATATGCAAAGCTAAACTTAAAGGTATGATTACCACTGCTAATAAAGTCAAAACAAGAGCTTCCATTGGTTAAAGATACAATCATTTAGCATAGAGATGGAATTCCTACCACTTCTGAGCTTGACCTTTGAAATTTGTTCCCCATCGACGATTAAGTTTGTCCTTGACTTTGCGTGGAAAATCATATGTCAGCCAATAAGGTGTCTAAGAAAAAATGTAAAACACAAGATATAAGTTCATCTCACATGATACAAGATTTTAAGGACACAAGTTGGACATTCATGTGGACAATACATCCTAATAAACACACCTCTGCAAGAAATACTGCTGAAGTAACACCTGTTTCTTCTCTAAGTTCCCTCATAGCTGCATTTCTCAAATCCTCCCCCTCATCAGCACCACCCTACACAACTCTCATGAACCACATGTTAAAAAAGAAACCCAAAAAAAAAAAAAGGTAGCACTTTGAATGCATACAGCAATGAAAAAAAAAAAAAGGCTAAGTACAGAAGTTTACTCTAACATGCATTAACCTTTCAGCACAAAAATAAGTTAAATAAATAAATAAAAGTGATAACAATGATAATAAGAACAAAAATAACAACAGCAGCAACAAAAATCAATAATAAAGATAAAATAGAAATTTCCCGTGACAGGAATGGTGGATACGTTGTTATAAGCATCTTAAACCACCTAATAACACATCTGTGTGAATTAGAAAATACAATAATGAACTTCAAAAGGTTTGTCCCAATGTTAAATGATATCAAATTAAGTGCATGTTTATTTTTCTTAACTTAAACACTTAATGTCACTTAACCTAAGACATTTTACTCATGAATTTGATGAAATTAAGTGGAATAAAGTATTAAGCGGAGAAAAACAAACAAGCACTAAGTTTAAGAAATCCCAATCAACAAAATTTACACACCAAATCAAATGAATGTCAGCAAACATACATGTTAATAGTTTTAATTGAAAAATTGTCAGACATACTTGAGGCATTTGCCATGTATCTGGTATATGAATCCTTGAAGCTGCAAATATTTTCTACCCCAAAAGAAAATAATAATAATAATTAGAAATATAAAACAGATCTTTCAACAATAGAGAGGAAGGGAGGGAGAGAGACCGACCTTGTTGGAAAGATTGAGGAGACAAATGCCTACATTTTTCCTGTACCCATCAGGAGGCGCTTCAATGGCTAGGGCTGTTGAAGAAGATAACAAACAACAGGAAACCTTCAGACTCGTTGACTTCGATGACAATTCACGCACTTTCCCAAAGAAACTGTGACCCACATGACAACTATACAACAAACTTCCAACCACTGCCATTCTCCTAGCTTCAGGATTTCTAAGTATTCCTCGAGTTCCAAGCTGTTTCTGACAATTTTTAGTAACAGTCTGAAAAAGTCAAATTGATATCTTGCATATGAACTTTAAGGATTGAACAAGTTCCTCTGATTTCAAATAGCTAACATGCCAGACAGTACCAAATTGACAAATATAAAATAAATAATCACTAAAATAATAAGTAAAAGAGAACACCGGAACTTTTACCAGTCCTTGTTTCGATTACTCCCATTTTGATTTTTTAAAGTACAGTTTCATATATTATTGTCTCATATCAGTCATTTTAAATGGAAAAACCATGTTTGGATGGATGGTTTCATAGGTTATGATATTATGTGTAACAGAACTAAAATTACCACAACACCCTTCAATAAAAATCTCTAATATGAGAGATACTAATACTAAATAGCCAAATTTTCTTCCATAACCAATTTAAAAATATAGCATAAACAAAGTAGAAGAGAATAAATAAGCAATTGATTGTTTCAGTAATTGAAAAGGCAGAGCATTAGACAACTTCTTTCTCAGCAAAGTAAAGAAATAGAGAGAGATAAAAAAGGAACGAGATTTTTTTTTTTTTTTTTTAATTGAGTGAATATCAAAACTATATCCCCAAATTGGAGAAACCAGAGCTATAGATCTAAAACTAACAGACTGTGGATGAAATTAAATAAAGCAATCCTCTCTGTGATTGTTAACAGGGGTCGCCACCAGCCAAGGAAAGATGGTCAAATGTAGAAAATAGGCAGAGGGCTGCAGCAGTGATGGAAGTAAAGATTGTGGTCAGAGAAAGAGAACAAAGTGGTAATGGACCTAACAGCTAGGTCGAATATTGTAACACGGATAAAAGACCATGGGACCATTCTTGGCCAGTAAGCAAACAACAGATGAGATACAAGTAGCATCCCTCAAGGTGCCAACTCTTTTTCAGACTAGTTCAATTAATTTAAAGACCTGGTTATACCTATTTATCGCACGTCTTTCCCAGTCGACTTTAGGTAATCCCAATGAACTTTTGAGATCACACACATTTTACATTTACCTATAGATAAAGATGGATTCGAGTTTTAACTGCACAACATGCATGACAAAGCAGAAAATTTCAGAGAAAAGGAAGCGGCTTTATGACAAACTCAAAATCCACCAATCAGAGAAAGGTACACATGACAAACTCCTTTATAACCAATCTTTTTCAATACCAGCAGTACAATTAATTTTTTTCTAAAATTCCAACCATTAGCCAGCAAATTGACAACAACAATTACACTGAGGACACACGACTCAAGACCAGTAGTTTTTAAAACATTAACAAGCCACCCTAAGGAGAAAGTTCAGAATGAATAACAACAAAGTCATACTTAACTTCTAAATTACGCTCATGGGAATACTATGTTGCATGGAAACGCCAAACACCATGCCGTCCCCGTCTCCGATTCACCACGGAAACTTGGAAACTTAGAATCACTTTGGATTCACCAAGTTGATAATTTTTGTTTATCATAACAAAATTATGTGTTTCCCGAATCATTTTTAACACCTAATACATTTATTATATATCTATAAATATACTAGGACACATAGATAACTTTCTCCCAATTATGTTATTAATTCTATTGTTTTCAATTATTATAAACTATTTAAAAATATAAATTATAGTATATAAACAGCCGTCCCCGTATCCCCTACTTTTAAATACTCCCGTTTCCCGTATCTGTCCCCGTCTCCGAATGGGGACGCGTACCCGTTTCCATGCAACATAGTGGGAATATATATCTGTGTCACTCAGTGTGTGACCTCAAAATGTTAATACCGAAGAGCAATTGAGAAAGCTAACCTGATGGCAAAGCTTTTCAGTAGAAGCAGAAAAAGCTCTCTTAGACCCTTTCTTTATATCAGCCACATTAGCAGATAGACCTCAATCATTCTGAATCTCTGTGTTAACGAAAACCAAAAACAAACAATCTTCAGAATAATCTACAAGAAAAGTGTTCTATCCACAATTCAAACACTTAAGAGGTTAAATTGAAAACTACAAATAAAAGACGTACAATTTACAGACAGCCGAACACAGAGAACATGAATAGGCTGATAATGATATGATCTATTCCTTTACAAATAAATAAATAAATAAAACTCATGGGATGTATACTTGTATACAAGTCATATAGAATCTGAAGCATACCTGTCATAATTTGTTAACCAACTAACTAAGGACTCTTTTCCTTTCTTTTTGATATCTCACCACAATATTTCTCTTCAAAGGGATCCCAAATCGGACTTACTCCTTCATTCACACAAAATTCTACAAAATTCTACGAACTACATGTCTGATGGGTGGTAACAGTGGGTCACAATACAAAATTTAAACCACATTGCACTAGTATTGATTTTCCACAAGTGGTGTGATAGTATTTTTTACGTTATTCTTCCTCAAGATTCAATAGATTGCACAAACCTAACCAAATATGAAAACCATTGGTTACATTTCTTACTTAAGTAGACATAAATTTTCAAAATACAATTTGTGTAATAGAAAAATGTAAAATTGTCAAACGTTATATTACCGAAGCAGCAAAAAGACTCACAAAATATCTCATCTTCGCCTTAGAAAACAAAATTCATGTGTTTATACCTAATAATTAAAAAATAAAATAAAATAAAAAAATAAAAGACAGAATCCAAAACACTGGCTATAAATAATCTGAACCAAGTAACAAATAACAAATCAGGATTCAAGAGGCAAGTAATTAAAGAAAAACATAAAAACAATATAATATTTGAGCTCAAACGCGTACCTAGGAAGTACTTGGTAACTATGCAGATGATGCAATTGCCTGACTTATGAGACGTCTGTTAACTGGTCAAGCCTCTCCAAGTGAATATGAGAGGAAGATTGACAGGGGAGATCAATGAGATTGAAAGAGAAAGTATTTGACAAAGAGAAGATCAAAGTGTCGAGTTTTTTGGATTTTGAAAATCGACGAAATCTTATTAGTGTCAGTGATAGTGTATTCGACGAAAGGACCTGATGAGAGTTTCTTAGGAATTATCCAAATCCCTAATTCAGTTCCAAATTAAAAAAGTGTCCTGGCTAAAACAAGGAAATATCCAATATCCAGCAGACACACTAATGTCCAAATTACGCAGATTTTTTTTTCTTTCACAAATTGATGTTGAAGCGGTGAATCGAACCCGGTACCATTTTAAGATAAATAAACAGAGATGCAAATATAACTTTTATTTCATAACTATAAAAAGTAAAATATCGGTCAATAAAATCATAAATCTAACAAAATCTTATTAAACGTAATAATAATCAAATGGGCAAAATAAGGGTACAAAAGAAAAGAAAGGCCTCACATATATCCTACTATTTATTCTCTTCAGCATGTTAAACATGAATCTCAAAAGAAGATGCAGAAGAAAGCAGCCAGAAGCAGAACAAACGAAGCAGACACCGCAGAAGATGATGACGAAGATGTAGTGGAAGTGGAAGAGGAAGAGGAAGAGGAGGTGGTGACCTTAAGCTTCATGCCTTGGTCACAGTGTCCTGCTGTTCCACAAGCAAAGTAACGAGTACCTTCTTTATCAAGCTTCACCACATCATTTCCAGTGTTCATTGATTTCACTGATGTTCCCAGGTCGCAACTCTTGTATGCACTCTCACTTCCCAGCTCCACCACACTATGCAGCCCTGATGTGTACTTGAAAACTGTCCAAAATATACACCACATTCATATTAACCCATCTTATACTTAAATAACAAATATAATAATTATAAGTTAATACCTAGTTGATCACCAACTTTGAATGTCTGAGAAGATGCCCAGGACTTGAAATCTGTAGATTCATCCCAACCTTGGCTACCACCAACAACAATCTGTGCACCATAACCTTGTTTAACCACTGTTAACAATACACCTATAATCATCCCCACTATCCTTATTTTCTCCATTTTGATTGCTCTTTGGTTTTGGTTTATCGGTTGTGTTGTGTGTATATTTTTATACACCAAAGTCTTATTTTATTTTTTATTAGGTTAGTTGGAAAATGGGCATCTGGAGAATGTATAGTGTGTTCTTGATGTATTGGCTTGGCTGCCAAGCAATATCTGTCTGGTTAAAGTGTCGCTGAGACTTGGAGTTCAAACAAAGATACATCATCAGTTGTGGAAACATACAAGGTTATTTATCTACGTTACCAAAATGTGAACTTCTGGAAAACAATCAAAACAAAACACAGTATCTCTTATTTTATATTTTTTTCCCCATTTTATTATCCAACAGCAACAATGCACAACTATAACATCTCTGTTCCCTTTCAGGTTGAGTAAGAGATCAAAATTAAGACGTCAAAAACGTGAAACTCTAACTACTAATGTGCTCGTTTGAAAAAGGAAACAACTTGGTTATACACGATGTCTTTGGCATTGATTCCCATTATGAAATCCGCATGAGCATAGTCTTTGATAAACTGGACACTAAGTTTATCACCATTGTGAAACTTGAAAACATCAAGCAATTCCTGGACATCTCTAACATCAGAAAGAGCATCTTTGCCGCCGTAGCTGATGAAGATGGGTGTCTCATGGGGAATGTTCGAGATGTTGTATCCTGGAGGCCACACGTTCCCATAATGAACCAAGTTTAGATCAGGTCTTCCATAGTTGTATTTTGCAATTTTTCTGTCTCTAATGACTGCAAAAGTCAATTCATTTCATTAGCTTACCAGTACTGTTACAGGGACTTAAAATACTAGGATATGTTTGGACTTGACTTACTTTGAGCCAAGTGAACCAGGTTCTTGGTTGATGTTGATTGAGGCTCATTCTTGATGAATAAATCAATGGTTGAAGAATTCAGACAACAGTTTTTGCCTGTGAAGGAGAAAAAACATTACAACATAACTAAATTATAATAGAGGGTAAAACAACTATAGTAATACCAGTAATTGCAGATAGTAAATCATAGCAGTCAACTCCAGGATTGGTGCAAAGAGTTTTGATAAATTCATCTACAGGTTTCCTGTCATTGTCAAGAAATCAATTTAGTTAGAACAGTTGGGAAATCGTTGTCAATCAATGAGCAGTCTTGAATTCAGCTGATCTTATCTTATCATATCTTTATCTTATCTTACCCTTTTGGATTGAACTCTGCTAAACCCAACAATGCACCTGTAATCTATTGAGAAGAACATGTTATACTTAAATCAATATGTGTGTCTATTTATAATTCATATTATACCTCTCCAACAAAGGCTCTGGCAGCTAAAACAACAAAAGCAGTGTTCATGTAACTCAAATAAGCAATGGGACTCAACAAGGCTGCTGATTTGAGCTTGTCAACATGTCCTTCTGAGAAGGAAGCCAAAGCTATAAGAGTTCCCTGTTTAACCAAACATTGAAGAGATATTAGATATGTATGTAATGTATAATCCTATAATTAGTGTTTTAGATGATTGTGACTTACCAGTGAATGTCCAACATAATGAATCTTCTGACCAGTTTGGGCATAAACATGGTCAAAAAAAGCTGGATAATCATATGCCACCAGTTCATCCCATGACCAATTCCAATATTCCTGACAACATTAATCCCTCATTAACATCATTAATTTCTCCATGCAAACACAAATGAAAATTCATAATGTATATACCTGTTGACTAGAATCAAGTGTGACATGTCTTCTGCTAAATCTTGTCCCTCTTGTGTTAGCAATCCAGACATCAAATCCTTGATCTGCTAATATCATAGGTAGATTTTGCTCAGGTGGATTCAGCAGCCATGTCATTCCATCCTGCACTCAAAATTAAAGAAGTTGAATTTGTGAAGCGACGACAAGAGTCACAAGACCCTTTTGTCATTGGGAATCTAAATTCACTGGAATGTCCTTTTCTTAACTTCAAAGCAATTAGCATACATCATTGTCAAATCCAATTTGGTCTTATTCACTACTCCTACCTAGAAAGAATAATAATACTATACATCCATTTATTAATGAAGTTTTCATTCACGTGATTTTAGTTTGGCATCTTTTGCAGAGAGCAGATTCATCATTCATTCATTCACAAGCTTTGCCCAAAATTAGATGTCATTGATTTGTGCTGTTTACAGACTTAAGCTAATTTTAAGGCCAATCAACTCCACCCCACAAAAAGTTTTTCACTTTAGAACAAAGTGATTAAAAAGCAGAGAAGACAACATAAGTAGATAGCACATGTTAATCACTTTTTCTTCATCATCATCAAAAGGAAACCACTGAGAACATACCACAAGGACTCCATGTTGTATCAAAACTGGTTGTTTTCTCACAGTGGGAGGAGTGGGGACACGTCCTTGTATGATCCTTTGCATGTTAAGTATATACCCATCTTTGGTTGTGACCTGCGAAATTAAAATCAATCAATCAAGCAAACACAGCAATGTTACACATTATTTTACAATAACCCCACAATTGATTGACACTTACATGAATCTCCTGGCATTTGTAGCCCCAAACATTGACAGAAGAAGCACATATACCAATTTGGTCAGTAACAGTATCAGTATCACCTCCATCAGCAAACAACCAAGGCCTTGTTGCATAACTGGGTTGAGGTTGGACTACCAAAAGAAGAAGAATAAAGAAACAGAGGACTCTGTTATTACAACCCATCAGTATTTAGTAACTGGTACTCCACCGCTTGAGTTTCTTCTCTCCGGCTCAATCAATCAATATATAGAGATATGATTAGAATAGAATGGTTTTTTTTTTGGGGGTTTTTTTCAGTTATGGTCAACAATTGGATATGTATTGATGAATGTAGTGATAAAAATGTTAATGGGTTGTGTGTGAATGCTGCAAGAAAAGTGAAGGCAGAGAGAAAACAACAGAACCATGAAGAAAACAAACAACAGAAGATGGGGGCAACAATGTCTTGTTGTGTATTATATATTGGTTTGCTAGCTGGGATGGGTGGGTCCGACTTATGTGTGAACGTGTAGCTCCGCCGCATTCTGTGCCGCTAGTGTAGTATGGCTTTGCTCTGCTCTGCTATTCAGTGATCAAACGTGTGAACACGAAATCTTCAGGTCACGATGAATTAAGCCATTTCAAAGACTGCTTACTTGAGATATGTTTGACTCTATGACTGTAGATGACTAAGCCCATAAAAGTCAAGTATCATGGTATGAGCATTATCTTACTTATATAAGAAATATTTGGTTCATTATCTTCTATATATATTTTTTCCTTCTTTTTATTTTTATTTAAATAAACAACCAAAAAGAGCCGACAGATCCCTAGTATATTATAATCTAAAAGCAATACGTAAAACTGAAGTAACTTATTTTCTTATTAGAAATCAAAATACAGCACTACAGCATCAAACGTTAAACAGAACTCAATGGCAATGGAGGCGAAGTACTAGTGTGACGTTTGAAGAAGGAAACAACTTGATTATACACTATGTCTTTGGCATTGACAGCCATTATGAAATCCAGATGAGCATAGTCTTTGATAAACTGGATCTGAATCTTATCACCATCATGAAACTTGAACACATCAAGCAATTTCTGAACATCTATAACGTCAGAGAGAGCATCTCTGCCGCCATAGCTGATGAAGATGGGTGTATCGTGTCTAATGTTCGAGATGTTGTATGCTGGAGGCCACATTTTCCCATAATGCATCAGGTTTAAATCAGGTCTTCCATAGTTGTATTTTGCAATTCTTCTGTCCCTAATGACTGCACATTCAATTCATTAGCCTTCCATCAAAACTATATTGACTTAAATACTGATTTACTTGACTTACTTTGAGCTAAATGAACCAGGTTCCTGGTTGCTGTTGATTGAGGCTGATTTCTGATAAATACTTCAATGGTTGAAGCATTCAGACAACAATTTTTGCCTGTGAATGACCACAATATGCATTACTACATGACTATTAGAAATTCGCATAAGGTTCTCAAGAGCCACTATCCCAAATTCAAATTCAAGTTAGTCCTCCGGGTTAATTTGGTCTCTCGACTTTTCCAACGGTATCAAAATACTATTATAGAGTAGAGGTAAAACTACAGTAGTACGAACCAGTAATTGCAGATAACAAATCATAGCAGTCAACTCCAGGATAGGTACAAAGAGTGACGATAAAATCTTCTACAGGTTTCCTGTCATTATCAAGAAATCAAATTTGATATAACAGTTGGTAAATTATTATCACCTATATCATCAATCTGTACTGTATCTGTATCTGATCTTACCCTTTTGGATTGAATTCTGCTAAACCTAACACTGCTCCTGCAATCTGTTGAGAAGAACAAGTTATATTTACATAAAAGCTAACTGTCTGCACATTTATGGAGATATTATTTATATTTATACCTCTCCAAGGAAAGCTCTAGCAGCCAGAGCAACAAGAGCAGTTTTCATGTAAGTCAAATATGAAATAGGACTCAACAAGGCTGCTGATTTCAGCTTGTCAACTCGTCCTTCACAGAAGGAAGCCAAAGCTGTAAGAGTTCCCTGTTTAATCCAACATTAAACAGATATGAGATATGTATGTATGTATGTATATATAATCCTATAATTAGTGAATTAGGTGAATTTGACTGACCAGTGAATGTCCAACGTAATGAATCTTCTGACCAGTTTGGTAATAAACATGGTCAAAAAAGGCTGGATAATCATAAGCCACCAATTCATCCCATGACCAATTCCAATACTCCTGACAACATTCATCTCCCATCAGTATCTTCACACAAAATGAAACAAAATTCAAAATGTGTATACCCTTTGACTAGGATCAAGCGTGACATGTCTTCTGCTAAATCTTGTCCCTCTTGTGTTAGCAATCCATACATCAAATCCTTGATCTGCTAATATCATCGGTAGATTTTGCTCCGGTGAGTTCAGTACCCACGTCATTCCATCCTGCATACATCATAAAAATGTCCTTCTGTAGACACGTCATTGATTAATCATTCCAAAGAAGAACAAAAGGTGTTATACCACAAGGACACCATGTTGTATCAAAACAGGTGGTTTTATCAAACTGGAAGGAGTGGGGACACGTCCTTGTGTTATTCTTTGCATGTTAAGTATATACCCATCTTTAGTTGTGACCTGCAAAATTTATTAAAAACAATAAGTCAAGCAATCACGATATTGTTACACTGCTATTGATTGACAGACACTTACATAAATCTCCTGGCATTTGTAGCCCCAAACAGTGACAGAAGAAGCACATATACCAATTTCTTCAGTGACAGTATCATCTCCAGGCCTGGTTGGTTGAGTTTGGACTACAAAAAGAAGAAGAACAAAAAAGCAGAGGACTCTATTATCACAATCCATCAGTGTCTACTCTGCAGCTTGAGGTCCATTAATATATAGAGTCGGATGATGGTGGCATGAACGGTGTAAGAAAAATGCACGTAGTGGACAGCATAAAAAATATGGAGAAAACAATAATACAAGATGGGCAATACTGTATTTTGTATTATATACGTTGATTGGTAGCTAATTTAGAGGAGTGGTGTCTGACACAAATTAAAAAATATTGAGAAAACACTAATAGAAGATCTTCTTGTGTATTAAAGATGTTGATTGCTAAAGGAGTGGTGTTTCACAGCCACAGAAATATTCAGAAAATAAGGGAATAATGGCACCTTCTCGCTATTGATATGTTCATTGTTAGCTGGGGTTCAAGTATGGGTCTCCCTTGAGAAATTTATTCGTCTTTTCTTTTGTCTAAATAGGATGGCAACTTATGCATGGGTACATAGATATCCGTCATCATATATATATATATTTATAATTTTGAAGAGTATAATAGTAAAAGATTGTGTTTTCGAACAAAATATTATTAAATTTAAATATGATTGATAATTATATATTAATTTTGTATAAATAATTCACACAAATTTTATTATTTAAAAATAAAATTATATTTTTTTTTTTTAAAAAATTTTTTGTTACCCATCAATGGGGCTTTAATTCATATTTGAAATATGAGTAGCACTATCGGCATAAGACTCATCAATTTATATTTTTAATGTTGAAAATTTAAATTATCAAAAATAATAGAATATATTTTAGTTGGTATAATAATAATGTTAATATAGATATATACATTTAAACCTTTGTTTGTATGTATTTTTGTTAAATAACAAATATATATGAGTTAATTAATTATAAAATAAACATAAAAAAATATTAAAATAGTATATTGAAATTTAAATCTAAATTTATTAGAATCTCAAGTTTAAAGAATTTTACAAGAATACAAATCATTATCAAAATGACTAACTATTGAAGCTCACATAGTAAATTTGCCATGAATATGAGTGGATATAAAACTAAAACCGAATGAAACCAAACCGAACTGGTTTATTCAGTTCGATTTGATTTTTCAGTTAATTTAGTCTGGTTAATTATTGATGATAAAAAAATTAATTATTTTTCATTTCAATTCGATTCATGGTTTTCGATTTGGTTTACGGTTTTCGGTTCGGTTTAGTTTTGATAAAAAAAAAAAAGTACTTTAATTAAATTAATTTTTTTGAATTTTTGACCAAATCAAACCGAACCGATATTTTTCAGTTCAATTCGGTTTTATGATTTCAAAGTTGAAATTTTTTTAGTTTCGTTCAGTTTGGCCAAAAACCAAACTGAACCATACCCACCCCTAGCAATAAATCGTTTGCATATTTCTGAAAGTAATTTTTAACATGTCATATGTATGTTGCTTCATCTTTTCCAATTATTTGTAAATAGGATAATTTGGATTTACCTAAGGTTTATAAGTTTGGCCATTATTGAAAAACTGATGGTTGAAAAACTTATGGATGTAGTTATTACATATTTACATGGTTTACTTGATTATGATATTTATATGAAAATATTGAAAGATTAAAACTAACTAAATCAATATCTCAAAACTTATATTTCATAAAATTACAAAAATCTATATGAATTAAAATAATATGGGTGAACATAGTATAACTATCTTAATTAATAAATATTTGATCAGGGTTGGATATCTAAATAATACTATATGCCCATGTATCTTCACAAAGAAGTCAAACATAGTAATTTAGTAGATGATATGAATATAATTGGAACTCTTGAAGAGATCCAACAAACTATTAATTATTTGGAAAAGAAGTTTGAAATGAAAGATTTAGAGAAAATGGAAGATTGTAAGGGTCCAGAAATTAAACATAAACCAGATGATATATTGGTTGATCAATCAACCAATGCTAAGAAACATCTGAAAATTTTCTATATAGACAATACTCATCCATTAAGTACGCCCATGGTTGTTAGATCACTTGATCCCAAGAAAGATTTATTTTTATCGAAAGAAGATGATGGAAATATACTTGGTCCTGAAGTACTATATCTAAATGTAATTGGTGTTCTAATATATTTGGTTTAATGTACGAGACCAGACATCTGTTTTGCTGTGATTTGCTTGCAATGCATAGCTTTGCATTGCACTAACTATAAGACATTAGAATGGATTAAACATATTTTTCATTACTTAAATAGTACAAAAGATATTGGATTGTTTTATACAAATGATGACAAATTTTTAGGTTTAATCAGTTATGCTGATGTTGGGTTCCTTTTGGATCCCAATAAAGGATGTTCTTAAATGAGTTACATTTTTTCATGTAATGGCATATCTTTTAGTGATTAAAAAATAATAAATTAAAAATTAAAAAAAAATTGGTAGCTACATTCTCAAATCATGGTGAGATTTTATAATTACATGAAATGAGTTAAGAATGTATTTAGTTAAGGTCAGTCATCAAGCATGCTTAATATTCATATAGTATTTCTCTGACCACAAGCGAATCAAATGCGCTATTTAAGGATAATGTTGTTTGCATCGCTCAAGTTTGAAGAGGATATATCAAAGTAGACCAAATCAAGCATATTTCTTCCAAATTTTTCTATACCTATGAACTTCAGAATAGTGGTCAGATTGACGTGAAGTAAATCTGATCCTCAAATAATTTGAAAATTTTGTTAACAAAGGCTTTACCATTAACATTTGAGAAATCAGTCTACATGATTTTAACAGTTAAATTTAAGAGTGTCATCATCATGGGAAGTTTTATATTCAACTATACTCTTGTTCTATATGCTTAGTTTTTAACCCACTTGATTTTTCCTAACAAGTTTTTTAATGAGACAGTCAAATGGTGGATAAGAGAGAGCGTTGTAAGACATGGATATTCAAGAATCGTGCATATGTAATGCGTATGATATAAGTGACCTTTTTCTTCAGCTTGAAATTTGATAAAATTTGAAAATATTTGTAATTAACAGTGTATTTGATAACGTTGGTTTTGAGTTGAAAGGTTTTGGCACCACTCCAATTGGTTTTTTGTCTTCATGGTTCACTTGGCCATTATTCCAATCACCAGGACATGTATCAACTTAGCCAGTAGTCTTCGAGTTATTGTCAACAAGGAGGCCTGAGATTTCCAAGTCAATATTAATATTTCCACTAACACAATTAAAAATAGACAACACGAGTGATTAATTAAATATTTTAATAATAGTTTCCTCGTTACAGTGGATCTTCTGGGTTGGACCCTTCATTATTGCAGTTATAGATGCTATCTACCATCAGGTGCCGCTATCAAGTTTTGTGATTTTTTTAAATAATGAGAAAAATAAATTCATTAGTAAGGGGCTAAAATCTTGATATATGGTCATTTTCATCTTTATTTCCCAAATTATGTTGTTTCGATGCATATTTCTCAATCTGCGTCAAAATGTTCTTTTTTAAAGAAAACTCCATATAGAGTTTTTCTTAGAAATATTTAGTAAAGAACACTCCACATGAAATTTTTTCTTATAAAATATTTATATCAAAACTCTATATGGAGTTTTTCTAATTAAATCAATTGTGCCTGATTATACTACCCGACAAATGCATATAAGTTACTTACAAAACACTATATGGTATTTTTATAATAATTTTTTTTTCAAAAGGGCCACGGAGCGTTTTTATTGATTCCTATCATCTATAAATAAGGGTTTTTTGTTATCACTCTATGTTATACCAAAATAAACTTGTGAAATTTAATCATGAGTAGCACAGTTCAAGCATTACTTTTAATGCTAGAGTCGTAAATGAACAAAGTAATATGTTTTTTCTCTACGATGATCCTATTTATACAGTATTAGATAGTTCTTGGTCAAAGCGTGAATTAGGAAGACATTTGCATCAAAGTCTAAATTTAGATTTTACTAATCGAATAAGTAAAGTAATTTACAAAAGCCCTATTGCTACCCTTAATGCACTTTTAGTATGCCAATCTTTTCGGATTCATACTAATATTGATGTTAAGGTGGTATTCAACTCTCATGAGCAAGTTGCGGGTCAAGTCAGAATCATCGAGCTTGCTATAGATGTTTTAGAACTTTCTATAGAGGTGGGCGATAGCTCAAGCAGTCGACAACAACTTGATAAGGATGAAGGGACCTCATATAATGCTCTAATTCTTCCAGCAAATCAAGCAACTAATATAACGACTATGGTGTATGCAAATCTGAGTCACGCGGAGAACATTACGCAGTAGGATTTTGAGTACGGGCGCAATGAAGACAATGTTAACAAGCAGTTGATTCCTTTTTAACTTTGTCCCCATGCCCAAAAATTGTATGTCTTATGATTTTAATATAATTTATATATATATATATATATATAAAGTATTTCAAATTTTCAAATTACATTTTACTATTGTATAGATATGATAGAAGTCAATATAGAAATTGAAGACAGTGAGGAAAATCTTGATTATTGTGATGAATTGAATAGTGATTCTAATGAAGATGATGCACCAAACCAAATGTTATCTCCTCAAGTAGCAAATCATCTGGGTCTTGCTACCAATGCTTCTACCTCTTAGTACTCCCCTACTGATTTTTTTTCGGCAATTAAATCTGGCAAAAATGGATAGTACTGAGCATGATATGATCGTGCAAAATTATACTGGATTAGATCAAAATTCAGAGTTATTAGTTCATATGTCGTTTCCTAATAAAGATTCATTGATATGGGTTATAAAAAGTTATTGATTGCATAAAAATGTTGATTCCAAAGTGAAGGAATCAGATACTGACAAATATTATGGGGTCTATAAATTCTTCAAAAAATGGTGCAATTGGAGGGTAAGAGTAAGACTACTGGCCAAGACAAAAATGTGGGAGATAACAAGGTATGATGGTCCTCGCGCTTGTAACTCTACTAATATGTCCACTGATCATCAAAAGATGGATTCCGATTACATTTGTGCTTCAACATGTAGAATGATCATGGATAACCCCTCAATGAGTGTTACATCGATAATATCGTTCATCGATGAAAGACACCAGTTGCTTGGGTTAGAAGAAAAACTAATTACCTTAACTCTAGATTATCTTTTCTACCGCTTGGCTAACTTCCAAGTGCTTGAACTTAAACGAAGGATAATCACCTAAACTCTATAGAATTAGTGAACCCTAATTAAGGTGACCTAATTCAAATCTATAGTGTGAGCGAGGGTTGTTGGGAGCAAGCTCGAGTTTCTTGGGGCTGAAGTTAGGTCAAATCCATTTCGTGCTATCCATGTAAAAAGTGTTGCTTTACTTGTGGTCATGTTCTAGAGTTTTGAATGATTATCAAATCTCTAAAATTAGGTTTTAACACATTGGTAGTCGAATGAAGGAGAATGATGAAAAAAAATAAGTGAAAATTCTTTTAAATGTGTTTTTTAAATTTCAAGATACAATTATAGACCTATTTTTAAAAACATAAAAAAAAAAAAACGGATTTTTAAAAGTTTGTTTTCACTCCATAGGTCGAATTTCTAAAATATTTCTAAATTTTTATAATTCACAGTTTTTGTAAACTACGTTCACAGTTTATGAATGATCTATGGAATGAAAACTAAAATTTAAATTTGTAAAATTTTCAAAATAAACCTATAATTATATACTAAACTTTTTTCGACCTAAAAATAAACTTTTCTCAAAAAATAATTTACAAATTTCTTCTATTCTCTTTTAATTGGTTACCAATCACTTGTAGACCCCCGTCTTTTTGAAATCAACCAAATCCCAACATATGTTTGAACGTTTGAAGAGTGGAAAAAGTGGAAAAGTGAGGATTTTTGATGATGTACATGGTAAATGGTAAATGGATACTGTTGTACTTTGGTGACGTATTTTTTGAATTAACATTTCTTTCTAAAGTTGAAGGTGAAAAGCTTTTATAACTGAGGTAACCATGAAGAAACTCACTTTTTATCTTTTCTTTGATGGTTTGACATCACATTCACATACACATGATCAGATGCAGGAAGGAAAAGTGGCTACTCTTTTTACTCTTATAACATTTTGGCCCACTATCTATTGTGGAGCATCTCTCAGGCTCACTTTTCTTTCTTTCCAGAAAAGCTGAACTTCCTCAGTCTTTAACGGACCCAGTTCTCATTCATGGATTCTCCACAACTCAAAACATATATCCAAATATGAGTCATAAAGCAAAATACTCCTGTTATACTTCATAGTCCTCAACACAAACCCTGTGTCATACTAGCATACACTTGAATTGTATGCTGGAAAATGTAATAAAGCTTCTTCATAGCATCTTTAATTCTTTATGTTCCTTACATGGGCAATCTTTATAGGTTTCTTCTCCTCTTATTACAAAAGTTTACCCTATTAAATCCTCAAACATATCTCTTTGCACCTGCTTTTTACATACCCGCTATTATGTAGTATATCATATTAACTTTACACCATCAGACATTTTGTCCACCAAGGCTAACCATTTACAGTAATAGCAGGGCTCATCTTCTTCTTCCGGTCGCTGAAACTTCGAGAGACACAGCTCGGAAGGCAGCACTGGACAGGCCTCATTAGTTTCTCCTTACCTATTAAGGCATCTCCATTTGCAGTTCTTTCACTACTAGCCACAGATGTCATGCCAGATGCATAAGGGGTAGCCTCTCCTGAAGGTAGCACATCGAGTATGGTTGTCCTAACTTCTGATTTGGCATTGGTTTGTTGGTCTTCGGATTTCTCTTTGACACTAGTCTGCCGAAACAGCTCTGCCAGTTTCATTTTCTTTTTGGTTGTAGGAGTTATAGGAGCTTGAGGTGTCCCTGAAGGGGTGCTTTGATGGACTGGGGTACTTCCACGCGATGGAGTCCCTCCACGGAAGTTCTGATGCAGTGGGGTATTGCCCCAAGATGGGGTAAAATCTGAATAACAACAATGATGTTATGCTAGCTAACACAGACATTTCAACATAGATAACCATTATATTACCAATATAATACTAGCTAGCTTACCTCCTCTGACACTATGAAAATCGTCATCACAATCAGAATCAAGCCACGCTTGAGAGTCGAAAAAGACTTCTTCTTTGCTTCCTGCATAGACATCAAAACAGTAACTCAACTCCATGCTTACCATAAACAATCACAAAACTGAAATGTTAACAAAACAAAACACCAACACTACAGAAGTTTCTCTAATTAGTTGTTAAATCATGAATAGTAAGTGAAGTCACAATTATGGAGACAAAAAAGAGATTGACGAATGAGCCAAACATCACCACTTGGTTCCCAACTCAGACTGTCTACAAATCTCAAAATCAAATATGCAAGCAAACAGCCAAATTTGAACTTAATCAACACACCATGGACGGTGACCAAATTCCACAAGATTCCTTCTTGTGATAATACAGATAAGATCAATTTTGATGAAGACTATTATTGAACCCAAACAAAAATATAAAGGACCCATCTTTAATAAATCCATCCATGTGGATCCCATCACCACTCATGTAATGCCCATCATGAGACTATTGAAATCTCAAAAACACCAATATGTCATAATCACTCTAACATCTATAGCAGCAACAAGAAACTTATACACAGTTGTTAGATGATCAATAAAGGCTTTACCTTCTACTCTTGGCAACAACATTTTTTTCCCCAAACCACTTACATGGGTGCAAAGATGGTTAGTTAATGAGTAGTCATGGTCAGGTAATATTAAGTGGTCCATTCCATCTATACCTGGCCATGCTTAAAGAATTGATAGATGATCAACCATTTTAAATGTAGAAATAAAGTTACATCCCCACAAAAAAAAAATGAGTGAGTACCATTAGAAGCTAAGAGAAGTAGTTTTCCACATTACTATGCTATAGGTACAAAGTTTAGAATGTTGGAAAGCAAACACCAATCAATTATAAATCAAAAGGTACTATTCTATTGAAGACAGACAATTATCACTTATTTCTTCTTCATTAGCATATTAACTATCCTACTTTTGCTTATCAGTATCTAACTTCCATATCACATCAAAATTTATCAGTACCTAGAAATCAGGTTCTAAACAACCAAATCTAGATTTTACTGCTAACAAATTGAGAAACTGATACTATTGTTAGAAAAAAATAATAATAATAACAAAGACAGGCCAGCTAGAAATAGTAACTAAAAGAGAAGAGATTATATATAAGCGTAATCAACGGCATCTGTTCTAACAAAACAATTTTGACAAGCAAACTACCAGAAACCCAGAAACATTAATTAAATAATGAAATTTCAACACTTTGTCACCATCATAACAATAAAAAAAAAAAATAAAACATGTAAAAAATAATTATACATAGAAAAACCATTAAACAAAAATCTCTAACAATCAGCAAAACTCAGAGCATAAACCCTTTTAACCCAGAAAAAAAAAATCAACTCTCACAAACCTTATAAACCCAGTTCATATCAAATCTATCTATATTTAAATAATTAAAAAAATTTAAAAAAAAAAAGGTTATAATAAATACCATGGTCCTTAGTAGGTGGAGGAGACCAAGAGGTGATGGGAGGGTCAGCAGCACCATTGATATGTTTATCTTTGATAGGGGAAAGTGGTAGAGCCAGACTCTCATTCTTTGATCCATATGAATGAACAGATGATACACATGAACCCATCTCTCTTTCTCTCAAATCAAATCAATCTCTACACCTCTGAAACCATTACTATTCAAGACACCACAAAAATGGAAACTTTGAGAGAGAAAGTGAAAATGGAAGAAGGAAGGCGTTTGTTTGGAGTTATGTCAAAGCACACAGAAAGAAAGACTGAGAGGCAGAGAAGAAAGCAAAGACCTTTGAAAGCGATTTTTTTATTATTAATAAAAAATATCAATACAATACTATAAAATACTATGTAACATTTACATAACATAACAGAGTGTCATGTTAAACGCTTATCAATCTAACAACATACAAACGTAGGTGTTTGATTTGTTTATATGGGACCCACTTGGGTGAGTGGGTCCCTTTCTATTTTAATTTTCATTTTATTCGGATTTTTATTTTGTCTTTATTTATTAAATAAATTTGTTTTTAAATAATACGCCGTATAATAAAACCATAATTAAATGGGAAAGACTTCGTGCTTTTTTATATAAGTTGTCAGATGACAAGCTTCTTTTATTATTATTTTTTAAAATTTTTATTTTTTACTATTTAATTTTATATTTTCTAATATATGTGAAGAACTTGATAGGGTAAGATAGAAAGTCAAAAGCCATAATATATATAATTAATTATGCTTTAATTAATTAATTGAGATGGAGATTTTTGGATTGGTCCCCACCAGATAACAAATTTGGTTACATTGGAAAAGCAATTATAATTAGGCTAACTGGAATCATATGGTAAATCATTGTATTGTAGTATGTGTCACGATGCCCATTGTTTAATTATCAAATACCTAGAAATTGATACCAATCATGCACCTATTGATGTGTTTTCGATTTGATCTAATTCAATTCTCAAAATTATTAGTATTGGTCAAGCATTCCAAATAGATCATATTTAAATATTTATGATCACATGCTTCAATTGTTTAATTAGAATAAAATTTAATTAAACAATTCGGCTTTGATTCATTCCATATTTTAAGAATTTTTCCTTTTTCATTCATTTAGAAAAATGTAAATATGAAGCCAAGTAAAGCAAAGTGAATATTTAATTTAACTTGATGCCATTGCCAACTATCAAGAATATAATTCCTTCTATCAAGAATATAATTCCTTTTAGTGATATTTCCGTCATGCATAAAATAAAAGGGTTAGTATATTATATTTACATGTTTTATCATAATTTTTTAAAATAATATAATATATTCCACTCCCATCCAAAAATATTGACATACAAACTATTTTCATGTATATAATGGTAAAAATAAAAAATAAAAATAGTTTTTATTTTCCTTCCCTCCCAATTCTAATTGTAGTCTAAATTGTTTGGATTCCAACATGTGTATAGACCATTAGTTGTTCTACTTAACTATTAGAGTATCACTAGCAGTTAACTGTAGTGATTAAATATTCTAATAGTGGTTGAAATAAATTTTAATATTGAAGGCTAGAGTTAACATGAGTTGTTTAGATGGTAAATGGTATAAAGAAATTTAAATAGATATAAAAATATATTAATATAGTCTAAATTTAAAAAAAAAATAATAAATTAAATAAATAAAAGTAAAAAATAGTTTTTAAAATAATATCAAAACTGCATTGCAAAATACTAATTAAAACGCTAAAAACTAAACAAACCTGTGCCATTTTAATGGTTTACAAAATGGGAGCGTACCGAATTAGTAAGGTCAAAAAGTCATGAAAAAAAAATTATAAGCAAATTATAAGCTAAATGGGTCAAAGCGCGAAAATCCAACAAAAACAATAGGCTATGCAGCCCAAACATATTTATTGGACTCATATGCTATGAAGCTACAAAGCCCACGCCGCAACATAATCAAGAACAAGGCTCTAAAGTCTAAGCGGTTGGTAAATCAATCAGTTGACCTAATCCTCACTGAATCCATGATTTTGCGAAGAATAGGAGTGCGAAGATTTTGGGATTGCGTCGAGATCTTCAACAACTCCACCAGTGAGCTTATAAGTATAAACTCAGGGAATTTTTTGGGTCACTTTGAGGACGACCAAAAAAGAGAAGACTCTCATATTGAAATCAAACCCTTCTCCGGCAAATACAAAGACAGCTTTTATTGTCTTTACTCAAATTCCAATCAATCTCACGAGTGGCTTTATAGTTCAATATAGTTTTCCTTATCTTACTCTTTTTCTGTATTCATCAAATAATATACTGACTTGAGCGTAGGGGTGTTAAAAAAATCCATAATCATCTCTTAAGAATATTTTTACTTTACTTATTTGATTCTATATTAGTATTTAATCAGTATAAAATAATTATATTTGTAAATAAGTAATAATATTTCATTAAAAAATATAAATATTATTTTATATAAATTATTATATTTTGCATTATAAAATATTCATCTATTATTGAAATAAAGATAATAACCAACTCACATGTTATCACATATAAAATTCAAAAAATAATTATAATGATTTATCAAGATTCACCTATGTCATGCAAAACAATTAGAGTGTTGTTCATTTATAAATAAGCTTTAAACATAATAAAATAAATTAAATTATGATTCCACATATATTATTGAATAAAACGAACAACATACAAACTCTTTATATTCAAGATTCTACTTATGCAGTATCTCAATACAAACCTTAAAACCAAAAACTCCTAAAGTATTTTCAAATTGAAAAATGAAAATGAAAAAAAAAAGTACAAAATCGTCATTATCATTTCGCAATAACAACCCTATTACATTATAAAGTCCTTACTCTAATGATTTTACTCATGATATTGTTAGATTTTAAACACTTTAAAATTGTAATAAACTCAAAACCTACACATTTCAATGAAATAAGGTTGTGAAATTGACTACTAGAGATGAATAAGATGAGTCTAAAACTTTTATATAAAAAGATGTAGAATATAAATTTTGAATATATTCTTCTTGCTTTATTACTATTGTATTAATATGCTTATATACACAAAATCTACATGTTGTACATCATTAATTTTCATTATGTTTCCATTTTAGGGTGAGGATTGATATACAGCTCATCGTGCAAGTTTTATTTTAATGTAATAAATTCTATTACTAATGAGCTATTCTCGCGTATGCAGGTACACTAATGTTTGATGGGGATGATGTGTTGAGAGGCTTGGTAAGCAGATGCAAACTCAACTGATTTTATTTGGCCCGACCCCAAAGTGAGGTTTAATTGTTTAGGTCAGGTATCTCTAACACCCTCACCCAAACTAAAAATCTAATTTTGATTTATGTTTAATTTGAAACGAAGGTACCTAAAACACACTGTTGTGAGTGGTTTAGTGAGAAGAACAACAACTTGATCTGTGGTCTTGACATATCGGATATCTAAATGTCTGGAGGCTACTTTGACTTTGATAAAGTGAACATCTACCTTAATATGTTTTGTTCTTAAGCGAAAAAGTGGATTTTGAGCAAGTGATTGAGCACCTTTGTTATCACACCACAATATTGGGGCATGAGGAATGAGGAAGGGAAAAACCCAATTCAATGAGAAGCAATGTAAGCCATAGTTTTTCAGTTGAGAATTGAGCAACAGCCCGATATTCTACCTCGATGTTGGACCTTATTATTTTATTTTGCTTTTTGACGTCCAATAGATGAGATTAATCCCTAGAAAGATACAACTATTAGTTTGAACCACTATCGATATGAAGCATAAGAAGCAGAGAGGAAGGGTGATAATCTAATCTCAAATCTAATGTGCCTTTTTAGTATTGTAAAATTATTCTACAAGTAATCTAATATGTAGTGAGAGGATTTGATAAGAACAGACTTATTTTATGCATAAAAAACTAATATCAGGTATCATATTGCAAAGATACTGAAGTCCACCAACTAGACTATGATAAAACGTCGGGTTATCAAATAGAATCTCATTGTGAAGGGACATTTAGGTGCAAACAGATAAAGGAGTGGAACATGTCTTGCAAGTGGACATGTTGGCTCGATTTAACAATTCGTTGATGTATATAATTGAGAGTGAAGTCACTTCAAGGTTGTAGACATTATCCTAAAGTACCCCTTGAGTTGAACCCTCCAAGTTGCTTTGTCCTTAAATAAACAATAAGAGTTAATAAATTCAATAGTTAACTTATTATTTTTGGTTATTTTTTAGATGATGCGTAAGTTTCTAGTGATGTATAGTACATGTAGTACTTGTTTAAGTGACAATGGTATGTGAGTATTATCTTAAAAGTGTATATAAGAAGTACCAATATGAGTAATAAGTAGAGAGGTATAGTTACCAAATGTGAGTTGATCTTTACCCATAATCTGAACTAATTGAGATATTATTGAGGTCTGTTGTCACTTGGTTTGCAGCCCTATGTCTACATACCATGTTGTATCTTAACTAGCTTCATTAGTTGGGTATCCAACCTGGTTGTGTGCCAAACAAGTTTGATAACTTTGCTATGAGTGCCCTCCATTATTATAAGAAAATTTTTGACCATTAGGCGACATTTGTTGTGTAATATTTCCTCACCAAGACAGATCATACCTTTTATGTATTTCAGTGCATCATGACCATGTTTATGATAGAGTTAATAGTATTTTTTTTTATATTATTAGATTTTCATTCTCTTCCTTAACCTCTAAACCATACTCTTCCATAATTTCTACCTATTTGATTTTTGCATTTTGATTTTGTATTTAAGTTATAGGTTAATTTGCCGATGGATTTACAATGTTTGCTTTTGCCAATGGGATTTACAATGTTTGCTTTTGTGAGTAAGTTTTGTTGTTCAGTTTTTTTTCTTGTATCATCAGTGCATATTGTACCTCTTGTAATGTGCTCTACTTCATAGAGTGTGTGAGTATAGCTACTATTAGCTCATATTTTTGGCTAAGGCCATTAAGTGTACTTAAAATCAACTTATGATTTGGGACAGCATGATCAGCAACATGTAATTAATCACTAATAGTTTTGATCTTCTGAATATACTTAGAGATTAAGAGAGAGCCTTTTTGAATGGTGGAAAGATGTAGCTTGAGTTGTAAAAGACTTATTGAAAGTTTGAGAATATAAAATCGCCAATATTTGATATACCTCTCTTGAGGATTGAGCATGTGTGACGTACTGAGCAGATCAGTTTTCAGTGGGGTCCATTGAAGAATTGGACCTGGTCAAGCTAAGGAAGAGAAAGGGTATAACTTTAATATTAGGGTTTCTTTTTCTTTGTTTAGAGGGTTAAATTTGTATTATTTATTTATTTTTATTAGGATTTATTTTATGTTTAATTAGGTTTTCTACTATTATTAGGTTTATATTTTTGGTTTCATAATTGGTTTTTCTATTATAAATATGTTCTTTTAGGGCATTGAAAGATAGTTTTTCCCATATTAATAATATTTCAGCTTCGTCGTGTTTTTCTTTAGACTAGGGTTTCTTCCCCCTTGGATTAGGGGTTTATCTTCTTCACAATCAGACATTACTGATTAAAACTCCCGAGGGAGTTTAAATAGTCTTTATTTTTAGATTGTCCCTGCCAAATAAAATTGGTTATCTACTCTCTTGACGGAGTCTAAATAGTCTTAACGTTTTCGTTTTGGTCACTTGCCCAATAACTTGATCTCTTATGGTAGTTAATAACCAGCATAATAATAGTTCATCAGTACATTTGCAAAGTTTATAATCTGAATTTTCTGTGATTTATGTTGGAGTATCTTATTTGGTGGCTATTGTTGCTAGACTTTGGAAGAGGTGATGAATCCTGAGTTATGAAACTCTCAAACTTCAAATCTCTTATATCTACTATGATTTGGGCTTCCAATTTATGTTATTTTGTCTATCAAGTTTCAAGGGTAGGTTAAAGTTGAGAGTTTTTACTAAAATAGGAAAATAAGGATGCGAGGTATGTAGAGTGATGATACTGCATCTGCCGTCGATGTGAGTTAGATGAGCTTTGATAGCATGAAACTTATATGTAAAAAGATAAAGAATATAAATTTTGAACTTATTTTTTTATTACTCATGTAGTGATACATTTACATACACAAAACCTATATATTGTAACAATTGATTTTCATTATATTTTCATCTAATGATCAGGATTGATAGCTCATCATGCAAGTTTTATTTTGCTATAACAAATTCTATTATTGATGAGCTATTCTCGTGTAGGCAAGTGCACTGATGTTTGGTGGGATGATGTTGTTGAGAGGTATGGTAAACAAATGCATACCCAACTGCTTTTATTTGGCCCGAGTTAAAAATGAAGTTTGATGATTTGGGTCGGAAATTTCTAATAGAGTCAAAGAAGAGATGAACATTTAACTCAATGGACTAAACCGACAACTTAATCGGAAAAACAATGAGATGAGATCCACCTAACTATAAAACAAATCAATAAAATAAAAGAGAGAAAATTGATTTTGAAGAAAAAAATCAATTAATAATGTGAAAGAGTTATAAATGCATTATTTTTTCTAGATTAACAATATTTTAAGAAAAAAATAAATTAAAAAAATATATTAATTTATAATTTTTTGAATCAACTATACTTTGTCCATGTCTCTATCATAGCATCTCCAATGGAACGTGAGCGTCAGATGATATGGCCGTTAGGCCAGACTTCTGGTTAAACAGACCCGACCTATATTCTAATATTCTAGTATGAACCTAGCGTACAAGCCTATTACAGACTTATATTATAGGTCTGGCCTGACTTTTTTAAATGCATGGTAGGCCTAAAAGCATATTTAAAAGCCTGTTAACAGCTTCTTATATTTATAAATAGTGTGTTGGGCTTCATATTTATAAATAAATTTTTGGTCTTTAAATTTTTAAAAGAGTGTCGATATTGACACCCCTTAAAATTTGCTTATACACGCCAATAATGTTACAATTACAGTCCTGTCCTTAACTTAAAAAATATTAATATTGATTATCTAAATATATTTAATATATAATCATTTAAAAAATTATATAAATTATATTATAAAATTAATTAAATATATAATTTTATTTTTTTAAAATTGATTTATTTATATAATATAATTATAATTTTTTTAATAATTAAATTATTATAGTTTATTTTAATTAATAATAAAATAAATATAATAAAATAATAAAAAATAAATTGATATGTAAATATATTAAAATAAATAAATAAATCAAATATTTATATAATTCTAATCTATTAATATTTATTATTTTAATTTATTATTATATATAAAATATTTTTTATAAATTATAGTAAATGAATAGCTGTTGAGGATAAATTTGGCATTTTAAGAAAAATTTTAATAAACGGGGTGTGGAAACAAAAATCGAGGGTGGCAAAATCATTACTCTTTTTAAAACAAACTTGCTAATAGATTTAATAAATAAAATGTATGGGCCGACCAGTTAAGTTTTGAAGGCTTTTATTATAGCATGAACCTTGACCTATTTAATTAAATAGGCTTTTAAAAAGTTTAAATCCAGTCTATTTATTAAATAGGTCAGGCTAGGCCACACCCTATACAGGCCATTTGGCTATTCCCACCCCTAGTGGTCGTGTAAAATAGAAGTCGTGAATAATGATGTGACAAAATTTTTATTGATAAGACAATATGATTTAAAAATAGTCGGTGGTCACTATCTATTACTCTTCCTTTTTAATTTTAATAGAAATTTAATTAAAATTAAACTATTTTATTGTAAAAAGAAATTTGAAATACTTTAACAATCTAATTAAATAATATAAAAAAAATTAGTCAGCATGTTTATTTGATCGTCTAAAATAGAAAGTCTGATGAATATGTCTATTTAAAATTTATCAACTGAACATTTAAAATAGACGGTAACATTAGAACTTTACTTTTTAAAATATTTCAATATTATTAATATGGCCATGGGAAATTATAAATAAACATATACCACTTAAAATGCTTTTATTTTTTAAAATATAAAATCATATATTGGTTGCATCTCTGTAGTATTTAGAAAATATATATAATAATATCAATGATAAACTTCACAAAAATAATAAAATAATATTTAAAAGGAAATTCTGAAATACTAAATAAATTAATCTAATCCTCCCAAAATTCAAAAAAGAAAACCCACTTGTAAAAATCTATCTATAAAGAGATTTGAATATGAAATGTAGATATTGAATCAAATCAAGTGTGATTTGTCCCCTGCTTTATCAGTAATCTACTAATTAACAAATGGGTGGCCAAGCTTCTAAGAGCATCTCCAGTGGAATGTGGATCTATTGGTTTGTATATCCACGTGAACATTCTGAATTTTTTATTTAAAAAATCCACTCCAATGGCGATGTGAATTTACAATGTTTGGGTGATATGACAGAAAAATAATAGAGGGTGTGGAGTAGAGTTTCTATTTTCCACGTTCTAATTGACGGTGTCAATCAGCAATTTTAATATTTTAAAATTGAAATTACCATATTTTTATTTAAATTATAAATTAAAAAAAAATAAAAAATTAATTCTAATTGACTATAAATTAGGAAAATCTAAATAAACAATAACCACTATGAGTTATTTTTATTTTCTTTTTTTCAAAACTATTATTTTTGACACATCATTATTTACACCCTCTATTTATCATGCTATATATGTCTCAATTCACTAAACCATGGGAGATGCTGTAATAGTTTCAGTTCTACAAAAGACAAGTTGAGATAAATATGGTTGATAATCCAAGTTGATCATGACACCACTTACCGACACTTAAAACCAAAACTAGATATTGATTATCAATGGATAGTTAATTGTTGAGTATGACAGTGACATGGATATTTGATTACAGTGGCTTATTCAAGTTCTCAAACTTATCTCTTTTGCAAAGAGACACAAATAGCTACGAGTAATCACTGCTTTAATCTATTCATTCCTCATATATTTTTTTTAGAAGTAGATGGTTTTATAAATATTATATATTTTTAATATTTTTATAAATATATGAGTAAAATTTTTAAATTGAAAAAGAAAAAGAAAAAAAAAAAGATAAATTATGATGAATTTTTAATAAATGACTTTAAATGTTTTTTTAAAAGAAATAAATAAAATTTCAAATTCAGTAATAATTTGAATATTGGAGAACCAAGTTAAATTGTAATTTTAATTTTCGTCCAATTTTATATTTTCTTTTTATCGAACTAAAATTTTGAATTTTTTATATATCGGATTGATCTATTTTGTCTATTATATTTAATAATTTTAATAAAAGAAATATATTCTTATGTTGAATTTGTTCGTTATACTCTTTTTTGTAAAAATAAAAAAAAAACTAAAAAATCGAAAACTCAATTCTTTTTTTTTTCATTATATCTTCTTATTTGCACATCTAATTCTTTTTTCTTCATTATGTTTTCTTATTTACACCTCGTCCTTCTGTATAACATTATTTTCCGATCTCTTAATTACTGTATGGTTATAACACATGATCAGATTTGAAG
This sequence comes from Cardiospermum halicacabum, assembly GCA_031304145.1. Taxonomy (NCBI): domain Eukaryota; kingdom Viridiplantae; phylum Streptophyta; class Magnoliopsida; order Sapindales; family Sapindaceae; genus Cardiospermum; species Cardiospermum halicacabum. Next base: position 4,845,783 of record CM062398.1, on the reverse strand, counting down.
ATTTCTCAACAATCAAAGTCTTAAACAATAAAATTTAGGGGTTTTATAGTGTTTTTTTCCTCATAATTTTGTTGATTATTGTTTTAGATTTACTTTTTATAACACCTCGACTAATCCGACTATGGACCTGTTTGGATAGACTGACTTCTGACTTTTTTTGGCTTCTGTCTTCTGAAAGCTGTTTTAGATGGTGTTTGGGTAACTAGCAGAAGTATTTCTGTCCTCTCAGAAGCTCTTCAAAATAAAATAAAAAATATTTCACTTTTCTTATTTTACAGACAGAAGTCAAAAAGTAGAAACAATTCCAAATAGGCCCTATATACCTCTTACTATTAACTGGCGGGGCTATTCTAAACGATAGTCCTGATTAATTTTTTCGTCTTTCCACCCCTCAAAATTCATGGTCTGCCAAATGGAAACATGCTGAGTAACAATCCAGCCCGTAGCTATTTCATTAGCTATGTTAATATTTATTCCGTAAATAATAAAAGTAAAAATTGAATTCCATGATAGTTGGCGTATATAAAGGATGTGATTTCACGTGGTTGAATTAATTGATTAGAGAGAGTTCGAGAATGAGGAGAAGAGACAAGCCATGGTGGAGCCAAGATGTGAAGCCACTATGTTGCCCACATCCAACCTTCTCAAATCTCGTTTTCAAGAATATTATGTAATCAATTTTATCTCAATCACTACAAGTATTATTCTCTAATGTATTCGTCTTATCATTAATTCAGGGTATTGGTAAATACCGTACCATACTGCACCCTATTACTTTATAATTTATCGTTTTATTTTTATTAAGTTTTTTAATTTAAAAATATCTAATTTAAAAATAATATTAAAAAAATTATTATTATTTTGAAAATTTAAAAATAAGAGGATAAAAACCCTCAAAAGGCTGTATTATATTGGACTCTATTTATATGTAAATAACTTAAGAACTTTGTTTCAAAACAAACTTTCTTATTAAACTACAGTAACACGTAGACATTTCAACAGCTCCAGTCGAACTTCAAAATTAAGTATTAAGGATTCATATAAAATCTTTTTAAATCAAATCACTTACTCTTTAGTTTATATATCAATCAAACTCATATATAATATAGTGAATTACTAAAAATATAAAATTTAAATATAAATTGAATTAGGACATTCATAAATTAAAATATTAATTAATTAAGAGAAAGGATAAATATAAATTGAATTAAGACATTCTAAATTAAATATTAATTAATTAAAAATATATTAATTAATTAAAATAAGGATAAAATTGGAAAAAGTGCGGTATTTACTAAATTAGGGTGCGGTATTTACCGAATTTGTTAATTTATGGTACCGTCAATTATATCACAACCTTTGATATATATTTCACAATTGTTATTAAAGTAAAAAGTAAATAAAAAAAAATAATTAATAGGGTTGAAATTGAGATTTTACTTCGTAATATTTTAAAGTCTTTTAAAGTCATTCAAGGTTCGCGAAGAAAGTAGCAGACAATTTTTTGAATTTAAATTTTCTCAATTAATTAAAAAAGTTTACAAAAGTCAATAAAAGTCTGTCAAGTCTCCAAAAATCATAAAAATTATGATACCACAAAACTTTTAAAGAAAATATAAAAATCATGATTAAATACCTCAAAATTTTTTAAAACTTTTTGAAAATTTATAAAAATCAATATTAAATAACTTATAATTTTTAAAAATATTTTAAAAATTTATAAAAATCACGATTAAATACCCATAACTTTTATAAAGTCTTCCAAAATTATAATTAAATGCCTATAACTTTTTAATAACATTCGAAGTTTATAAAAATTATTAAAATTCAAAATTAACTGCACCGATACAAGAATAGAGATATAGAAAATTTGCCATCCTTATTAAATACACATTTGCGGAAAGAATATTTTTGTTTTTTTGACTAATTTTATAAAAATAATCCAGAAATCTTCCTAACTTTTAAAAATAATTCGAAACAGCACCCATTTTCAGGTGAAAAGTGGTTTTACGGAAATGTTTTGTGGTTTTACTCTATTCTTACCTTATTTTCATTAATTGTATTAAATATTTATTTTTATACCATCATTATTAACTAAACTTAAATTATATTTTTATAAATAAAAATATTAATTTAAACTAACTAATATGTTTTAATTTATTATATTTACTAAAAAAATTTAAAATAAATATGAATTTGTTTCATTTTATTTTTAAAATTAAATAATATATGAAATAAATTTATATTTATTTAGAATTTTAATTAAAAATTACAAAATTAAAATGTATTATTTAATGAAAAATAAAAATAAAAATAAAAATATATTTATTTTATATTTGTATTAAAAATATGATTTTATTTTTTATTTTAATTTTTTTCATTGAATAATATTTTTTATTTTGTTATTTTTAATGAAAAATTCAAAATAAATATGGATTTCTTTCATATATTATTTAATTTAAAAAATAAAATGAAACAAATTCATATTTATTTTGAATTTTTTAGTAAATATAATAAATTAAAACGTATTATTTAATTTAAAATTAAAATAAATTTATTTTTATTTAAAAAAATTATAATTTAATGTTTGGTTAATAATAATGGTATAGGATTAAATATTTAATATAATTAATAAAAATAAGGTAGAAATAGGGTAAAACCATACAAACTTTTCCAAAACCACTTTTCAGTGCTGTTTCGAATTATTTTAAAAGTGGAGGAATTTCTGAATTACTTTATAAAACGGGTCCAAAAACGAAATTAGTCTTTGCGGAAATACACCCTAATATTCACAACAATTTAAAAAATAAAAATAAAATAAAGGAAGAATATAGTGGCGTGTTAGTTGAATGCGAGGCCTAACAGGCGGAGTCACAAGTCAAAACTGATTGGCTGCTTACGGACATCGAAACACAGAGGCAGAGATGGGCGTCTCGGCGAAAATAGCTCCGTCGATGCTGTCGTCGGATTTCTCTAACTTGGCATCGGAAGCCGCACGCATGCTTGATTTCGGTGCCGATTGGCTTCACATGGACATCATGGTTGGTATATCTGATCACAATGTCATCCTAATTGACAAATACCTGCATTGTAATAGCTATTGCAATTTCTATAGAAAACCTCACTTTGTGTTGATTTGATTTCTTTTTATATGCAGGATGGGTATGCTCGATGATTACTCTCTTCTTGTTCTTCACCTACTTTCAGAATCTATCTTTATCATCCTTAAATTAGGGATTTGTTTCATGTTTGCTTCTTTATTTTACAGTCATTTTGTCCCTAATCTGACTATTGGTGCTCCAGTCATTGAAAGCTTGAGAAAGCACACAGAGTAATGCATTTAATTTTTTTTTTGGCATGATTGCAACTGTAGATAGTGACTTTCTTTAAATTTTTAATATCTCATAGGGCATATTTGGATTGTCATCTTATGGTAACAAATCCATTAGATTATGTTGAACCTATGGCTAAAGCTGGTGCCTCAGGTTTCACATTTCATGTTGAAGCGTCCAAAGGTATGATGAGACTTTGTCATATTATTCTTTTTGCATCTTTTATTCCTGTTTTCCTCAAGTTCCCCTCATTGAAATGCATCTGGGTACGTTTTGCAGAGAATTGGCAAGAACTTGTACAAAAAATTAAGTCCAAGGGCATGAGACCTGGTGTGGCATTAAAGCCTGGTACACCAATTGAAGAAGTTTACCCATTGGTATATATGTTTACTCTTTTTCTTCTTTTTTCTTTGGCTTGAGTATCTGTTTGGAATTGAAAAAAAAGTGGTGATATCAGTTAGCAATATCAAATTCATCCAACTGTCAAGTTTACCATGTGTGTTACTAATGGGGAATGAATAGGAAACATTTATCTATAGATTTAATCATGCTGTGGGGAAAGTGTTTTTTATTTTTATTTTTATTATTTTTATTATTTTTATTTTTTTTATTATATATTTTTTTAAAATAAGAAATAAAGGGAAACTAATTGGAAAGGAACTAGTTTATTAGCATAGTTTTGGATTGGAATGTGTAGGTTGAAGCTCAAATTCCAGTAGAAATGGTCCTTGTGATGACTGTAGAACCTGGATTTGGTGGACAAAAATTCATGCCAGAAATGATGGATAAGGTGTGTATTATTTTAATCTTATTCTATTGCAATTATTATTTAGGTTCAGTATTGAAACTTAATCCTTCTTGTTCTTCCACTGGGAATGGTGCAGGTGCGGACATTGAGAAAGAAGTATCCATCTCTTGACATAGAGGTGAGTCTGTCTCTAGCTTCAATTTATCTCTTGAATTGTTCAGTTTTGAATACTTTTCTTTTCATACTTAATTTTCCATAATTCTTATTTTGTGCTATGGCACTCCTAGTAGTAACCCTATATATTTAAAAGAGTTATCTAGAATTTGCAAGAAGTTCATATAAGGGAGCAATTGGAACCATTTTTGTGCTGTCTTTTCTGAATTAGCTTTTAGGTTTATCAACAAATATTAAATGCTGTGTGTAATTTAGCGCTTATTAGTCCTGTCTCTGTTTGCTGAGGACCAACTGTATTGGACTTTAATAATTCTGAATCAAAAACCAGGATAAGTTAGGGAGATTTTGGGTATAAAAAGAAGTTTGTCAGTCAAAAGGAACAAAGCTTTAGATGAATCTGGTTAGCTAGAGTGTATTTCATTTCCTGATATTTCTCTCTTTCCTGTTAGGGCTGGGATAAACAAGTTGTCATTTTTTTCCCCTTAACTCTAGTGAGTGGAACACTACTGATATCTTCTTTATGCTGTTAGGTTGATGGTGGTTTAGGACCTTCTACCATTTCCGCAGCAGCTGTAGCAGGCGCCAACTGCATTGTTGCTGGAAGTTCAGTGTTTGGAGCTCCTGAGCCTGCCCATGTTATATCCCTCATGAAAAATACTGTTGAAGAGGCACAAAAAGACAGTTAATGCATTTGCTGGCACGGTGAATCATGTCTGAACATCGCTTGATGTATGTTTATGATGTATTTATGTCAAAATTTTGAACTCAATAAAATGATTTGATAGTGTCATGAGAGAAATTGACCAAAAAGAAAAACCTTATTTGTGAATGCTCATCTTATTCTGAACTGTATTAAAAGAGTACAACTTGATATTAGTATGGGCTGATTGCATCGAAAGATCTGTGTTGTAATAAATTATCCATACTAATTTACACTAATCAAGCAGTGGCTTATGTGACCATGAGGCAATTACTTTTTCAAAAAATAAATAAATGAAATATTGTGCTTGGTTCTTTGTGAGACCGATCTATGATTCACTAAATAAGTGGTCTTAATTTTTCAGTCGTAATTTGCCACTCTATTGTCTGTTTTGCATACTTGATATTGTTTGTTGTTTATTTTGGGTTCTTAATTTTTCAGTCCTGTAATTTTCCTTCCAATCAGGTTAGTCGGGTTTATACATTGTTCGAACAGTCTGATAGACGTTAAACTGATCAAATTTAGGAGGTTGGTTTTTAGCTGTCTTATTCAAGTTATTGTGGGATGAGGATCTAATAAATGATCCACTTTCATCAGATACAGCCTAGGAGATCTATTTGGTGACTCATTTTCTGATAGATGTGATGTATGTAATGTATCAAATAAGTGTGATCTACTTAGGAAGCTGCAGCTGTTGATGAGTAACGAAATAGATACTGGTTAGTTATCTGGATTTTCTTGTGGTTTGGAAGACTAGAATGAATGAGATCTAAATCTCAGAAGCTGGATGCGTACAACGGATGGAACTAGTGGATCTAGAGATGTTTGAATTGCTTTTGTCTGGTCCAATGGTTGCCTTATTTGGCAAATTCAGGAGTCCTGCTGAGTCAGAGAGAGAGACATTAATGAATCCAGTGGAATGTGTGTTAGGTGTGGTCTGGAGAAAAGAGATGAGGTCACGTGCAAGTGCAGTGCAAATTCAGAGCCTCTTAGGTTGTTCTTTGGTTTGGGACTACATTGGGACTTGGTTCCTTAAAAGCATATTTTTATTTATTGGACTCACGAGATCCTTCTTATTTGGAATACCAACACCAAGCGAGAATCAAGGTTGCAGTCTCCAATTGAAAATAAAAGTTTCCTAATATTCATGAGTAGGTCCATCTCACTGTCAATTTCTGCAAAGAGCAAATTGCCACTTGAATGAAAGTAAAAGGGAAATTGTCACGGACATCCTTTGACGACCTTTAAAACGTTGTTTATTATTATTATTATTTATAAAATAGAAAAAGAATAGGGGTAGAAGAGAGAAAAACATAAACATTAAACTAGATGAATAAATGAAATAAAGAATTTGATATTTTTAATGATGTTATTCATAATAAAATTGGGACCTAATCTTTGAAGAATATGAAGACAAAAGTCATATTCATTCATTTAGCTAATGACTTTTAAAGGCAATTTTACAAAAGGTTCGGTCAATGATATTGAACAAGTAATTGACACGTAAAGTATTAATTTGACAATTGTTTTTATAAAGTTAGGGTGGAATTCATCTGAAAATTTCAAGTTAAAATTCGGTAAGGAAAATTCAGAAAGATAAAAATTAAATGGAAAAAAATGAATACAATTAATAAAATTTAAATATTACAAAAAATCTCCCATATTGACAATATCAATAAATTGAGCTTTCTTATTTAAAAAATTTGAGCATTCTGATTCAATGAAATGAACTAATTGTTCGAATATTTACGTCCCGTAAAAATTTTGTTAACATAAATTAATTACTTTACGCTATTCTAACCATTATTTAAACTTTAACATATCATTCCCAAATTTGAATAATGCAAGTTGCACTATTTTCGAATATCACAGTTGACCAAATTGTAGTTTAAAATAAACCACATAAATTTTGGATATGTTTGATAATTAGTCTTAACCAAATACATCCTTAACTGAGTTCATATAACGTCAGAATCTCAACATGATTTGAGAACTAGTTACTAGAATTTAATTTGTTGATCTTTAGGAGCTTGCGTTACCACTGAATGTAAAAATGTAGTTAGTTTGGGAATGTGATTTATGGAGATTCAAAAGGTATTCAACATCTGCGTAACTAATCAAGAAATTTATCTGAATTAGAATAAAATAATCCTAAATCTTTTCTACTTTTAGGTAATGGAAAATATATTTGATTTTATTCAAGTGCCTACGAGTTGGTGTAATTATGTTTCTCAAGCAGATTTACAGCATACTAGATATCTGGTCTTGTACATTGGGTCAAATATAATATTATACCAATTGCATTAAATATAGTACTTCATGACCAAGTATTTTTTTCATCATGTACTTTCAGATGAAATGGATATTTCTTGGATCAACTATTCTAACAACCATTAGTGTCTTCATGGATGTACATTGTCCACATTGAATCTTTTCAGATGTTTTTCAATATATGTTGATTCACAAACCAAAATACCATTTGATTTGTATTCAATCTCCAGAGCCATATAATATTTTATTTTCCTTAAATCTTTTGTTTTAAACTTCTTTTTCAAATATTCAACAGTTTGTTTAATCTCGTAAGGAGTTCTAGTGATACTTATATCGTCAGCATATACTATTACAAAATATACAAGATACTTTTTAGCATTTAGAAAGAGTTTTTTTTTTTTTTTTAAAATTGATTTATAAATGGATTTTAATGTTTGTTTATTTTTATAATTGATTTTATAAACTTTAGAGTTTTTAAACGGGAGTGCTTAATTTGTTGACAAAACAGACATAATTAAGACTTTTATCATAAAATAGATTCATTTTATTTTACGAATAATGATTGATTGTCTACTCTTGTGAATGAACAATAAACTGGACAGAATATTCTAAAAAGTGATTTTTTAGCTAAAAATGAAACAGCGGAAGTTGTTTTGGCTAATTTTTAAAACATGATTTGCTAACTTTTAGTAAAATTACATGTCAATAATTTATTGGGTGAAGAAATAAATGCATTAATTATTATAAAATTTATATCAAATCATATATTGTCATGTAATAGTAGACAACGAAAGCACGAACACAAGATAGGCTGCGTAGCATTACTCTTATTTTACTAATAATCACAAAAGTCATTGTTTTATAAATCTCCTTAAAATATAAACAAGTAATTTAGCTTTCCATTCAGAAACTTTTGTATCGATTTTAACAAAAATAAAGTTAATAATGTTCAATTTTTTATTTTAAATCTGAAAACTGTTACTTCAAAGAGAACTATAATAAAATAATATTATATTTATTCATTATTCTCGATTTTTATGGTAGTGACTAATCCTACTATTACTCGTTGTTGTTACGAGAGAGATGACTTTTAATCCTAAGTTTGAGTTATAAGTTGAGCAGATTCTTACAATTCGCCAAGTCTATGAAAATAAGAGAATATCATCCATCCCTTCATCCACCAGTCCGCCAATGATAAACATTTTACTCTTCTCGCTGCTCCATAGACACCATTCCATTAGTACGTCCCTTATAATTTTCATCATGTAGCAAATCAGCAGACTGCCACTCTACTTGCGTAGAATTTGAGACCTAGATATTAATAGAGAATATTCTTTACGAAAGAAATGACTACCAATGTCACCTAACACTCGTTCTCTATTTGATAACTTTACACCTCTTACTATTTTGATTTTATTTGTTTTCTAATTTCTTATACTTTTGTTATTCTTTAACATTTGAATTTAATAAAAAAAAAAATAACAGAAGTCCCTCGAAACTAGTTCATGAGTATGTATTTGGTCTGCTGATCTCTTAGGACTATACCTATATTACGATAAGACAGGACACTATCTTTATCATCGTTTGAAGTTCTTAATTTTTTCTTTAAAGTTTTGCTCTTAACCCCGTTCTTTTATCTACTTGCTAAATGTAGGTTGCTACTATCGTATAATGTAGGTGATAAGATACCCATTGTCAGTTAGCACAATTTGGAATCCCATAAAAATATGTAATACACACCCAACATTCCCCTCTAAAAACATTAGTATTAATTAAACTAGTTGCCTAACCAACAACTTAAACTTCCACATTATTATTCAACATCAAACACAAACCTCCACTACGACATCACTATGTACTTTTGAACAATTATCAAAACTCATGAACATTCTCACCATATTCATCCTTACTCCCGAACTTGAGTTTCAATAAGAAAAAGAAAGATTAGATTTGTACATCCCCACAAGTTTTTTAAGAGCCTAAGTCGGCTGAGGACACCCACGCATCGAAAATTCCAACAAAGGGTCGTTATGACTTTCATCTACCCCTCTTAAAAGGATTAGCTGCTTTACTGTTAATGGTAGCTCTATTTGAATCCACTTGCGTAGAAATTGGTGAACTGGTAATTTTTATTTTCATGACACGCTTCCTTGGGCCAGCCCAATATTCAATAGGTTCATCTTCATTAAAATAAACTGAACTATTAGTCGATGCCACCTTATTTGTATCTGTGTCCATGCAAGTTTTGTCACCATCTGTAGTTGATTTAGAGCCAAAAAGGGAGGTAGAAAAAATCTTAAATTTCAAATTACTCCCTCCCGCGTCCTTAGAGGCAATTGTGATTTTCTCATTTGTCGACTTTTCATCCTAAGGCTACTTCTCGTCTTGCTGTCTTCATTTACCCACACCTCTCATATTAAGCGGACCTCTCAAAATAATCAATATGTCCCATCTTATTATATAAATAACAAAATATAGTAAGTTTATCTTCAACAAAATTGAAAAAAGTATTGTCATCCTCGTCTACTAAATTCTTTATTCTCTTTAATGGTTACCTGCCATCTAACTTAATTCGGATTCTCATCTCTCATGCATCTAAACCAATTTGGACCCTTGCATCATAATTCTCAAACTCCCCCAGAAAATCTCTAAGTGATACTCACCCGCCTATGGTTTAATATCTCCCCTCAACCTGTACCAATCCATCCCCTCAGGTTCACAATGTCAGGTTCACACTATGTAACAAAACCCACCCTCTAGGGATGGAATCCAACTTGTACTATTAAAGAGTGAGATAGATTTTACTAAAATATCAATTTTTGGATATATATATATATATATAGGGATTGAAGTAGATTTTGATTGAAACTAAATCCAACCTGCCTTGCCACCTCTTTTTTTCAATGCGATCCACGACTATGATTGGCAGGATTTGAATTGAAATTGACATCCCTATTCAGATACCTAATCTATCTAGTGAATTTTTTATTATTACCTATACTATTTATTTATTACACTGCTAAATACACAACATATTGTATCTTAACTTCCAAATTTATCCTAAATATATATTTTTGTTTTGCAAAAGTATATTTTAAAATATTTTAATTTTAAAATAAAATAATATTTAAAAACTAACCATTATAAAAAGTAATTTAATAAATATTTTCTATCATATCCATATATAAAGATATTGTGGTGGGAGAACAACTGAGTCTCAAAAAGCTGCGGACCCTCAACGAATTGAAAATAAACCCGTCAAACACAGCCAAAGCCTTCGGCCGAAATAGACCCACCAAGACCAGGCCCAACAAGCCTTCGGCCGAAGCAGGCTCAAAAGGCCCAACTACCATTCTCGGCCGAAGAGGACTCATCAAACCTGCGGCCGAAGGGAGACCAAAAATACCCAATAACCACTGCGGCCGGAGAAACCTGACATAGGCCCGAATAGTACCAACAAGCCCAAATCCAAAGAGGAAACCAAGTCCAATAAGGAAACCAAATCCTAGAAGGAATCCAAGTTCTAAAAAGAAACCAAGCCCTAGAAGGAGATCAAGCCCAAAAAGGAAGTCAAGCCCAATGAAAGACAAGTCCGAAAAGGAGACCGAATCAAGGAATAATAAGGAATCCCAATCCAAATAGAAATAGGACCCAAACACCTCCTATAAATAAGAGGTAGGGATGATTAGAAGGGGATCCGAAATTTTGTTCATGAGAGCTAAACTCTGTGAGATTATCTTTGCCAGCTTTTTAGCTATTTTCTCAAGGAATCTTAGCCTAATATTTGACTGTGGTTTATTTGGCACCACAGATATCTCCACTTGATTCTATCTCTGAACGAATGAGTCTTTCGAAAATTAACACGAATAAATTAAATAAAAAGTAAATTAAAAAGTCATCTTTACACATCACATTAGTGTCAAATATATTAATTTTATATACATTCACAAGCGAACATATTTGGAGAATGAATCAATTTTTTCTATTTATTTTTATTTTTTAAATTAAATTTAACTATTTAGTTTTACTCGAAGTGACAAAATTGAAAATTATAAAAAAAATATATATTTTAACTAATAATAATAATATTTATATATGACGCAACTATTATAAAATCTAAAATTATAAAGTTTTTAGAAATAACAATTAAGATTATTAAATTAGACAATACTATTAAAATAACAATTAAAGCGATAATGTATACCCGATTATTTATGTAATTATTATTATTATTATTATTATTATTATTATTTTTTATGATTGAATGTTTTTCTTATGATTGTTATTCATCACCATATATTTACCGAGTTAAATTGTTAACTACTCTTAGTGTAATATATCTTATTGAATTATTAACTATTAAATTTACATATTTGTTAGTTAAACTCATATGTAATATATTGAATTATTAATTATGTTGAGTTTACGTATAAATTGAATTAAAACTTCATCCGTAAATTAAAATATAAATAAAATAAAATTAAGGGTAAAATTGAAAAGAATATGATATTAACTAATTAAGTATACGTCATTTACCAAATTTGTTATTTTATTATATATACTTTTATGCACTTTTAAATTATTTTACAAATTTATTGTTTTTTTTTCACTAATATAGATGTGGAGGATCAACTTATTTATTTATTTATTTATTTATTTTTATTTTTATTTTTTTTTAAATTTTTTAAAATTTTTCTGTAATGTAATTGATGTCTATTATATTATTCGTAAACTAAGACTCTATTTAACCATCTTTTTGCTTGAATTAACAACTAGGATGATCCAATTATTGATAAATTCAAAATCCATGGTCAAGAAATCAAAACGAAGAGAAATCTGGATAGAATGTCACGCATTCGAGCAAAAGGAAGTTCAAGGATTCAAGGAGAGCAAGAAATGAGAAATACCAAGGCCAAAGAGAATTCCCACGCCTAGTCAGTGCCCTGGCTACCCTGTCAGGCCGCCAGCATTTCGACCAGGGCGCTAGAATTGGTACCGTAGATCCTCTGCGCCCTAGCTTAATGTGACCAGGCCGCCAACATCTTGACCAGGGCGTCGAAAATGGTACCGATGCTCTGACCGCGCCCTGGCTCAAACGTGACCAGACCGCCAGCATCTTGACCAGGGCGCCGAAAATGGTACTGAAGCCCTGACCGCGGAGCATTCAACCACGCCGCCAATCTTGGTACCGCAAGCATCATCGCGCCCTGACTTCTCTTGGCAGGCCGCCGACCAGGAAGACGAACAGACCTTGCGCCCTGGCTGGCGCCCTGACTTCTTTTGTCAGGGCGCCCAGACGTAAAAATTAGTGACTTTTGGCTTTCTTGGAGGGCATTTTTGGGAGAAAATTTGGAGGATATATAAAAGAAACTTGTAGGGTTTTTTAATGATCTATCTGGCTGGAATATCTAGAAGCTAAAAATGGGGAAGTGCAAATGGGGAAGTGCTTGAGCTAGAGAAAAAGAAGAAGAAGATTCTACCTACCAAGTGATACCAAGAGAGGAAGTGTTCCAAGTTCTTGAAGGGGTTTCAACTTCAACATCAAGACTTCATCTTTCTTTGAGTTTAGTTGTTCCCTAACCCTCTTTATGACTCTCTTGTGTAAAATTTGTGTTAGTAGATTAATAAATAACTAAAGTCATTGTGGGGTTCTTTGAACCTTAACTATTGTAATTATGTTATCCTTGCCATTAAATGAATGATGTTCTTTATCTATTCATATGCATTTGCTCTTAATGCTTGTAGAGCTTGATCAACTCTTACATGTTCTATTGGTATAAACTAGCTTGAAAGAGTGGTTAATATTAGAATTAGGTTCATGTGCCCTAATGGATAATTACCTAGACATAGGGATTATGAATTAGGGAATTGATGAGAGAGGATTTCATGAACTATTCTTACATCTAAGTGACATGAGTGTGGAATTAGAATAGTTAAGTTACAGTGTGAAAGCATTTAGTGGTACATAATCTTGAAGTTAATTGATAACAATTGACATTTATGGATAACATGACTGTATTAGTAAGAAAATAAGAACCCCTCTTTTATCCCATTTTTACTTTATCCATTCAAGATCTTAGTAGTAATTTTACTTCTCGTCAACATAATCGAATTTGAGACTTTACTTTTGATTGGACCCATTAATTAATTGTTATTCTAGGTTGCCAATCCCTATGGATCGATAATTTATTATTTGACGATATTAGTGTATACTTGCATTAGGTTATTACGAATTTCAAACCGTCAGTGATCATCATCTTTTAATATAAAGACATATAGTTTACATTTTATTGAATTTTTTAATAATTATTAATTTTTTTTTAATTTTTGATATTTAAAATATATACTAATTTAGTCAACCTTATAATAATATTACTTATGTAGTATTTTAATAATATATAATGGTGTTAGTTAATTAAATTTATTTAGGTATTATGATTTATTTAGTTAATTATAATTATAATTAAGTTAATTCATTTTAGTAAGTTAATTAAAAGTTTATTGATATATGTATTACTAGATATAATGGTAATTTGAGAAAATTTTGTTGTTATTAATAGATACGAGTACAGAATTCTGATTTATTATGCGCAAAAAATAAGAAATAAACATTTCATTTTAATTGTTAAATCGATTTTCAATCTTTAAAACCAAATCAAACAAACAGCTCTTTACCCTCGTAAAAATAACATGTTTATCCACCATCAAAATTTTATTGTGATATATAAATATATATTTTTTAAGGAAGTTATTTTTTTTAATATTTAATAATGAAAATCATATTTTATCATAATATTTTATTTATGTTTTATTATATTTTTTAACATAAAATTTTAATTATTATTAATATAAAATTTGTCTATTCATTTTTATTATGATAAAAATATATTTTAAAAAAAAATATTCTTCTTTATTTTTATTTAAAATTTTTTTTAATCTATTATACCTCAAATAAATATGGAGGTATGTAACATATTTTACTATCATAAATAATACGTTGTTGTTTAAGGAAAAGAAAGTTTGAACATAGGAATTTCGTCCATTAATCAAAATACACCGACTGATATTGCTTCTGATCTTTATGAGTGCAGTGCAGTCATGCACAGATTATCAGCAACAACGTCTATCAAGTTATTATGATGCTGCGAAGCTAATGTTACCCTTTTGCCAATAACCAATGAAACCACTACAACAGATGAAAATTTCAATATCTTTACTCAAACAAAGTTGATAAATAAAATTATCTACACAACTTGGACTTTAAATGTTCTCAATATATCATGATGATGCAGTGGGCGGTTCTGCTGTTGGTTGTAGGACTTTGATGGCCATTTTGACCTATTACTACGTAGCCTTACTTTCATGCCTATGCTTTAACATGCATCCATGTCTATTCACTTTGTTTTATACTCTTATTCTGTCAACTTCTCTATCATTTCCAATCCACCAAAATCTCCTCTTTTTGAGTCCTGGGAGGTACATGGACACTTTCTACGTACATACATTCTCTTCTTTCTCTGCTCACATGCTCCTGTCCTGTCCTCTCCACAAATATTTCTAATTTTCTATTAAAAGTTATTATGGTAATATCCAAATGTAACCGATAAAAGTTGTAAGTAGTTATAAGTAGTCAGAAGCTAAAAGTTAGTCTATGGAAACAGCAGGGTGGTTTTAGCTTATAATCACTTATTAGTATGAGTACGAGCAGCACCGGCCAATTGTATTTTAAGTATATAAATACATGGTCTTTGTAACCCCAAGAATCTTGTCTCTCAACTCAACTGGTTTTAATTTAAATAGATATGGATCCAAAATATTCACAGGTCACTCTATTTTTTTAATTAGTCCTAAGAGTATGGCAGCTCTGCTTTTGATCTTATTCATATCAGCTGTCCCCATATCTGGACAGAATTTGTTAAGCTGCAATAATAACAGCATCTCTTCTTCTTTGGACCACTCAGGTTTCTTTCATTGTACTGCTTCACAGGATCAGTGTGGTACTTTTGCTATTCTTCGTACAAACTCCTATTATTCTTCTCTTTTCAATCTCAGCTTTTACTTGGGTTTAAACCGTTTTGTGATTGCAAAAGCCAATGGTTTCTCTGTTGAGACAGAGTATCTTCCAAAGAATCAACCTTTGTTGATTCCTATTGACTGCAGGTGTAATGGTGGGTTCTTCCAGGCTGATTTGACCAAAACTTGTGTCAAAGGTGAGAGCTTTTCTGATATTGTTGTGTCGCTTGAAGGCTTGACTTCTTGCAAAGCTATTCATGAGAAAAACCCATCTGTTGATAAGGTTCAGTTACATGTCCCAGTTACTTGTGGGTGTCCTCCATCTTCTTCTCAGACCAAGCTTTTGGTTTCTTATCCTGTGAGTGAAGGTGATACTTTGTCTCAACTAGCCACTAGATTCAATACCACAACTTTAGCAATAGTTTCTGCAAATAACAGGTCTTTATCAGAAAAACTGGTGCCTTTCACTACTGTGTTGATTCCTCTAAATGGTGAGCCTTCTGTTACCGAACCCAATTTGCGTTTTCCAACAAGTGTGATCACTGGTGCTAATACTACCCCAATAAAGAAGAAATCAAAGATGATGAAAGTGGGAGCTTACATTGCTCTCAGTGGAGTTGTGGTTGGTGGGTGTATTGCAATTGCTGCTGCTGTCACTATTATCTTACTCAAGAAGAAGAAACAAGACAACACAATCAAGCATCAGAGTGGAGATTTGGAGATGCAAGAGCTTAGTCAAAGTGTAAGGACAACAACTGATAAAAAAGTCTCCTTTGAAGGCTCACAATGCACTGTTGATGGACAAGTTATTGACGTCCCTCACAGGATGTTATTGGAAAGCTATTCAATTGAAGAGCTGAGAAGAGCTACTGAGGATTTCAATTCCAGCAACCAAATTGAAGGAGATGTGTATCATGGTCGTTTGAGTGGCAAAAACTTGGCCATCAAACGAACAGTAACAGAAACAATCTCAAAGCTTGATTTGAATCTTTTCCAGACATCAACACATCATCATCCGAACATAATCAGGCTTCTGGGGACATGTTTAAGTGACAGTCCTCACTCATATCTTGTTTTCGAGTATGCGAAAAACGGGTCGTTAAAGGACTGGCTTCATGGTGGATTGGCTATGAAGAATCAATTTATATCTTCCTGCTACTGTTTCCTAACATGGGGTCAGAGATTGAGAATCTGTCTAGATGTAGCCATGGCTTTACAGTATATGCACAATGTCATGGATCCAAGCTATGTTCATAGAAACATTAAGACCCGGAACATCTTCCTGGATGAAGAATTCAATGCAAAGGTAGGAAATTTCGGTATGGCGAAATGTGTTGAGGATGATACAGATGATCCACAGTTCTATTCAACCAATCCTGCTTGTTGGAGCTTGGGATACTTAGCTCCTGAATACATTCATGAACGTGTTATAGCCCCAAGCGTCGACATTTTCGCATATGGAGTTGTTTTGCTGGAGGTTCTATCAGGACAGACACCAATAAACAGGCCTAAAAAGAAAGAAGAAGGGAGTGTTTGGCTTTCAGAGAAGATCAGGTCCATTTTGCAATCAGACAATGTAGATGAGCTAAGAGACTTGATGGATACTGCATTGGGCGATAACTATTCATTTGATGGTGCAGTCACATTGGCCAACCTTGCAAGGGCTTGTGTTGAGGAGAATCCTCAAATGAGACCAAATGCTGGTGAGATTGTTGACAAGTTGTCAAGATTGGTAGAGGAATTGCCGCATAATGACCATATCTTTGTCTGTGAAAGCTCTTCAAAGCCTCTAGTTAAGGCATCTGTTAGTGTTGGTTAGTTTTGTATTGGCCCTGTATATATGTAATTAAGACTATGTGGTTTCGGTATTAGTATAATGTTGGTGCAGGTGAATTGATTAATAAATTGGGTGAGATTTCTAAGTAGGTGACACACTTTATTGAAAGATGCATAATGAGTTTGACTGTGGTAGTCAAGATCGAGTAATATAAGACTGATTGAATAATTAAATGTTTAATGAAAAGGCTAATCTAGTTGCTGGCATTTAATTAATGGTAGCTAGTTTAGCGGCAATCATGTGCTAATGTGTACTTAGACTCAGATTTATTTATTTAGGCTGCAGTGACAAATGTATATTTCCTCCTTCATTAAGTCCAGCTCTATCTTTTGGCTCTGCACAACAGTCTGGTTCAATCTAATTCTAAAAAAAATTAGTACTTCTGTATTTCATTTACAGCTTAGCACGTGAACACGCTCGAGTGTTAGTACAATGGCATGATATAAAAGTGCTTTATATATAAATTATTTAGAAAATTTAATAAGTATGATTTTTTTTTTTTTAAAAGTCAAAGAATAAATCTATATAAATATAATAAGGAGGAAGCATGCAAAAGCATGCATGTGCAGTATTTAGTGTTTTTATATTTTTCTGATTTTTGAGTTTAAATTTAAATAATTTTTAATTTTTTTAAATTAATAAATAGAATATCAAATATTTTTAATATTTTAATTCAATTCAAATTTAAATAATTTATAATTTTTTAAATTAATAATTGATAATACAATATTATTTTTCTGATTTTTGAATTTTTAGTTTTTTTTTTAAAATTATCTATTTAAATAATTAATATCCTAATTCAATTCAAATTCAATTAATTTCTAATCTTTTAAATTAATAATACAATATAAGATATTAAAAATATCTTAACATAATCCAATCCAAATAGTATTCCATGTTTAATAGGATTGAATACTATTTGAATTGAATTAGGATATTACTTATTTAAAAATAATATACCTAGATTTTTATTAATTTAATTAAAGTACAAATATAATTAAATTAATAATACAATATTAGATATTAAAAATCTTTAATCTAATCAAATCCAAATAGTATTCAATGTTTAATTAAGATTGAATACTATTTGAATTGAATTAGGATATTACTTATTTAAAAATAATATATGTAGATTTTTATTAATTTAATTAAAATATAAATATAATTAAATTAATAATACAATATCAGATATTAAAAATATCTTAATCTAATCCAATCCAAATAGTAATCAATGTTTAATTAAGATGGAATACTATTTGAATTGAATTAGGATATTACTTATTTAAAAATAATATACGTAGATTTTTATTAATTTAATTAAAATACAAATATCTAATTCAATCCAAATAGTATTCAATCCTAATTAAAAATAATATTTATTTATTTTATTTTTGAATTTTTATTAATATTCTAATGCAATACAAATACTAAAATTTTAACCTATTTATAGAACTAATTAATGAACTTGAAATTTACGCTTCATCCAATATTCACTTTTTTCATCATCTTAAGGTTAATCTCTTTTTATATTTTGCTTTGATTTATCATCTTAATGTTCATCTCCATCAATAATTATTGATTTCTTTTTTCTTTTTTCTTTTTTTCTTTCAAATTTTATCCCTTATTTCAATAGATTTCGTATTTCTCGATGAATTGAAATCTTCTAAAGAAGATTGGCATGTGAAAGTACGTATCATTCCATTGTGGGAATCTATTAATATAAAGAACAACGAACTCATGAGTATGAACATGATGTTTATGGATGAGAAGGTATTTAAATAACTCATTATTAATGTATTATAAGGTTATACTTATCGTAATTAATCATTGTATTTTGTTTCTTTTTTTAAGAGGAAAATAAGATGCATGCCTTCATGAGAAGAAATCAGACCACTATTTCTATTTATTTGTTATTTATTTTTCAATTTAAGTAATATATATAAATTTTTGTTATGTAAAATGAAAAAATCATTAAATATTTAAAAATTATAACACATACATTTCCTAATTAATTAAAAAATTTAAAAATATAATAAAATATAATTTTAAAAAAATACGAAATAAATTCGACCGCGCTATTGCGCGGACAAACGACTAGTTTGTTATCAACCAAAGTTAATAAGTAAATATCATTTGATTAGATGAGAAAAAAAAATTGTTTGTTAGAATGGATCTAAAAATGTGCAATCTTTAGTTAAAAAAATCGGTGGATTAATTCGAGAGGAGACAATGTACCTCTTGGTTTGAAGAGGAGAATTGTTGGGGTGTCAAATCCAATACCACGTGGATAATACAAGAAGATAGTTACTTGTATATGAAGTATCCAGAGAACTCCATCAGTATGAGATCTTTTGGATGGTGGTACTCAAGAACAAATCTCTGCGTGCTCGATCCTGGCCCAAAACGAAAAATATCTTTCTAATGTGGAAGTTAAGGAGCGGCTCCGGAGAGTCCAACAAGATCTTGCTCTTTGCAAAATTAAGACAAATCAGATTCAGTAAACTGAATAAAAACTCAGGAATTGGGCTGGAGAATCTATTACCTTACAATTACAAGTTACAGAGATTAGTTAATTTGGTGAAATTTAAAGGGACATGGTATGCTAAAGAGTTGAAATACAGAGGCAGGTGTTGGAGCTCAACGAGGTTTTCAATGGCGGCTAGGAGTGGACCAGAATGTTCCACACCAAGAAGTCTAAGCTCTATGTCTAAATTTTGAGTGCAGGTCACACCGATCCATCTGCAACGGGGTTTAGAAAGGTTCCAGAGAAGTACTTATAAATTCATTCTAGTTATAAATACATATAGCAAGTCACATAACACCATGTGGCCCTTTCATTTCACTTTTTTTTTTCAATTTATTTTAATTTCTTTTTTTAATTTCTGCTATTCGTAATAAATTTGTGTATGTTTCTCATAATTAGAATATGTATGGAGGAAGTGGCAAATGTGAAAGAATGAGTGCAGCTGTCAAACAAGCCGCAAAAGTTATTTTAAAGAATTATAAAAAGATGCATCACGCTGCTAAGACACTAATAGCTTACTCAATCAATAGTGACAGCTTACTAACCGGCGAAAGTGGTAGTCAAGCAATTGTTGTAAAGGAAAGGGTAGTTATTAAGACAAGTAGGAAAAAAAAAGCAAATGACATTTGAATTAGGAGATATATCAGAATGTAAGTTAGAGATGTATTTGATTGAGTGAATGAAAAATGAAGATGATGATTTTGATATATTAGATTGGTGAAAAAAGCATAGCCTTCTCTTTTCAGTTTTGCAGAGGATGGCAAGGGAGGTCTTTGCAATGTCAATATCAATTGTTGCTTTGGAATATACTTTTAGCATGATAGGAAGGGTTATAAATGACTTTAGAGCTTCATTAACTTCTAAAATGGTGCAAGCTCAAGATCGGTTACGACGCACACCAATCAAGTGTTATGAGGAGGATTTTAAAGTCATCCGTAAAATCGAAAGAGGTATAAAGTTGCTTCTCATTTAGTTAGTTTTTATGACTATTAGTTTTTTTTTATATTTTTTTTAATTTTTTATTTATATTTGTTTAGTTAGATATTTTGAAGATGATGATTTTTTAGTGTGTTTAATTAACATTTTTGTTTTTATCTACCTTACTAATTGCAGAAGTTTATGCAAGCTCACAACTTAATGGTGTCAAGCTCAAAGCCTCAAATATCATTGGATATCTTGAGGTACATACATTTATACATTAAATGCTTTTGTATGTTGATTATGAGTATGATATCTTGTTTAAATTACTTTTATTATATTTTGGAGTTAATAATGAATACATGAAATTTGTTCTTAAGGTTCGTATTTTCTTCATTTCTGTGTATCTGTGGCTTTTTATTGGTTAAAGAATTCTCAAAGATTTCTAGCATTTTTGTACTACCTATTTTTACATTATAACATGTTATATTTCCATGATTTCATATAGCTGCGTGTATTTAATAATGTATGAAATATATTCAACCAAACTGATATAAACTAATTGACTAATATATATACTTATTTTACTACATGTTTTAAAATATATTTTGATATTTTTTCTACCAGCTAATATATATTGAAATTTCCATTATGTTGTGTAACGAATGACCATCGAATCATCGTTTTATTGTCATTTTGTTCATATACATATAACATAATATAAGAAGCATCTGTTGGATGAAGATACATTTGTCATCGGTTCCACTTAACACTCCATCAAAATGTTTTAATGATATGTCTCTCACATTTAGTTCCAAAAATTTGCCGCACCTACTAATAGTTTTGAATTTAATTTATCTTTTGTGGATAATTTTGAATATATTTGACATTATTTTTATGGTAATTATTTTCCATTTGTAAAGAATTTCACGAAAAATGATGATAAAATGGAATTCAAGGATGTGGATGCAAAAAGAATTGAAATGGTGTTAAGTAAATGAAATTAAAGGTAAAAGCATTCAAACTGGAAAATGACAAGAAAATGTTGAGTAAATGGCACAAAGATGCTTGTCATGTGATGAAAATAGTGAAGATTGGAATGGCACACAATTTGCGTAGGAGAGATAGGCTAAACCTCGTCACCAAGAAACCGAGAAGTTGTCGAAGAGTAGATGACGAGGGGTTTTCACAGGTTGTAGCTCGTCATTTGATGAAGGCCTGATAAACTGAGATGTTGATGAAGAATGGTTGTCGAGAACTTGGCGAAGTGTGTGCGCCATCTAGTCAGAACCTGAAAGCCGAGACATTGTCGAGATAAAATATCATCGTGTTGGCGTAGACGTGGGTGCTCATCAACCTATTCAGTAAGTGAAGTCAAATGGTTATTGAATGTCGAATAGATACTGAGTGTGTAGTGTGACATTGTCTGAAGGCTATGAATGTGAGAGAATGACGAGTGAACTGTTTAACTTTTAGTCGCCAATAGAGTTAGTTATGCAGAAATTATAAGTTTGCCCTTGGTCGTGATTTTTTTTCATAAATAGTTAGGAAGAGACTTTTGTAAGAATCTTTTATCAGGCTTTAATACATTCAATTATTTTATTTTATTTTATATTTTATTTTATTTTATTTTTGTTAGTTTAACACAGAGAGAGTTGAGAGAGAAAACCCAAGGAGATTTACACTTGTTCGAAGAGATTTCTAGATTGAATGCAATGATTGCTTTTGGATCATTGAGTCTTCAAGCTACTTGTTGAAGATCTTCTTAAACATAACTAGTTCTCCTTGATCCCTTACTATTTTATTGAATTCTTGATATTTTTCAATGGAATATTATTATGCGTGTTTTGAATTTACTTTGAGTTCATTGCTAAAACCATGATTCTTGATCATATAGTAGTAATTGTACTATATTTGATTAGTTAAGTTGATGAGAATTGACTAACATTAGTGATTTGATTTTGATTGAGATGAGAGATAGTATTTTTGAGGTTGAATCCAAGATCTAGATATTATCTTAAGGCTAGAGATAGTAATAGTTGAATATCAAATCATAATCACATGCTATAGAGATAATTGTGGTTAGGATCATTTAGTGATTGAGAGATTACTGATATTGAATAAAGAGGTCTTTAAGAAGATATCTTTTATTTACTGGAATTAAACATTCCACTGTGCATTACCAATTCGTTTAATCGCTTACTATTTATATCAATTATAAACAATAAGCTACCATATATGTTATCAATCTATTTCCTCTATCATGGCTTTTAGACACTCTAGATTTCATACATACAGTTGCCTCACTTTAAATTGTATTTTACACTAAAATTTCAATACTCCAGTTGATCTTTGATACGGCCAAACTGTGCACACTCCTGTAACTAACTATTGGTTGTGTACTTAAAAAAATAAATTAAAAAAAATATATATATATATATATATATAGACATTACTGTAGTACACTATCAAATAAGCAAATGAATATTACATCATATCATATCTGTAGAGAGAGGGGTCTAAAATCACATAAAGGTGGCCAAAGTACAAAAACAAAACCCAGATGGGTCAGGGCAACATCATAAGGCGAAACTCATCAAAAGTAAGAACACCGTTACCATCAACATCAAAATGAGAAATCATAACCTCACATTGATCAACGGTCGTAGATTGCCCTAATCTATTAAGCATACGTTTCAAGCTCTTAGGAGTAATGCAACCACTTCCCTCCATCTCATACATCTCAAAAGCCATCTTCAATTCCTTCACTTTCTCCTCTTCATCTCCTCCTTCCACCAACTTCACAAAGTCATCAAACCCCAACAGCCCATCTCCGTCGCCATCCAGCACCGCCACCGCCACCGCCTTCTCCGCCTCCGCCATCGTCATCCCTACCCCTACACATTCCATGCATTGCTGTACCTCCCATGCCGATATCTTCTTGTCTCCGTCTCGGTCCAAGTGCTCGAATACCCGCAAGTATTGCCTATGTCTCTCTTCCATTTGAATGTAAGAGATCAGCAACTAACTAAGATTTGGTTTTGCTCGTGTCTATTTATTTTTCGTTGTGAGTTTACGCGTGTCGTGCGTTGACCGGCTAGAATATGTAAGACCGTTGACTTTTAATTATGTCATGCATGATTTATTCGGTAATTGGCTAGAAGGAGCTTTTAAATTTAAAGCCGACTTTTCTTTTCCTTATTGTTGTGTTAATAACAATAACATGATGATAGACTTTGACAAGACAAGACTCGTCTTGATTTGTATGTATCATTGCGATCTCTTGCATATCATGGACAACTACCAAACTCAACTGCGTTGTGTATGGTGCTTAATTGATTTTGGAATACCAAATATGTCACTTCAACAGCGATAAAATGGACTTACAAGTGTATGTTCATACACAATCACTGAATTAATGTTAAAAGTGAGGAGTTTCAGAGGAAGACTTTCTCTACCATACCATACCATACCACACCACACCGCGTAGTTGGTTGTGGTTGTGGCCAAACTTATACCCTATTGATTTTTGCTATTTTGTCATTTGTATTATGTCATCTCACATCAGTTCTATTGTATTTATTTAGGGTTGAGATATTTTCACCAATTGCACCATACGATCTGCAGTCTACCTCAATCAATAGCAAGTTGATACATATTTTCATATTTATTATAATTTGGTTATATAATGTTATAAATGATTACATTTTCATTAATAATATTTATAGTTATTACAATAAAATATTTCGAATATTAAATATCTAAAAAATAAATAATATATATACATAAAAAATTAAAATTATTAACTTACAAGATTATGAATATTAAATATTTTAAATAATTATAAAAATATTTAAAATTAAAATTTATATTATAATAAATTCTATAATTACACAAATAGAACAATATTAAAATAATTTAAAAAAAGTAAATGCAAAACTAAATACTTGTTTTTAATATATATATATATATATATATATATAAAGTAAATATATATGAAAAGAAATATATATATATTGTAATAATATATTCAAAACTAAATTATAAAAATTCATAATAATTTTATTAAAAATAAAATATTATACATATTCAAAAAAAAATAAAAATTATAAATTTAAATAAATATTTTAAATTATTATATAATAGTTATGGACAATCAACTCGGGATGATAGATGATAAAACTATCGGTAAATAGTTTTCTTTTATCTATTTCTAAGATTTTATTTGTTTTTCTGAAAACAATTTATAAAAAATGAAATATATATATTTTTATATTGAGTAATACTTTTAAATAAATAATTTATTGAAAATTTTTTAATGGGATATTTTAAACTTTAAAATATAATTATAGATTTGTTTTTAAAAATATATAAAAATATACTTTTAAAAGATTGTTTTCATCCCAAAGGTTGAGTTTTCCAAAATACCCTTAAATTTTTACCATTAATAGATTCTGTGAATTACGCTCACAGAATACCTGTTACAGTCCATGAATGGTTTATGAAATGAAAATCAAACTTTAATTTTATTGAGATTGCATATTTCTCTCCCCTTATTTTACTCTCAATCAAATATTCACCATTCATTATGTTTCCATACGTTTTGGTCACCATTCATTATGTTTCCATTTTTTCATTTCTTGTATTGCCTATTTAGGCTTGTATATCTTCTGGTTCATTCATATTTGAATATACACACAGTGAATAAACACAAAACCTTTTGAACCATATTCTTTATGGTATCAGAGCGGTGATCATTACGCTCGATCCAAACCCGAATCCTAAAGTCTTTCTCACCATCTCACCGATATGGCAGAAGGTGCAAACAAAGATCTTGCCAAGACTGATGCTAACAAGCCAGACCACAACTCGCCATACTATCTCCACCCCTCTGATTATCCGAGGCAGATGCATGTCAACGACGCCTTGACCGACAACAACTACCTTGATTGGGTCCAAGAGATGGAGAATTTCTTGTTCGCCAAAAACAAGATCGGCTTCATCGATGGAACCATCAAAAGGCCAGAAGCGGACGATGCTAGTTATATGGCATGGATGCGATGTGATGCGATGATTAAAGGGTGGCTTACTACAGCCATGGAGAAAGAAATCCGAGGAAGCGTGAAATACGCCAATTCGGCATCAGAAATCTGGAAGGATCTTAAAGAACGTTTCGGTAAAGAAAGCGCACCGCGTGCGTATGAATTGAAGCAGGCTATCTCGAACACCAGACAAGAAGGGATGACCGTTTCAACCTATTACACGAAACTGCATGGATTATGGGATGAAATGCAGTCCTTCTTACCTGCACCGGTTTGTAAATGCAATGGATGTACCTGTGGCATTGGAAAATCTCTTAGGGAACTCAAGGAAAATGAGCAGCTCTATGAGTTTCTTATGGGTCTAGATGGTGAGTTCTCCATCATTAGAACCCAGATACTTGCCACTAAGCCAATCCCGTCTTTGGGTAATGCATACCATCTCGTTACCAAAGATGAGCAACAAAGATCCATAACCGGCGCGAAGAAACCTGTGAGTGAAACGATGGCCTTCCAAGCCTCCGCAAAACGCAGTGGGACACCAAACCGGGTTGGCCAGAAAGAAAACAAAGGCCACTGTGACCACTGTGGCAGAGACGGACATACACGAGACGGGTGTTTTAAGATAATTGGCTACCCGGAATGGTGGAATGTGAAGAACAAACGAGAAAAAGTGAAGCCAAAGGCGGCCTGCACGGAAACGGAACCAGACCTGATTACAAACCTGACAAAAGAGCAATATGAGCAGTTCCAAAAGCATTTCGCTGCTGAAGGTAAACCGTCACATAGTGAACCTCCACGTACCGCAAACATGGCTGGTAAGTTTAGATATAATGATAAATGGATAGTCGATTCCGGGTGTACGGAACATAAAACATACAGGTCCGATGCTCTCGAAAATCGAATCGAATCGAGACACGAACCACCCGTAACCATACCGAATGGAGAAAGCATACCAGTCGAAGGAAAGGGCAGCCATACTTTACAAAATGGAACAAAAGTGCACGATGTGTTGCATGTTCCACAATTTACTTTTAATCTTTTGTCAGTAAGCAAACTCACAAAGGATCTAAGTTGTGCCATAACCTTTTTTCCAAATTTCTTTGTTATGCAGGGACTACGTTCGAGGAAATTGATTGGAACGGGTAGGTGCGAAGATGGTCTATATCGAATGGGAATGCTTGGTGCTAGGAGGAAGGCAATGTTGGTGACTAGTGATTTATGGCATAAACGGCTCAGACATGCGGGTGATGAGAAGTTATCCCAAATAAAGTTTCTTAGCAATTTTTCTTTTAAGAACAGTAACAATTTGTGATTCTTGCATGAAGTCAAAATTTACTAGATTACCTTTTTCCACTAGCATGACCAAAACAGATACTTGTTTCGAACTCATGCATTGTGACATATGGGGTAAGTACCGTACGCCTTCGTTTACAAAGGCCAACTATTTTCTAACCATCGTTGATGACTATAGTAGAACCGTATGGGTCTACCTTCTCAAATATAAACATGAAGCGAGCACGTGCATAATGCATTTTTACGAGATGGTCAAAACACAATTTGAAAAGAAAATAAAAAGAATAAGGTGCGACAACGGTGGAGAATTCGTTTCCAACCGAATGATGAATTTCTATGAAGAACGAGGAATCATGTTGGAAACAACGTGTCCACATACTCCGCAACAAAATGGAGTAGTGGAAAGAAAACATAGGCACTTGCTTGATACAGCGCGTGCCCTCATGTTCGAAGCAAGTCTCCCAAAAAAAATTCTGGGGTGAATGCGTCTTGACCGCAACGTACATCATAAATAGGTTACCCTCAAAAGTCATTGAAGACAAAACTCCATACGAGTTGCTACATGGCGAGAAACCGAATTACGACCACATGAGGGTCCTAGGTTGCTTGGCGTACTATCGAAGCATTGAAACAAAAGGAGACAAATTTGAGATAAGAGGGAAACCAGGTGTATTCATGGGGTATTCTAATGGAACAAAAGGATACAAAATTTATGACCTCAAAAGTGGGAAAATTATTACTTCAAGAGATGTTCGATTTGCTGAAAAGACTTTTCCATTTGCCACAAAAGTCGAGCAGACTATATATGATGAGGAGGATGTGTTTAACACATTTATGGATGAAGAAGATAGGCCCAGCAGGCCCAATGAAGGAAGCATTGAAAATTTGGGTTTAGGCGATCCAGAAAACCAACATGATGAAGAGGAAGAACTAGAAGTGCCAAACCAATTCAACCCAATTGATGTTGATATTGGGCCAAATTTTGATGGGCTGAGTAATACCACTCCTCAAACTGAAACAACAAATGGGTCTTCTATTGGTGAAACCCAAAATGAAAATGGTGAAAATGTCGCACAAGAAAGGGAGAGAAGAGCTCGAACTAGACCCGCAAGACTTAAAGACTATGATGTGCAGCTTCCGCCATCTATAGACCATCCACCCCCCGCCTCCGATCAAGAACCCTCAACGGTATGTCCCATTGCCAACTTTGTTTCTTATGAAAATTTTTCAAAATCTCATAAAGCCTTCCTAGCGGCCATCACCGAAAATGATGAGCCCAAAAATTTTAAACAAGCCGTACAGGATCAACATTGGAGGGATGCCATGCAAAGTGAGATAAAAGCCCTTGAAGAAAATAGTACTTGGACCATCGAAGACTTGCCCGATGACAAACGAGTTATAGACTCGAAGTGGGTGTACAAAACGAAGTTCAAACCTAATGGTGAAGTTGAAAGATACAAGGCAAGACTCGTTGCCAAAGGCTATACACAAATGGAAGGTGTCGATTACCATGACACGTTTGCCCCCGTAGCAAAGTTGGTGACCATAAGAAGCCTCATTGCCGTTGCCATAAAAAAGGATTGGAGTATTCATCAACTTGATGTGAACAATGCGTTCTTACACGGTGACTTACATGAAGAGGTATACATGCGAATACCACAAGGTTACGATAAAGGGGGAGGAACAAAGGTGTGTAGGTTAAGGAAATCACTGTATGGGTTGAAGCAAGCCTCGAGAAATTGGTATCAAAAGTTTACATCGGCTCTTTTGGAACTCAATTTCAAGCAATCCGCTGCGGACCACTCGCTTTTTATATATAAGGAAGGGGGTATCTTTGTCACCGCCCTCATATACGTAGATGATGTCATCATGACGGGAAATGATGAACACAAAATCAAAGAAACGAAGAAGTTCCTGAATGACAAATTTAGCATCAAAGATCTCGGGCCGCTAAAGTATTTTCTCGGGATAGAAGCCGCTCGAACTAAAGACGGGATGTGCTAAGTCAACGAAAATACACCCTTGACATCCTTGAAGATAGTGGAATGCTAGGATGTAGACCATGCACCTTCCCCATGGAACAAAACGTGAAGCTAGATAAAGGAGAAGAGGACGTTCAGGTCGATGCTAGCAAATATCGAAGACTAGTTGGGCGATTGCTCTACCTTCAAGCCACGAGGCCAGATCTTGCCTACTCGGTAAACGTCCTAAGCCAGTTCGTCTCGGACCCTCGACAGAAACACATGGACGCAGCCATGAGAGTTCTTCGCTACCTAAAAGCAACTCCAGGACAAGGTATTTTCTTTCCAAAAGAAGGAGGAATGGATTTGGTAGCGTACTGCGATGCGGACTGGATGGGATGCTCACTCACCCGGAGGTCTAGGACAGGATATGTTCTTCTTTTGGGGGGAGCTCCTATATCGTGGAAATCAAAGAAGCAATCAGTCGTTTCACGCTCCTCGGCTGAAGCGAAATATCGTGCCATGACCAATGCCACTAGTGAAATATTGTGGATGCGTTGGTTATTAGAAGGACTAGAAACAAGACAACATAGCTCTACACCTCTCTTTTGTGATAACAATACGGCACGACATATTGCCAATAACCCGGTCTTTCACGAACGAACAAAGCACGTGGAAATAGACTGTTACTTTGTCAGGGAACGAGTTGAGTCACAGGAAATCAAGCCGTTTTACGTAGACACGAAATCACAGATAGCCGATCTCCTCACAAAGGCTTTGGGGGCTAAACAACTCGAGTTTCTTCTAGTCAAGATGGGCATGCGGAATCTACACGCTCCACCTTGAGGGGGAGTATTGAGATTGCATATTTCTCTCCCCTTATTTTACTCTCAATCAAATATTCACCATTCATTATGTTTCCATACGTTTTGGCCACCATTCATTATGTTTCCATTTTTTCATTTCTTGTATTGCCTATTTAGGCTTGTATATCTTCTGGTTCATTCATATTTGAATATATACACGGTGAATAAACACAAAATCTTTTGAACCATATTCTTTAAATTTTGCAAACTTTTTAAAAGTTATAAATTATATAGTAAATTTTTGTTAGACCTATAAAAAAAATTTTCAATAATTTAATATAGACTAATTCAAATGTTAAACAAATAAAACAAATTAAAAAAATATTTATTCAAACTTTATATACAAGGCCGAAACGAAACTCTATAATAATTTTATTAGAAACAAAATAATGTAAAAATATCAATTAAAAATTAAAAATCTTACAAATGATAACCTCTAATAAAGCTTTCCGCCAAACACACACATCGGTCAAGAATTCTTGCAAATATACAGGGAATAATTTCAATTCAATTGAATATATATATATATATATATATATATATATTATCAGTTGAATTGAAGCTGATGAAGAAGGTTTCCAATCATTTGAGAGATCATCACTAAGTTAACTAAGTTAGAGTACATTGGACTGAAAATCAGGACAACATCATAAGGCGAAACTCATCAAAAGTAAGAACACCATCACCATCTACATCAAAATGAGAAATCATAACCTCACATTGATCAACGGTTGTAGATTGGCCTAATCTACTAAGCATACGCTTCAAGCTCTTAGGAGTAATGCAACCACTTCCTTCCATCTCATACATCTCAAAAGCCATCTTCAGTTCCTTCACTTTCTCCTCCTCATCTCCTCCTTCCACCAACTTCACGAAATCCTCAAACCCCAACAACCCATCTCCGTTGCCATCCAGCACCGCCACCGCCTTCTCCGCCTCCTCCATCGTCACCCCTACCCCTACGCATTCCATGCATTTCTGTAGCTCCCATGCTGATATCTTCTTGTCTCCGTCCTGGTCAAAGTGTTCGAATACTCGCTTGTATTGCTTCTGTTTCTCTTCCATTGGTTCTGCTTTTGGTTTTGGGTTTCCATGCGTGCGTGTGTATTTATAGGGGTTTATGTTTTTTTTTACGCGTGTCGTGTGTTGACACGTTTGAGAATGGTGGACCGTTGACTTTGCATGATTTATTATACATATTAAAACCGACTTTTATTTTGTGTGTTTTGATTGGAAGAAGAAATGTTGTTCTAGAATATTCTTGCCGTCAGAAGCTTCTCGACCAGAAGGAGAAGTTGTAATTATTCTCGTGATTATCTATTGACTTTGACAAGACTTGATTTGACAGATTGATGAATATCCCCCACTCTTGGTGGAGTTGGAATCATTGCACCAACTTCTTAAAACAACAGTGACTATACAAAATTTAAGTCATCCACGTGTGCAACTTTGATGAATGAGTATAAGAAATAAAACAACTGGTTGTTAAAACAAAAGTAGACTAGAATTTTCCAGGACGATGTTGCCGTGCTGCTTTCAGAGGGTGGAAGGAAACCCACCCTCTATTCTGATTTCAACTCTACGTGGGTGGGGAATTTTAGAAGAAAGACTCTCATATCATGTACGTCATGGTAGTGACCAAAACTAATTTTTATTTTTTTCTCTATCTATTTATTATGTCATGCCACATCAATATAGAATCACATTTCAAATAAATTGACGGGGAATAAAATAAAATAATTAATTAATTTGATTAATGATATGAACATGTACCCAGTTTCTTTCTATCCAAGAATTAGGTTCTTATTTGGCACGAAAACGGCTCACGCCGACTATTTAACTTATATTATACCATGCATAGCCTACGCAAGTTTACTTGTCCCCAAGTAAAGATATTTGATTTTTCTGTAAGTCGGACAATTCAAGTTAGGTTTGGTAGTCACGTTACAATAGATACGAGGATAAAGATCAAAACACGACACTACGGAACTAAAGAGACTCGATTACATTTAAAAATATAAAATTTTAAATATTTAGATTGTAAGCGACTTGTTGGTGACTTGCAAGTCACACGATTTTTTTTTTAAACTAACATGCGGCAAAGGTGACTTATTTTCTAATCACGAGACAAATCGCACAGTTTTAATTTTTGCAATTTTGATGGCACAGACAACTTGCTTGACGACTTGCAAGTCACCAAACTAATCATGAAGGGGAGCAAACTCTATTTTTCCGCCGTCGTGAGTTGTGACCACACCAACCCTATGGTTGCACTTGTTGAGCTATATGCTCGACTTCCAACTTTAGAAACTAGCCAAAAAACTACTATAACAATCAATACCAATCGAAACGACAAGTGACAGATTAACATACAAGACAAGAGCTAAATACACCCATCTAAATACTTAGATATATATAAAAAACATTAGTCTAACTCTTCGCCTAGTAATACATAAACAGAATATCAACACAACTAATGACCACTAAAACACCACTATACGTGATAATGCACACCAATAAGAATCACACCTATTATATATATAGAGTAGCGTCTAACCCTCGCCCCTGGATGACCCGAGGCGAGGTGACATTCGGGCTGACCACTAGCCTCACAGACCACCACTACGCTTTTCAGCATGTTTTATCTTCACTCGCAGGCTTCTGGACAAATTTTCTGGAAGACTGCTCATCCTAAAATTGCTCTAAATCAAGCATGCTTAATTTTGGAGTTCTCAAGTTTTTGACTCCCGAAAAATAAAATACATATCAGTGATATAGGTACCTAATGATGATAAATCCAAATCATCAACCAGGACCATTTTTATACAAAACTACACATCTGCTGTGCAACTTAGATGATTGTTAAAATCAAATAATGACAATCAACCCAAAAAGGATAAAAACAAACCCAACAACTAAACCATAAGCCAAGGTCACTACATACGACACCCACCGATGCCAGCTTCTAGACTCAAGAATAACATTAACATAAAAGTGTCATATGTAACAATACACACTAACAACTACCAAACCAATCAAACACCCATTTGACGCCTAAGTTTAAAAAACCAAATACTATTGCACAACTCTTTAAATACAATTTCAGATTACGACCGCCAACTTAACAATAGAATAAAAATCACTACATCACATAAAACTTATGATTATAAACCAAGAAATCAATACACCAAAACCGCCCATTACGTATGACCTATAACGCAACTACACCCTAACCAAATACCAAACATAACCACCATTCATTATTAATCAACTAGTAATCGAAAGAACTCAATCGACACATAACTGCCTATATCGAAAGCCATTTCGGATTAGACTAAACAATCAAACACATATGAATGAAATAAGTTACAATTTTAGTCTTTTAATTAAAAAAGTTATATTTTTAGACTAAAATTACAATTTCTACCAAACTAAACTTTTTTCAAAATTTATTGCAAACCTAAATGACTATATTATTCATACTTCTCGGTCTTGATTTGCTTCCTAGAAAAATCAAATCAGAAAGCAAAACTACACTAGGAAGCAGGCAAATATAACTGCTCCCGAACTGTGAAGCAAGATACAGGAAGTAGTTATATCTTGCCTACTTCCCAGGCTAGTGCTTCCCGATGCACCAGAAAGTTATTTTTGAAAAGTTTATTTTTGTAATTTTTTTATAAAAAAAAGTTAAAAGTGTAAAAAAATTACCATTAGTCTAAAATTAAGAAGAAAAAAAAAGTTTGTAAAGTTTAATTTTGCACATATTCTTAAGCATAAAGGTTTCAGGAGCTCCTGAACTTGATTTTATTTTTCAAGTCAGTTCTCTAACTTTACAGACGGTCAATTTAGACTTTTAACTTCCACCATTTAGAAATTGATAAGTTAAATTGGCCATTCATCAAATTTAAATTTAACCAAATTTGGAGTTCCTAAAATCCTTATGCATATTCAGACTAATTAATTAATTAAATATAAAGACAATTTAGTAATGATGTAAATTCGAATAATCATAAAGTTTAACAATCATTTATTGTATTTAAAACATCTCCGCTGTGGATTTAATTATTTTTCCACAACCAAGCAATATACACTATGTTTAACTTGATGATAAATTCTATGAAGATGGTGAGGGTGGCATGTTAAATTTTAAAGTAGACCCTCTGAAATAAAATAACTATTTTTGAAGGTTTAGAATACACTGGAGGACTTATTAAATTCCTATTTTATTTAAACAAAATTTTAATTTTTATGTAATTTAATTGGATTTATATTTTTATTTTAATTAAAAAAAATAGTGATTAAATAGACATCCACTGATACAGATAAATATTCCATTTATAATGTTCATTTGATATCAAAATTCAATTGCAGATGATTTTAATATCAAATTATTGTTTTAATCGAAAATGGTAAGCAATCAGTATTTATAAGGGCAGTCTCGTTTTTGATGGAAAACAAACACATTTCATCAGTTCATAGTTCACTTACTAAACTATTCATGCCTTATCAATCTGCCCGTCTAGCTCAGTCGGTAGAGCGCAAGGCTCTTAACCTTGTGGTCGTGGGTTCGAGCCCCACGGTGGGCGCTTTTTATATATTTTTACACAGCAATTGTCTTCATGGTTTGGGTTCGAATCCTTGATGGGCGATTTTTATATTTTTACACATATACACTGCAATAAATAAACAAGTTAGTGCAAAACGTACACAAATTTTTCCAGTCGCATAAGCAAAGTCAGTTGCAAGTCTTACAAACAAAAATCTTTCTATATTCATCTATGAAGACTGCATTATAGCATAAAGGGTCTGTAAAAAACACATAATCAAAAACATTGCGACAACAATTTGACAAACAACACCCCATGGTGTCCCAAAATAGTTCTTCAAATAAAAGCTTCTCCACCTAGACCACCGCCCTTTACAATGCTCATTCACTCTCCCAGAAACCTCATTGTAGAAGAACATCTTCACATAAGCATCCCTGTAAAGTCCATTAAAGAGCTCTGTCGCCTCCTCAGGATTCAACCAATTGTCTATAACTTCACTCTTGCACAGCACATCCATGTCCTCCCTCGTGTCAATCAGACTGTCCATCAGTTTAGCATAGGATGTCACTCTCGGCTGGCAATTCCTGTAGCATTGTTCGTAGTTGATGAGGTTACGCAGAATGGTTTCCGTGGTTTCCTGAACAAGCAATGCTGGCATCTCCAGGATTCCATTTTCGAATCTTATATCCAGGATGCTGATTGACGACACCCTCTTGAATTTTATACCTGCAGCTTTGAGACTTGTAGCACAAGGCAATGGTTGCCAGCCTAAATGTCTGTCATTTGAGTGGTTATCTTCAAATGGTAAAAGCAAAGAGAGTCTTAACAGGTCGAGAATGTGATTGATTTCTCTGTTTCCGAATTCTGCAGGGTCTACATTACGTTGATGTGATGAGAATATGTTTCCAAAGAAGCTGAATGTGAGTTGAATCAACGATTTCCCTCCAGGAACCATTGTTAAACTAAACAAACGTTCAAGCACAATCCAAGGAATTTGGTTCTCTAGCAAAATGAGATCATGTTTCAAGAACTCAACCAAACATGACGTTGAGAAAACTGTGTCATCTAACTCTTTGCTTACCTCGTTCATGTCTTTGAGAAACAATTCAATGATGAAACAACCATCAAGTACTAAAATCTGTACAAACTCTTCAACCCCGAATTCTATTGCCTCTGCGTAACACTCACGGGCCTCTGCATCAACACTCCTGATGGCCGCAACGAGCTGTTTTAAATGTTCTTTTGGGTGTGTTGATCTGTTGAGAAGGGCCTGTAAGTAGCTCAACTTGATTCTCTCTGCTGGTTTGAGTTGGTGGTTTCTGTGGTGAAAAGGCCCTATTGAGAATGCATTAGGTGTGTATGAATTTTCGTTGTGTCTGTACAGAATGCTTGGGGTTTTGAATATGCAACAGTTTGGGGACACAGAGAGATTTTCAGACATCATGTTTTCAAATGAAGTTGTCACTGATTCAATGCTGATTGCAATTTGATTCCTTTGACAAGCCGCCATCCCTGTGTAGACAAATCAGCTACAAAGAAACTAGTTTAACAGCAGCAACTAAACTACTGAATTGAAAAGATTAATGTTTTGATATAAAGAGCATAAATCTTCTAAGGCAGCCTTATGAGGGGACATTTTATAAAGTTGATTAAGTGTGTAATTTGAGCAAAGCAGCAAATTATTCTCTCATGTGTCTCACCTGGGAAAAAAAGAAACACTGTGGTACATAGTAAATGGGAATGATCCTTTGCTTGCTGATCTGAAAAATGATGAGATTCCAATAAGGGTTTGATTGTATCTATGTATTTATTCAGAGTTCTAAACGTGTTTAGACTATACATATCAGAGCTTTAGCGAGGACCCACTTGTTAAATATGAAAAATTCTTCCTCTATTGCAAGTTAAGTACTTATCTGGCTCCACCATTTGTCCCTGTAGTTAGATTCTCGTCAATTTTAATACTCGTTTTTTTATGTGTCAGGTCTATTGCGGATCAAATGTTCGATAAAAGTTCTAAGAGACATTTATGGCTTAACGCATTACAATCGAAACAGAAAATGAAACTGTGTGACATAACTGGCGTCATTTGACTTGTGTTCCATGTAGTTTTCTGTGGTTTAATATGAGAAATCAGACCAAACAAGAGCAAATATAAGTAACAGGTGTATCTTTATTCAAAATGTTTTTGGAGAAGAGAATTTTACATTCATTTGATTACAATCAGAAAGTACAACTTTAAAACTCAACTTATTACAATATGTTGTGTTCTGAATACATGGAAAAATGACTGTGAGGCTCAGGAGGGTGGTGGAGCACTTGGGGACTGAGTTTCATGAATGTAAGTGGCGATAGTGTAATAAGTCTGCACAAAACCAAGAATCAAAAAGATGAATGCAACAAATTGAGATACAACAGCCCAGGGAGCGGTGAAATAATTCTGAATGTAGACAGATCTCCATTTAGGCCAACATTTTTTGCTGTAAGCATTCACTTGATTGCAAACGTCATGATAGTAGAACTCCTTCACATAAGCATCAGTATAGAGCTTGTTAAACATCTGTGTTGCATCCTCAGAATTCAACCACTTATCAAGAACACTCTGCTCGCAGAGTATATCCAGGTCTTCTTTTCTGTCAATAAGATTATCCATCAGAATTGCAAATGAAGTCACCACCGGTTTGCAATTGGGCAAGCACTGCTCTAAGCTGATGAGGTTCCTGAAGATGGTTTCTGTTGTTTCCTGAACCAGCAACGGAGGGATCTCCAAAACACCATGCTTAAACCTCACGTCCAGAATACTCTCAGACCTAACATTCTTAAACTTGATCCCAGATTCCGTGGCTTTCTTGGCGGTAGGGAAAGTTTGCCATCCGGAACCTTTGAGGCGGTCAATCACAGGCAAAACCTGTGAGAGCCTAAGCAGGTTTAGGATATGCTTGATGTCATGGTTGGCGAAAATCGCGTGTTCTATTTCAGGTTTATGAGATGAAAACAAGTTAGCATAGAAATCAAGGACAAGTGCAATCAAAGATTTGTCCCCAGGAACCGTAGTCAAGTTGTACAACACTTCAAGAACTATCCAAGGAATTTGATTTTCTAACAAAATCAAGTCATGTTTCAAGAATTCAAGCAAACATGACATTGAGAAAATGGGCTCATCTGGCTCTATTGTAACCTCATCTGCGTCCTTTCTAAATAGCTCAATGATAAAGCAGCCATCAAGTAACAAGATCCGGACAAATTCTTCCGAGCTGTATTTAACCGGACCTGCATAGCAATCACGTGCCTCTCTGTGAATTTCCCAGACAGCTTCAACCAGCTGTCTCAGTAACCTGTCCGGATCATCTGAACGGCAGAGGAGGCCTTGTAAGTACTTTAATTTGATTTTCTGAGTAGGTACGAGCTTCTCCTTGCCATGGTGAAAGGGACCAATGGAAAATGCATTTGGCTTGTATGCAGAGCGGCTGTGCCGCCTCAGTATTTTTGGGACCATAAATATGCATACTTTGGATGACAGGGAGAGATCCTCCAACAACATCTGGTTCAAAGAAGATGTCAGTGATTCCTTTGAATCAGTGACTTGAATCTGAATGTCTTCAGGCTTAGTGTTCATTTTGAGTCTGAAGACTGGAAAGCTAAAATGTACAAAAAGGATTATATGTATCTACTTACAGAACATGGAGACTGTTTAATTGCAAACAGCATAATATAAAGAAGATTATTATGTACTTTTCCTGGTGGTAGAGCAAGAAATCTTAGTGTAGTGTTAGAAAAAAACAATTCAATAAATAAATAAAAGCTGATCCAGTGAACAACAGCATACAAAGGTATCCATATATCATGCAAGCAAAAGCAAAAAAGAAGTAGTTAATAAAAAGAGGAGAAGAAAAATGACAGTCGTATGATCTCTTGCATCTCGTTGACGAAATGATGAAAATTTCAGTCTGCTGTGCATTTTGAGAAGGGGTGGCCTTTTGATAATGAAAAAATATCCAACAATATCTATCTCAAATGTTTTATTCATATTCCTCTCATATATATATATATATATATATAAATTTTTTTTCAATTATAATTTATATTTTATTATATAATTTTAAATTTATTATAATTTGTATTGCAATTGGTATTTGAAAGTTAAATGTTTCGAGAGATCTAAAAATTTTAGAATTGAAATGTTACATGTTTAATATAAATTATAATTCTCTTTTTATAATTAAGAAAATAAATAAAATTTCAGTTAGTTTTTTTTTATTCATGTTAGGAAATTTCCGGTTATATCAATTTCTTCCTATTCGATTCAACCAAAATAATCAGCTCAGACACAAACACAATATTTAACGTGATTCGGCAAATTGCCTAATCCACAGAAAGATAACAACTTTATTATGAGAAATAAGAATTACAAATCATTCAGACAATGCTCTCTGTCTACACAAAATTGTTTTCTTTCTCAACCAGAATCTCTTTTAGGCGAACAACTCCACCACGACAAGACAACCCCAAATCAAAATCTCCTTAATGGCGAGATAACCCCAATACGAAATCTCCTTAATGGCGAGACCCCAATCCAATGATCATTACCCCACTAGGCAGGCATGACCCCAATCCAATGACCATTACCCCACTCGGCAGGCATGACCTCAATCCAATGATCATTACTCCACTAGGCAGGCATGACCCCAATCCAATTATCATTACCCCACTCGGCAGACATGATCTCATTCCAATTATCATTACCCCACTAGGCAGGCGTGACCCCAATTCAATGATCATTACCCCACTAGACAAGCATGACCCCAATCATCACCGTCCTTAAAGGGATGAGATTCCAATACGATGATCACCACCCCAAAGAGATGAGATACTTTCTTTTTCATGAGACAACTCTATTTATAATGATCGACAAATATACTTTCCTAATTTGTTTCCTTTCCAACTAAGGAATACAATCAACCAAATTAGGAAAACCAAATACTTCCAAAACAAATAATTAAACAATTAGGAAATAGATCCAAACTCAAAATAATAAAACTTTCCTAAAAAGAAATTCTTATGATTCAAGACAATCCTAACCATTTATTTATTACACTTAAAATACAGTCATTAAAAATTCGGCAACAAGCTTGATAAGAATGGGTTCAATCAATTCTCTTCAATAATAATGATTGTTCATATCGGGAAAGAAAATTATAAGACACGAAAAATGAAATGTATATCTTGTTGGGTTCTCTTAACCTATGGAACTCGTGGAGGATAGCGATAAAAAAAATCAAATTAGTTAAAGAAAAATGGGGTGAAAGTTTAAAGAATGGCACAAGCTTAATTTTAACTCCAATATTTTAGAGAATTTTTTATATTAATTTCTGCAAAATTTATTTTAATTCTCACATTGTGAAGTTGATCCTCTTGTTTTAGACCTATTTAACATTCTAACTAGCATAAACCAGTTATTAACCGTTATTTTAGATTTTTTAACTTTGCAAATATTATTTTAATATTATTTTTAATAAATTAAAAGTAATCCTGATATTGGAAATGATAATTAGCTATATTGTGAATTGTATGCCACCTATATAGCAATTGGTTATTCACATTTATATCTCATTCCAACAATCCATTTTAACATTGAAGATGCTCTTAGTAGAGTGTTAATAGGAAGTTAGTTTAAATGAAATGCTACTATGTAAGTTCTGGTTGTAACTGTTGTTTTATTGTTACATAGTGAACTAGTCGTTTGCCTATGCATAGCGCGGTCGAGAATTTATTTCGTTAAAATTTTTAATTAATTAAAAAATATATGTGCTATAATTTTTTAATATTTAATGAGTTATTTTACATAATTAAAAATTATATATATTACTTAAATTGAAAAATAAATTTAGAATAAATAATAAATCAATAGAAATAGTGGTCTGGTCTTAATTTTAGTTTTCAAATAAAATTTTATTTTTTATATTATATTTTTAATTTGTAAAATTATATAATATAATTTTTTTATTAATTTAATGGAGTATTATTTTATTTTATTTTGAAATATAATATATTCAACTATTATGAATTAAAAAAAATAAAAACAATAAAATCAGATCAACCACTACTATTGAATTAGATGGTTTTTTCACTTGAGTTCAAATTTCATAATTTACATAAAATACATGTAAAGAACAAAATAACCAAACATTTTGAACATATTGTTAACCAAACATGTTACTTTTGTTGAATACATTAATAAACCAATATTTTGGATATCATCCACATCCTTGGCTGGTCTTCTTAAGACTCTTTTGTACCATGGTTTGAGTCATGCTTCGGTGAGTTTCCAAAAATCCAAAGGTTGAGGATATTTTACCATCTTGAAAAAAGTCTTCAAATTAGCTACCCAAATTTGTAACTCCTAATTTCAAACAATCATAATAAGAAAATGTGAACTCATATCTTATTTTCCTCCACTTTTCAAACAAAACACATTTGTTCTTCCTCCGAATCTACAAAACAACATGAATAAAATTATCAAAAATAAAAAATAAAAAAATTACAAAATACAGCAAAGTCCTATATTATGTTAATTATTAAAAACCTAAACTATGAGCTGAAATCGCATGATTAATTCAATTCATCAAGAAATACGAAATCCATTGAAATACAGGATAAAATCTTAAAGAAAAAAAAAAGTCATTAATTAGTGATTGAGATGAACCTTAAGATGATAAATTAAATCAAAATATAAAAAGAGATGAACTTTAAGATGATGAAGAAATCGAATATTGGATGAAGCATAAATTTCAAATTCATTAATTATTTCTATAAATAGGCTAAAAATTTAGTATTTGGATTGCATTACAATATTAATAAAAATTCAAAAATCAAATAAATATATATTATTTTTAATTAAACATAGAATACTATTTGGATTAGATTAAATATTTGTATTTTAATTAAATTAATAAAAATCTATATATATTATTTTTAAATAAGTAATATTCTAATTCAACTCAAATAGTATTCAATCACTGAATACTATTTGGATTGGATTAAATTAAGATATTTTTAATATTTGATATTATATTATTAATTTAAAAAATTAGAAATTAATTGAATTTGAATTGAATTAGGATATTAATTATTTAAAAAAATAATTTAAAAAAACTAAAAATTCAAAAATCAGGAAAATCTATCTATTCTATTATTAATTTAAAAAATTAGAAATTAATTGAATTTGAATTGAATTAGGGTATTAATTATTTAAAAATAATTTTAAAAAAAAAACTCAAAAATCACAAAGTCTAAAAATACTGAATACTACACATACATGTATTTACATGCTTCCTCCTTATTGTATTTATATAGAATAGTCTCTCGTCGTCTTGAGGGTCGTGGTTTTTTCCGCTTTAGGTTTCCACGTAAAAACCTTATGACTTATTTTCTATCTCTATTTCTTGCCTTGTGTATGTTGTTTTACTTTGTGATTACCAATATTCGTCTCCGCTGCAATGGATTACCGATTTGTTCAACAAGTTGTGTCAAAGCTAGCCGTGTTTTTCCAACAGATTTATTTATTTAAAATTAAATTTTAAAAAACTCATATTTTACAATTTTTCTAAAACCTATTTTAGATTAAAAATTATTCCTTCCATTTCATTCAAGTTCGTATATGATTGATGCACACTTCGTAAAAAAAATAAAATAAATATAATTGAGTCATACACCTCCCATTAATATCTCAAAAGTCTCACAAGTTACAAAGTAAATTATATTTTAGAACTTATATTTCATATGGTTTAAAATAGGGAGAATTCTTTTAAATGAGTTTTTTAAAATTCAAAATACAATTGTAGGTCTGTTTTTAAAAACATACAAAAATAAACTTTTAAAAGTTTTGTTTTCACACCATAAGCCGAGTTTCCCAAAATACCTTTGAATTTTTACAATTCACAAATTCTGTGAATTACAGTCACAGTCTATGAATGATCTATTGAGTAAAAACTAAAATTTAGTTTTGCCAAATTTTCAAAATATACCTACAATTGTATACTAAACCTTTTATGGCCTAAAAAAATTTTCCCTTTAAAATCTTTAAAATAATTGTATTTATTATTTTTTTTTTATGGAAGTTATTGTAGGTATCGGGTTTTTAAAAATATTTAAGTCTGATTTCCCATCATAATAATCCAACTAATTATAAATCCAAATTACAAAACGTTTTTTTTCCATACTTTAATATTAAAATATGGAAAAAAAATTTATAGGTCATAAAAAGTTTACTATACAATTATAGGCCACTTTTAAAATGTTTGCAAAACTAAAGTTTGATTTTCACTCCATAGGTCATTCACAACTGTGAGTATAATTTATAGACTGTGAGCGTAATTCACAGCATCTGTGAATTGTAAAGATTCAGAGATATTTTGGAAAACTTGGCCTATGAAGTAAAAACTAAACTTTTAAAAGTTTATTTTTATATGTTTCCGAAATAGGCATATAGTTGTATTTTAAACTTTAAAAAGTCCATTTAAAAAAAAATTCACTTAAAATACATATTCAATAAATTAATATTAAAATCCATTTTGTACTAAAAATTATAAAATATTAGTATATTACCATTTAATTAAATCAACTACTTATTATACTTATCAATACTCCCAATTAATTATGAAAATAATGTGAAAACACATTTGAACTTTAAAAAATAATAATAAAATGTTTTAAAATTAAATTATAATGTAACTCATGTTGACCAACCAACCCTATAAATAGCACCTTGATGAGAGTTATATAAGACAATCAAATCTCACTGCTAATTCTGGTGTCACTAGGTAAATTTCTTTTCTTTATGTTAATGTCTCTTTTATTTTTTTTAAATGAATAATAATAATATTGTTATGTAGTTTTGACATCAAGGGAGGCATACGCTGTGAAGATTGAAGAGCATGAGCCCTGCAAGACTGTGAACGATTGTCCCAGTTCTAAATGTCCTCCTCTCTTAAAAATCTCTTAAATAAGAAGGCTATAAACAAATAATGTGATATCATAATATTTATAAAAATGGCTTATGTGCATGCAAAGCTTTTCTATAAATGATATTCGCTGTCTGAAAAATGATATATATATATATATATATATAATTATAATGATATAAAAATAAATTAGTATATTAATAATTGTGTTCAAGTATTTCTTACTCTTTTTCCATTGATTATAATTCGTTTTATGCATATTTGTGAAAAATGGACATCTTTTGAAATTTAAATAATAATTAATTA
This sequence comes from Cardiospermum halicacabum, assembly GCA_031304145.1. Taxonomy (NCBI): domain Eukaryota; kingdom Viridiplantae; phylum Streptophyta; class Magnoliopsida; order Sapindales; family Sapindaceae; genus Cardiospermum; species Cardiospermum halicacabum. Next base: position 4,802,294 of record CM062398.1, on the reverse strand, counting down.
TTTAATATTATTTATAAATTATAAAAAAAAATAAAATATATCGTTTAATATACCTTCTTAAATTAAATTATATATAAAATTGAATTTTATACGGAATTTAATAAATAAATATTTAATTATAAATTATACTTAAATAATTATTTAATATTTTTATTATAAAATAAACTTTATATTAAAAAACTTAATAAAATAATATTCCAATAATACTACTATTATATTATATATATTTATTTAAAAAAATAATCAGGTTATCTTCTCGTCTAACTTTTTTTTTTATCTTACTGCTAAATTATATATTTTTAATATGATATTTCCTCTCTATTATTTATGATACTTTATTATCCCAGTACTCGTTAAACTAGGTATCCGATATTACAATGGCCTTAACAAGGAAGACCCCATGAATTATTGAGGGTAATCAAGGATATGTCCTACATAATAGTTTTGATAGGTCTGGGGAGTGAAAAGCTCCGTAGCACAGGATCATCAAATATTTGAATATATTCATAGGAGATAACCGTTGGATGATGTGACTGTGTTATCTAATAAAACGTAAATATGAGTTGATGTAATCGTATAAAATTGATGATGCGATAAAACTTTTATTAGTAGACCATATAAATTAAAAATTAATCATATAATCATAATCCTCTATTACTTTTTTTTAATAGAAATTTAATTAATATTAAACTCTCTAATAGAATTATAAATATAAATATGTAAATTCTTTTTTACGCCATAAAAAAGTTTAAGTATATAATTATAGTTTATTTTAAAATTTTCGCAAAATTAAAGTTTAATTTTCACTTTATAGACCATTCACAGACTGTAACTTTAGTTCACAAATTATGAATATAGTTCATAGAACCTATGAATTGTAAAAGTTCAGAGGTATTTTGGAAAACTCGACTTATGTTTTAAAAACCAAAATTTTATAAACTTATTTTTGTATATTTTTTAAAATAAGTTTATAATTGTATTTTGAGGTTTAAAATGTCAATTTAAAAGAATTTTTACTATAAATAATAATAAAAAGAATTTAAACACATTAAAAATCTAATAAAATAATATAAAAAACTGAATCACCGTATCTACTCAACCATTAAAATAAAAAGTCTAATAGACGATGATTATTTAGAAATTACCACATCAGTTTAGACATTCAAAATAAACGTTATCATTACAGTATTATTTTTAAAACTATTGTCCCCTTCGCTATCTAGCAAAAAGAAATTCTAAACTAACATTTTGAGATATTTAAGTAAATTTTACGATAATTATTTTGTCGTTGGATATAAATATATGTATTATTTGATAAAAATTATAAACCCCATAAAATAATTTTATTTTTATTATTTAAATATATTATTATTTAATTCTAAATGTATATTTTATAAAATTATTAATATATAATATTTAAAAATTAAATTAAAAATTATTTAGTACCCAAATTGGGTTTTACTATCCCGGATGAAAAATGCCCGTGGGCACCACTTTTTGACAAGGCAACGTGGCTTAGTTTTGGGCAGGGACGTCACCAGGATTTTTCAATAGGGTGGGTTAATTTTAATATGGGGTGCGGGTGGAGCCCCGCGGTACGGTACGATATATTTTTAATAAAAATTTTAAAATATTATAATTTTATACACTATAAATTTATAAAAAATTAATTTTAGTAAATTAAAATTTATTTATAATTATGGTAAAAAAGTGACCCAATGCCTCGATGTTAATGGGGACCTCAATAGCCTAGATGCTAAGGGACGAAGAATCTACACATCAAGTCCAGATGGGTCGGACCCAAGACCGAGTGGATTTCGGCCGAAGGCAATTTCGGCCATGTCATTTTCGGCCAATACAGGACACTTATTAGGCCTCTACTCTTTTCGATCGAAACCAGATAGAGTTTCTAGCTACTTTCAGTTGAAATTGTTTCAAGCTCAATGGACCCTTCCTGTTGGGACACCAGTGATCCAAGCTCGGCAAGCCCAATTGATTCCAAATCTGATTTTTTTGGAACAATTCTAATTAGGAGTACATTTTCTAGTATGATAAGGAAAGCCAGTTCAGAAAAATTAGGAAACACAAATCTTGTAAGATCGGGATCCTTATGCACTCTCTAAATATGGGGAAGAGATGATTGGAAATGGATCCAAACTTCTTGAGATATTAAGTTATATCACTTGGTAGGTAATATCTGGAGTGTTTTTCAAGTAATCTTAATCTTATAATTTGAGTGTGGTTTATTTGACACCATAATAATTAAAGAGTAATGCTAAACAGCCTACTCCTGGTGTCTACTTTCGTTGTCTACACTTATGTGGCAATAAATGATTGAATATAAATTTTATAATAATCAATTCATTAATTTTTTTTTCACCCAATCAACACTTGTCATGTAAGAGTATGTAAGAAAAATTGTCATAACGAGTAGGCTATCAATCATTACTCTTTCTTGTCTACTGACTATAATAATCTTTTTTAAAAGATAATTTTTAATACTTAAAGAACCTTCCATTTAAAATATTAATTGATATTTTATCCTAAACACACTTAATATACAAGTTATATGTATAAAAATAGTTTAAACAAAACTAAAATTAAATTATCCTTAAAGGTTTGGTTTGAAATTAGATTTTAAATTGTTGTTTAGTTCAAAATTTTGAAATACGTAATTCTATAAATAATAATTAAAATATTTTTTTTATTTGTAATATATTTTTTATAATATTTATAATATGTATAAAAAAAAATTTGGGCTTTGCTAGGGTGGGCTTGAGCCCACCCTAGCCCTCTATGTAGGGACGTCCCTGGTTGTGGGGTAGGAGTTGGGATTCATAGTCACCACCATTCTAGATCCCCAAATGTGTCCTTTCCTTGATGGTAGAGCAAGAAATCTTGGCCTAATGTGTTACTTTCCTTAGCCTCTGATTCAAGAAAAGATCAAATTCTCAGTCTGATGTGCATTTTGAGAGAGAAGCAGGTCTATGCTTAGATATGGATTCAATAACATCAAAATATCATCACATTTCATCTCCCGATCAAATGGTATGAATATGATCTGATGAATAACAACAAAATTTAACTATATTCCATTCAAATGAATACATAATCAAAGAGTTGACAATCAAATGAAGATGTACTCTAATTAGGCTCAGGATGGTGGTGGTGCAGCAGTTGGCGGCTGAGTTTCATGAATGTAAGTGGCAATGGTGTAATAAGTCTGAATAAAACCAAGAATCAAAAAGACGATGGCAACAACTTGAGAAACAACAGCCCATGGAGTGCTGAAATAATTCTGCACGTAAAAAGATCGCCATTTGGGCCACCATTTCTTGCTGTAAGCATTCACTTGATGGCAAACTTCATGATAGTAGAACTTCTTCACATAAGCATCATTATACAGCTTGTTAAACACTTGTGTCGCGTCCTCAGGATTCAACCACTTATCAAGAACATCATGCTCACATAGTATCTCCAGATCTTCTGTACTGTCAATCAGATTATCCATTAGAATAGCGAATGATGTCACCACCGGTTCGCAATTTGGCAAGCACTGCTCCAAGCTGATGAGGTTTCTGAAGATGGTTTCTGTTGTTTCCTGCACAAGCAATGGCGGGATCTCCAGAATACCGTGATTGAACCTCACGTCAAGTACACTTTCAGCTCTAACTTTCTTGAATTTGATTCCGGATTCTCTGGCTTTCTTGGCTGTTGGGAAAGGCTGCCATCCTGAGCCTTTGAGACGGTCAATCACAGGTAAAACCTGTGAAAGCCTGAGCAGGTGTAAGATATGCTTGATGTCCTGGTTGGCGAAATGTTCGATTTTTGTTTCAGGGACAGAAGATGTAAACAAATTACTGTAGAAATCGAGTACAAGTTGAATCAAAGATCTCTGTACAGGAACAGCAGTTAAGTCATACAAAGACTCAAGCACTATCCAAGGAATTTGATTTTCTAATAAAATCAAGTCATGTTTCAAGAATTCAAGCAAGCAAGACATTGTGAAAATGGGATCATCTAGTTCCTTAGTGACCTCTTCTGCATCCTTTCGAAACAGCTCAATGATAAAGCAACCATCAAGCAACAAGATATGCACAAATTTCTCCATGCTGCATTTAATTGGTCCTGCATAGCAATCACGAGCCTCACCACTAAGTTTCCTGACAGCTTCAGTCAACTTAGTTAGTAATGAAGCAGAATCACCTGAACGGCGCAGGAGGCCTTGTAAGTACTTCCTTTTAATTTTCTGAGTGCGTAGGAGATCCTGGTTGTTGTGGTGAAAGGGACCTATTGAAAATGCATTTGGCTGGTATGCTGAAGGGTTGTGCCTCTGAAGTATCTTTGGAACCTCAAATATGCATGCTTTTGGAGACATGGAGAGATCCTCAGACATTATGTGTTCCATGGATAGAATGTCGGTAGAATCTGTAGTCATGCTGATCAATTGTCTTCTTCTCTCAGTCTATAGAAGAAAAGAAGTTAAAAACCAGTATAAATGAAGATCAGAATTGAAAATTTGAAAAACTTTAACAAGGATTGGATACAGAATTTGGAGTTTGTTTAAAGGCAAACAGTTTATAGTAAAGAGTGTTTGCATTAGCTTGACATACAGTTTCCAGACAATTATACATTATGAAAAGTTAAATTGAAGTGTTGCATTGGAGTGACTATAGTAATAGACTGAGATTCCTAGATGATAGGGCAAGAAATCTTGGTGTGTGTTTTCATTACCAGAAAAAAACCAATATTTCTTAAAAGAAAGTTAAGTGCAGAACATGTTCTATCTAGTCAAAAGAAAAAGGCCAACCAAAATTGGAATTGTGAACCTTTGCTTGATGTGAATTTTTTTGAGAGAGAAGCAAGGTTTATTCCAAATGATGAGATGGAATAACATTAGGTTGATGTACATTTAAGAATGCAGCAGACATCAAACAAAAGCAAGGAATCACATAATCAGATCAATTGGTATGCAGTTTAACAAGCTGTGAATAATAGCAAACTTAATTATATTTTTATTCAAAATGAATATAAATGTTAGAATAGAAATAAAGGACAAGTTCAATTGAAGACTTGTATACAAGGAATTTGGTAGACTCAAGCATTTAAGCAAACTTGATCTTGAGAAAATCGGGTCTTGTGGTTCTTTTGAAACCTCCTTTGCATCTTTTCGGAATACCTCGATGATAAAGCAACCATCTGAGCAAATTTTTCCATGGTGCATTCAATTGGCCCTTCATAGTACTGGCGAGCCTCGCCACTTATTTCCACAACAGCTTCCGTCAACTTACTCTGTAATGATTCTGGATCACCTGAACGACTGAGGAGACCTTGGAAGTAGCTTCGTTTGATTTTCTGGGTAGGTATGAGCTTGTCCTGCCCATGGCGGAAAGGGCCTATAGAAAATGCATTTGGATTGTATGCTAAAGGGTTGTGCCTGTAGACAATTTCTGGGACCTTAAATATGCTCAAATCTTCAGACATTATGTTGTCCAATGAAGATTCCTTCACTTGGATGCCTTTATGATTTGGTGCCATTTTGATTATGATCTTCTCTTCTCTGTTTACCTCTCACCTAAATTAGATCAGCACCTATGAACATCAAAATTTAAGTATGAGAAGTATCTACTTACAGAATTTTGGAGGTTGCTTAACTGCTAACAGCTTATGACCCTGACAAATAGTTTTCATACATAAAGGAAATGGTTCAGATAAAAGGGGAAAGCCAACTGGTTATTTATTTAATAAGGAAAAAAAAGGCACAATAAAGAAAATCACAATTGGAATGCACAATAAAGCAAGGTTAATGGTGTAACTTTTTAAGTATTTTATTCTTCCATCCCAGTCTTCATTGCAATATGTTGATCTCTGATTTGAATTACAAACCTTCTTCTAACATTTGCATTAGCAAGGTTGAAATCACAATTCAATTTACTTTATATTAATAAATTACATCAATTCTATAGATATCTGTGAAGGTTATTTCAATTGAAGATTTGAGACAAGACGTTGGAGTTGGCCTTCATATTTATTATCTGGTCTCAAGAATAACATTTATCTGCATGAATTGCAATTCCTGCCACATTCCCAGAAATTTTGTGGTCATAGGACTAATTGCTCCAGAGATTCACATGATATTTAAATGATAATTAATTAAAATTTTAAAAATCAAAACTCGTTAAAATAAAAACAATTATTTCATGAAACGATATTTATAAACTTCTAAAGATAAATTATATATATATATTTAAATTGGTTGTATTCTTATATTGAATAATCAGATAATATTAATCATGTAAGGAAAAAAAATGATGAATTTAATTAAAAAATAGAAAAATAAAGTCCAATCAAATGGAACTATTAATATTAATATTTTTCAATTGTTTCTTTCATTTTACATGAATTATTCTATTAATATTAATATTTTTAAATTATATTATTAAAATAATTAAAAAGGAAAATAACCCTTAATTTTATAATAAATTTATTAGAAAAATAAAACGTTTAATAATTCATAATTATTATAAATTAATTCCCAATTTTCAAAATTATAAAATTAATTTTTAATTTTAAAAATTACTCCTAACAACATTATAAATATTTTAAAAAATTAATTATATATATATTTAAAAATTAAAATGGACCAAATCAAAATTAATAAATGGATTAATTCATTCGAGTGAGATTCATATATTCTTAGAAAATTTTGTACTAAACCAATTAATTTACATACTTATATAATTGCCCCAGATGAAGTGATTTTAAAATTACGGTGAAAGTCGTGCAGCATTCCAAGCAAGAAAGTAATAACTAGTTAAAAAGGGCAGCAGAAATGTGTAAGAACATAGCATACATTCTATATAATGTGCTTATACAAAGCCCAGGAGTCTTCTCTACGTATATACTACATAGTATCCTCGAATTGCATACACAAAAGAAAAAAGAGACGGACAAAATTTGACTCACGCAGCAAAATTTCTTACTACTACCTCTTTCACTCACATCATGCTATTTACTATTTTCCGAAATGTGAACAAAAATAAAGCAACTGCAGATCACCTCCTCATGCAGTCAGCTTGTGTGCAGAGTGTTGAAGATGCAGCGCAGCCAACAAGCCTTTCCATGTCTCCCCAGATGCGCCTGCTTCTTCCAACTCAACAATCTTCCTCTGTTTTCTGTAGTATTCTTCCAACTGCTTGCCCTGCAACATATATATAACATTATTCCATTAGTTCACATAATCACATACATAGACCAAGATCACCTACTGATACTGTGTACCTGCTCAGCAGCAGAAAATCCTGAATTCCCCAGACCGAGCAACTCTTGACAAGGAGAGATAGTCTCGTCGTTTTTGAGATTGTTTTGAATCAACTGTTCTTTGGTGTTCTTGAGGTTGACAACTAGATCAATGTCAACAATTTGGTCAAGAATCTCCTGCAAATTTGGAGAACATGTGAGGCGAGTTGAATAGACAAATGTTTAAAAACCATTCAATAGAAAAGCAATGAGATTATTTACAGCTTGAATCCTTGTACGAGGAATCCCATCAAGAATAAAACCACTCTCTCCTCTATAGTAACCTTCTTCAAGCCTCTTCGACAACAATCCGAATATCACTTCCTCTGGAACAAGCCTCCCTTCATTTATAGCATTTCCAATCTACAACAACCATATCTGTATAATCTTAACCAAAACAATAAAATTGAGACTGCTGAAAACAAATTGAATAGAGATGGAGAAACCTGTTTATAGAGAGAAGAGCTAGGGTTGAGTTCCTGTCTAACAAGAGTTCCCATGGAAATATGAGGAACTTCTAGAAGTTTCGACAGCTTCTCGGCGTAGACATGTTTCTTGACACCAGGATCGCCGATAAGAACCCACTGGACTCCTCTTCCCGACGCCGACCCAGCCGTCCCGATTCTCGGCATCGGCTCAGACGCTGGCTCCTGGAAGCCGTAGTCCTCCTCATCGTAGTAGTCGTATGACAGAGCCGCTGCAGAGGATCCGTAGGTACGTGGTCTGACAGCGTTGCGGAGATGGGAGGCGGCGGCTCTAAGAGAGGTGAGAGCGGCCATGGCGGCGCAAGAATACTCTGGCTTGGTACAAGAGAAATAGCTGAAAAAGAGGGGTTTTAGTTTTTACAACGAAATTGGAGGGTTTTACGGAGAAGAGGGTACACGGTTAGGAAAATGACACTTTTTGAGAGCAGAATTACGTTAATGCCACCTCTTATTTATGGTTGTGCTGAGCTGTGTAACGTGTGCGGTTGTTATTGGAGATATTAGTCAACTGGACTTGTGGTGTGCACGTCCATGGAGTGAGATGATTTATGTGAGAAGAGAAGACTTTCACACGTGGATCCCGTGGTTAGTGTCCGATGGGTCTGTGACCGTTTAATTAACACACGTGTGAACGAGGAAGATATTTTCTATTTTTTAATTTGGTGTTTGTATGAGGCATGGATAAATAGAAAAACTATTCCACAAGAATCAAGACCATCTTATTTATATGCATATCAAGGATCTAAGTTGGAACACCCTTCAAATATGCATAAACATTACATATACAGCATTTCCTTTGTACAAAAAGATCGAGACAAAATTTGCCTAAGGTATACCATCTCTGTTGATTATATAGTCCCATTATCACTCGCTACTCATCCAAATGTCTCGAAGGAGTTCGTATCTGATGGCATTTTGGTTGTTACTTTCCTTAGATGTCCAACTGGACCTTCTAGAAACAGGGGAAGACCCTGAACTACCTATGAAGATTGACGATAGCGGAAAATTCAACTCTTCAAGCTCATCATCACTTGTGTATGCCTTTCTTACTACTGAAGAACTGCTTCTTTTCAGCTGAGATTTGTTTCCGGTCTCTCCTCCGATTATATCAACAACTGCAGCTGCTGAGGGCGGTGTATACATTGGAGGAGCTGCTATGCAAGGGAAGTTTGTAACAGATTCCTGTTCAACTTCCAAAGTTTCCTGAATCATGTGATTGCATAAACATCAGTCCGCACATTTGATAAAATGTAACCCAGACAAGCTAACTATTGTACATTCATTTGAAGTAGACTCACCTGAGATTCCAAGGCCTCAAGAACAACACCTGGAATTGGTTCAGGACAAAATTCATCTGGGACAAAATTGTCCAGAACCCTTTTGATCAATGGTGTACCAAAAGCTGGGCATACCTGAGACAGTAATAATGACAGTGCAGCTTAGTGAATAACTGGAAAGTGTTGTCTCTGAGGACAATATGTGAAGAATAAGAGTTAGGGGTAACCTCTTTCCTGATGGATCTACTTAACAGCATATCCTTTGGAAGCATCATGAGGTCACTCAATGCATTAAGAAGATGAAATGACTTGAAGGATGAATCTTGTCTGTCCTCATTTTCATCGTCATCGTCGTCCTCATTTTCATTGAGATTGCCATCATCCATACCAAATAAGTCAGTCAACCATCGAGACCAATTGCCAATCTGAGAGCAATAGAAATATATCATTATTACTTCTTCCAACTGTTCCTCTGATTCATGGGTATGTTCAGACAACAATTTCAGTGATGAATTATAAATACACTCCTATTTCGATCTGAAGTATCATGTGAAGAACTAATTTACATCTCTTACCGCATTTTTCAGCTGAGCACCAGCCCCAAAACTTGCACTACCAGCAGGAATTGGAAGCACCTTGGAATCACTGATAGGATCAGATACAGGATCAGATGGAATTCCATCAGTAGACTCGCGAAGAATGGCATTGAACATAGCCACGTCTAATCTTGTGACACATTGCTCCATTATCTATAAAACATAATACAAAATAGTAAGGTACAATCTTTCAGAAGTAGAACTTATCAGATATCTGTGTAAGAGAAATTAAACACAATCCCTCATATTGTCCCTACAAGACACTCAATTTAAACCACTATTTTCCATTAAATTGTGACAAATAACTGTGCTGAGTTGCTGTGTTTCTTAATACAACAGGATGTTGACTTATCAGTATTTAAGGTCACTATCAATTGAAACAGTCAAGGTTTCGTAATCCAGAACAGCTACACCATTTTGCCAAAATCAGTCAGTTTTATCTTTTACATTGCTCAATTGACAAATTAAGTACATGCTGTCAGAGCTTTGTTTTGTTGAAAATTGGAAAAGTTATCTAACAATTATAAAGAAATAGTATTTTTCAATGCAGTAATTAAACTGTTCCATGCCACACATATTCTGTTACCCAGAGAATTTACTTAAAAGAGTAGCCAAAAGATTATTACCCCAGAATGATAAAAGAGATTCAGTAGGTCATGAAGCTTTTGATTAAAGATTGAAGAAAACACTCACCTCCAACTCACATCAAAGCAAAATGTGATTATCAAACAAACAGAAGAAAAATAGAAGAAACAGGTTAGAAGAATTTACCATTCTTGCCAGCATTGGCAGGCAGCCACATTCATGTCCATCGGCACGAACAGGACAAAGTCTTTCACTGGCATCCTTGAAAGCCATTTTCCAATGGTCCAATGAAAAATTCACTTGGTCTTGATCACCAGAACTGGATGCGCCTTCAGAGATTTTACTTGAGGCAGAACGAGCTATATCTTTATCGATTGGCTTTGCTGAAGTAGCATGCATGTGTGGCGTTAGAATCTAGATGACAAAAGGAAACTGAATAAGTACAAATAACAAAAAGAGGTTCAAGATGAACACTTTAAAAGCCTGCAATTATTGAAAGTTAACATTCACGGCAAAAACAACATATGACCTGCCACCAAATCGACTCCACTATTCTGGAGAAAATCCAAGCTTCAACCTTCTCCAGAGCAGATGGAAAGGCATGTGGTTCCTCCCAATCACAAGAACTTCCAGGCTTAGCATTTCTGTTTTCCTTTCTTGTGGGAGAAGACTCTTTCCACTTTAAAGGTGATGAAATTTGGTTGTCTCCTCTTGGACCACTATTCTTTTCCACAGATTGAAGATTAGACAGTGATCGCTCTTTGTTCCCACTTGCTTCACTAACAACAGCTCTCAGCACAACAGAATTTGACAGCCAAAATGTTAATCTGTAATCATAATAATAGAATGTCAGTTAAGAAGTTCTGGATTATAATCGGCCATGGACTAGAAACCTCATCCATCACTTCTACAACTCATCAAAGTGGCTATTTATGATCGAAATTGCATCTACGAAAGATGACTAGGAAAGTAAGCAAATAAATTCTGGGTATACCATATGTCACCGGATCTAAATAGTATGGCTTTACAATATAACAGAAAAGTAAAATGCAAATAAACTCCTGGGTATACCATATGCCACTGGATCTAAAGAATGCAGCTTTTTAGTATTACAGAAAAGTGAAATGCATCAGGGAAGTGAAGAAGGTAATTTGAATTTCCATTACCTAGGCACATCATTTCCACAAGCTTTAGCAGCTAAAATCAATCCTGAAACAGCACTTTTTGCTGCACTAGCTTTCCTTGATAGAGAACTTTCTTTACAAGCATGAAGATACAGCCTAGAAAGGCGCCGAGCTGGAGCATGAACTTTACTCATGGAACTACCATGTTCAGCAACCACTGAGTACAAAGCAGCCTCGATAGCAGCAGCTTCTCTCAACTCTGCTTCCAGCTTTTTAATTCTGTTTTCTAACAGCTGGATTTTACTATCTGCTATGGAGCTTCTAGCATTACTAGGATAAACCTTGGCACTTTTACTCTCATTGGTCCTGTTAACACCATTTCCCTTCACTTCTTTTGGAAGAATATTACCAGCATGTCCATTACTCTTTGCAGCATCCGGTGATGACCTAACTGATTTCACATGATTTAATGTATCATTTGTATAGTTGTTTCCTTTCAGTACAAGGTTTTCAAGATTTTCACTGCTTGAAGATGAAGTATCATTTCCTAACAAAACTTGATTTTTGGCGGCATCTTGTGAATAGAAGATTACAGGTTCGTTGCCTGTAGAATTTCTTCTCTTCTCATAATGTTCCCTTTCTTGCTCTGCGTCTTCCGGTTCCATTCTTGGTATGTCCTCTGTAAAACCATTGCAATCATCATCAGACTTCGCAATTCCCTCTGTGGAGTATTGCCTAGTTATCAAAGTTTTTCCACCATCTCCCTTAAATTGAATTTCCCCAGAGTCCGGGGTCGATATATTTCCTGGAAGATTTTTGGATGCTGAATTATTTCCACTTAAAGGGCTTCCGCGTAATGGAGATAGATTTACAGATGAGGATCGAGACGAAGTCTTTTGATTTTCACGTGGTCTAGTATGCAACCTCATATTTGATTCTCCTGGTTGAGCCTCTGCTTTAAGTCCCATTCCATCTGACAACCTGGCTCGTCCATTCTGCAAATTAGAGCTGCTTGTTAAGCTACCTAGTATTGCATTCACAATGTTAAACCTGATAGCTATTATACTAAAACCATTGGCATACAGGCTCAGAGGAAATCAACAAGTTAATGGTATAAATCTGAACAAGGACCTATAATGCTGCTGTAATTTGTTAATAGAATATAATTCATTGGGATCAAACATAACTTAGTGCCATGTCAAGAATCATTGATTCTAAGGATTTAGGCCACTGTCATGGGGTAACATCATCATTAAAGTCTCATACCATATAAGCAAACAATCAAATAAAATCCAAGTTTGCTAAACAGCTAATTCCTACAACTGGTCTGCATTGTGAAACAAGTATGGCAAGAAGAGGTGCCGGGCACCGAAATTGTAGCAAATAATGCCTTAAGAACGCTTCATGGGACTTAACCCGTTAACCATCCAGCAATCAATATTTGATTCACCAAATAAGTTCTTAAATTAGATTCCTTTCTCATAGCTACAACCGGAAGGCTAGAGAACGGTTTCTCCGACTGCCAGGAGAAGAACTAGAAAGGTGACAATAATTATAGTATAAGCAAAAAGGTTGACACGAGTCATACCAGTCACGTAAAGCAACAATAATTATTCTACTTAAGAAAAGAAAGAAAGTTGACCTCATCATTTTGTGAAGGCAAACCACTATTGGATTCAGTAGTAGAAGAAACATTTGCAGATGAGTGTGAGGAGGCATCATCATCAGAGAAAGATGCAGTATCAGCTTCCTCAGCATACTCTTCATTCATTAAAGCCGAAACAGATTCACCGCCATTCTTATCTGAGGTAGCCTCTTTGAAGCGCTCCCTCAATGAGGAACTTGTGCGGCCTGTAGATTTATCTACTGGTTGGATTTTAGCATACAGAACTGGTTGAGCTGTGTTACTAAGGTTCCTCTTACTGTTCATAGGAACATTTACACTAACAGTCTCTTTCACAATGCCATAATCTGCCAGGTCAATAATAGCAGTTGCCAGCAATGTAGTCTTCTCCCTTCGAGTCTCGTACAAGTTCAATTCCAAGCAATTCTTCAGGAATGTATCGCTATCCTTGTTTTTAATGGACATTTCCCTAACCAAGGTCACAGGAAGCCTAAAAGACTCATTGAATTCAATCTTCCCTTCACCAACAACAGACCCAAGAGAAGGAACAACTGCTTTAGTAGAGCCAGAATTCCTTTCACCATTTTCCCACTGAATTAAAACAGAACGAAGAGATCTCAATGATTGTGATGGTGGCCAAGGCTTAATCTCCTGAATGTGGATTAGGTAATCAACATGGATGGAGCCTTCCTTCCTGTTCTTTGCATTAAGACCTAGTACCATTGTTGCAGACACAGATTACTCCTTCACCCAGAGTTAACTCCACAGCAATGTGTTTGGATAACTTCAGTCAAAGCAGTCAATCCCTACAATCCACAAAAACCAACTAAAATCCTTAGACAATGGAAGGAAAAGATTAAAAGTCTCCACAATCAAGAGCATAAAAAGAAATAACTTCAAAAACAAAATATCCACTTTCACATCAATAAATCAGTCCATAGATTTGACATATTTCCCAGAACCCTAAAACAAAAAGAACCATTCTATGCATTGTGGACACAGTTCTATCTACATTATGTAACATATACTTAAAAATAACATATATCATACAACAATCCAAATGGAAAAGAAAAAACAAACAATCAATCAAATCATGGGTAAAAGATAATCCAACGTTCATTACATTTATTTCACTGATGCAGAAGAACAAAATGTACTAAAAAAACCAAACTCAAAACACCAAAACTGAAGCTTCTTACAGCTGCATGTGGATCACATTCACTTAACCGAGCTCTATTGTTTTCCTGTTTCACATCTTCAATAACGGATCCAGATGAAACTAGCGCAGTAATCGAAACAATCACTTATTTGAGTTCAAACTTGCAAACACATAACAAACTGATAACAATGCTAGTACTAAACACAACACAAATACAGAAATCCAGACAAGAACAAAAACACAAGTAGATGCAAGACATAAACCTGTCTAGTCAGTAGCTGAAGAATGGGAGAAATGCTAGCGAATGTCTGGATTTTGGCTGGATTGAAGGAACGTGTGAGCTTCAAGTGAGTGAACGTTAACCGAGAATGTCTGATAGATAGGTATTTAGAAAGATATTAAAAATTAAACATATATAGAGTGACATTAAAACGGCATTGTTTGGAGGGTATTCAGTTGTCGTTTTGCTTTTGTTTCGACAATGATGCCTGGGGCTGTTAGATTACTTTTCGTGATTAATTAATTAAGCGTTTTACTATAAAACCTTGATGATACGCTCTGTTTAAGAGCGTGTAAAGGACTCTCGAATCATGGTCGAGGGTAGTTGTTGCAGTAAATCATTGGGTGTTGGTATGATGGGATGCGCGTGGGTTTTATGTTGAGTGAGGTTGCGCGTCGTTTTTAAGCTTGGTTGGATGACTCTGTTTGCCGACAAGGTTCAGCCCGGGAAAGTGGAGCCCACGCTCTTGTTTTTGGGCTTTTATTTGTGGGCTCAGACAGCCCAATTTCCTTAAATATACACGCGTCATCATATAATTGAATACCGAAAAAGAAATTACTGAGAGTTGGAATGTTATAGTTTGGGATGCAGACATCACGCCAGATGAATCTCCAACATGACAAGTGATGCTTATTAACTTATCCCGTGATGTTTGGTCTACCAGATGTTTGTTATAACTTATATACTTATATATGCATTAGCAACGCCTCCCTTGTTTATTAAGCGTCTAACCAACAGAATCAAAAGAGCTTGTCAAATATCAAAATTCATCACTACAAGTTGACAAAAGTATGGATTTTCTATTACTTTCAAGTTTGGTATATACTAATCCTTTTACACTGTAAACTACTTTCTTCATTATGTTACTTCAGTTTAAAGATCAAGATTTATCGTCATCTTATAAGAGGTAAACATACTATTCTACGAGAATATGCATATACAAGATGATCAAGCAATGAAACTTGACATTTACAACTTTATGGAAAGAGACTACATATAGACCTAAACGGGAGCCAGCTTATTGAAACTATGATGTGGAATCTGATTTCTGTTCGGAATCTGCTGTGGCCTGGACTTGAGCTGCATATTGCAAGTTCCATAGAACATCCTCAAACGATGGACGGGAGGATGGTTCAGGAGATATGCACTTGTTTGTGATGGATACCACAATGGATAATGACTCTTGCGAGCAGGTTGTTAACACGATTGGATCCACAATCCGTTTTCGACCATCTTGGCTGCCAAAAGATGTCTGCGAAATATGAAAACAAACTCTCGTGAACTTAACATGTCAAGCAAAAGAATTGGCGAATTATTATACATATCTCATGTAAGGTAACCTCTTGTAGGACAGACTAAGAATAATTATGCCGGGGAGCAACTAAAAGCTTTTTGCATACCATTTCACTGAGCAGATATGCTTCTCCTTTTCCAGTAACAATAGGACCAACAAGAGATTCAAGTAATATAAATCCAAAATTGTAAACATCATCGTCTAATTTCGCTTTTTGCCTGAAAAGAAATAAACAAAATCATATATTTGTTAAGCTATTTTACTTTGACATGATTTGGCAGTAAGGCTTTGACTCCCATCCTGAGGCTTCTAAAAGTTTCGGCTTACTACACATGTTCTATGCTGTATTATAGGCAAATTATTCTATGCATATTCAAAATGAATTCCACAGGATAACCAACCAGGATTGGATTGACTGGCTTGATGAATTTGCTACCAAATTCATGAGTCCAATCCTGCAGATGAAACACAACCCCAGCATTAGGCTGGTGTAAGGCGCCGTGGGAAAAGTATAATGGTGATACTGACTATCAACTATTGTTTTGACAGTTTCAAACTTAAGCTTAGGATAACACCCTGCCCTTTAGCACAAATTACATCAGAACCTAATTGAAGTGAACAGCAGTTTCTACTTCAGGTTTTTGATACTATGTTTCTTCTTAGTGGCAATTTGCTATCAAAGTCAGCAAGATCCCTGATTAGTTTCAATTAGGCTATCCTTCTAATACGATTTATTGAGTAAGGTTACATACCGAGATTTCAGGCCTTCACCTTTTGCCTATAAAAGAAAAATTATTTAACAATCAGAATATGGTTGCTTCAAGCTAGATCAATGAATTTATATAACGAGACAAGAAACATACATCCTGTTTATCAATTTCTTCAGTGATGATCCGCATTCCATAGTCACTCAGCTTCGCAATCCGGTGCTCATCAATCAAAATATTACTTGTTCTTAATTGGTTGTTAAAAGCACCAGGAATCACGCCAGTATGAAGGAAGTGTACAGCCTTGGCTACACCAATCAGAATCGCCAATCTATCTGACCACCTGAGAACCTTCTCAGGAAAATTTTCTGCATATTTTTCATTGTATTAGAGGTTACTGATACCCTTTAACTAATGAAATTGGGAAATCATAAAGCATTTTTAGAAGTACAAGCAAATTTAATGGTATCTATCTTACTTTGGTCTTTGTTTAAGGTCCCAAATGATGTTTGATGTTTTTAGGTATTTAAGGTCCATTCAAAGTGTTAAAAGCCTAAGAACTACTAGCTTATATATTGCTAAACTTTAAGCCTCTACAACATATTTCATATTCCTGTTGATGTTAATGTTAAACAAGTATGCAGAAGAGAAGACTACTTTTGACAGCTGTGGCATACAAGCAAACATGACCCTTCATGGTTATGGCAGTGCAATTCATACATAAGTTAAATTAGCTACTAACCTGACAGATGGCCACGGTAGTCCCCATTGGGCACATATTCATACACAAGGAAGATTTTATGGGCACAAGCTTCATCTTGTCCACCACCCTCAATGCAGTGACCCAAGAGAGCAACTAAATGCGGATGGTGAAGCTTTGAGAGAAAATCCAACCTGACTTTAAGGTTTCTGATGGAATATTTCTTCGATAAAGCAAGAGATCGAATAGCAACATAGGTCCCATTCTCCAATCTCCCTTTGTGAATCTGGAAATCAAAATCAAGATATGTAAGATACATATTTGCACAAGGAGTAATTGTTTGTTATCCCTGGGTGAAAAAACAACTACTAATACTTACAGATGTCTAAATGGCACTAGCTTTAACTACTAAAGTGTCCATTTCAGACAAGCTCTCAATGCAGGCAAGGACAAAAAAAAAGTATCATTAGAGCTCTCAAAAGTTACACTAGATTCTTGCAGTACCTTCCCTTTAGATCCTTCACCAAGAAACGAGGAGGAATTGAAATTATTTGTGGCTTGCTTCAACTCTTCCAAAGAAAACAATCTATAAGCTGGAGAACTTTGTGCCTTGGCCACTTGAGATATAAATCCTGAACAGAAAATAAAATAAAAGATAAGCCACTAAACAAGAACTTCATAAAGGATTGCATATACATGATAAAATACTCTACAAATAGCTAGTTATATCCGAATCAAACTTAGAAATTAATTTATTAATAAAGAAACAACAAAAATGGAAACTTACTGGCATTTGTAAGGATCTCAGGGGAAACTCCAGTTGCAAGATTCTCCTGTATAACCTTTGGCATTGAATGACGTTCAACTTTCACTCTTGACCAGTAGCGCCTAAACAGAAAGAGTAGAGCAGATCCAAATAGGATAATTAAAAGAACTGCTCCTCCAATGACAGCTACTAAAATTCCTATCTCTCTAATTCTTGACTGTTTACTCATGCTTGCTTCTCTACAATAAGATTCCTGATGTTGATGTTGGCCAACAATGGACAAACAATTGCCACTATATCTAACAACCCTCTTATCTGAAGTACTGTCCAAGCAAGGAGGAAGTTCCCCAATGAACTTGTTATTAGATATATCAACGAAACCAAGTTTTCTTCCACAGATAAGCCGGTTTGGAAGTGTACCACTGAACATATTAGAAGATAAATGCAAGTAACTGAGGTTTGGCAAAGAAAACAAATCAGAAGGTGGTGTCCCTTTGAGATGATTGTAAGATAAATCAAGGTGTTGAAGCAGAAGCAATTCGCCAAATTGCTGAGGAATCTCACCAGAGAACAAATTCTTGCTGAGGAGAACTGTGATCACCCCTTTTGGTAGTATTGGTAATCCAGAATCCAACTCATTCTCTCTCAAATCCAATACATGAAGACTATTTAAACCACTCATGTCAGGCAATTTACCAGAAAGTTCATTGTGAGACAAGGCAATGTCAGTTAACGAAGCAACCCTACACATAGAAGCAGGAAAAGGCCCCTTCAACCGATTACCTTTCAAGCTCAAAATAGTCAGGTTTTCCAGCAAATCCCACCAATCAGGAACACTTCCATTGAAAAAATTCGTGTCCATTGTCAAAGACTGAAGCTCAAACAATCTCGATATCCCAACCGGGATTGAACCAAACATGTAATTGGAACTCATATCCAAGATTTCAAGAGAAGACAACCTGTGAATTTTATCAGGAAGCGGTCCCCAAATCCCCAAAGACACTAAACTAAGAACCTTCAAACTTGGTAACCTTGTCAATGTAGTAACAAAAGAATCAATAGAGAAACCATCAGACAAAGTTTCATTTGGAATGACATGTCCATTGAAATCCTTAACCTTGACAAATCTATCCCCCATCACTTTAAGCTCAGTGACAGAGTTCTCCTCACAAATAATGCTCAAATGAGTCGTTGAAGTAAGATTACAAGGCTCTAATTGATAATTCTCAAGAACATCTAACGCTAAAGGATACTCTAATTGCTTCCTAAGCTGAAACAAAACCTGAACTTGCGAGGCTTGAAATGCGAGGTTACATGGAATAAACAAAACCACCCATGAAACAACAACTAGAAGCAACAACAAGTAATCCATTCTACAATATATCAAACAGCAACCTCCAGATTTCAGAAACTAAGTTTGGATAGAGTGAATTTACCTTGAACGCAGTCAAACATTCCCTTAAAGTCTACCATTTCAAGCGAGTCAACAAAACCTGAAATCCAAGTAAATGCCGAACACGAAACACTAAACAAGCTCAGGATCCAAGAACAATGCAGTCCCAAACAAAACGGAAAGCGGAAATTTATTTGGAGAGTTGGTTACAGAGAATTAATTGAGAGAGAGAAAAACAGAGGACCGTAGCAGAACAAAACTGATAAATGCATTAAATGCTACTAGAACGGTGGTGGTGGTGGTGGTGGTGACATTATTATTGTTTGATTATAATTGGATGAAGTTTGTTTTCTTCTGTTGTATTGCCTTGCCTCTGTGTGAGTGAGAGACTGAAATTGTTGCATTTGATGAAGGTTAAGGTTGGTTTATTGTTTGTCTTTATGTGATTTTTTGTTTGAATTATGGTGGAGATTTGAATTTGTCCTTGGATTCTTGTTGGTATTACGGAAGAGCCATCACATGGTTCTGTTTGCTTTTGCTCTAACGGATACGTTTGGTTTTTTTTTTTTTTATATTTATTTTTATGAGTTTGACCTGAACTGGAATGTGTAGTCTTTTGCGGTCCATTCTTTTTGTTTTATTCTATCTTTTGCAATGACTCTTTTGCCCCTGTCCGTTTGGGATCTAACATTTTTTTTTAATTGGAAAATAGTTATAATTGTTATAAATGAATGAAATAAGTAAATAAACTAAAGAAACAAGCTTATAAAATAACATACAAAAATTTTTAAATAAAATAATAATAATAATAATAATAATACTCTCTCCGTCCCTAATTAATTGTTACAGTTGGAAATGTGTGGTAGTGTGATAAAATATAAATTGTCAAATTTACCCTTACAACAAAAAATAAATTACAATTGAATACAACATGGAAGGGGCCCACCTAAAAACTTGTGAAATAGTGTGAGAATTTAAAACATTTTAAAAATAGAATAAGTGATATATTATATTACTTAATGATGCTGGGTGATTGAAAAAGTGTAAGGATAATATTGTCTTTTCAATTATAAAAATTTACTGAAAATGGAAGTGTAACAATTCATCAGAGACATCAGTAAGTGTAACAATTAATTAGGGACGGAGGGAGTAATAATAATAGTAGGAGATGAGAGAATATAAACCTTACGAGATTTAAATGTGTATAACATATGAGTTATGTATGCATTAGGCGAAAAGACACCATACCTACAATATTTTTGTTAGATTTCCACTTCGTTACCAATTTAAAAACCTTAGGAGATTTCTTATACTACTTTAGAGCCTGTTTGGAATGATTGATTTTTGACTTCTGACTTCCGAAAGCTGTTTTAAATGGTATTTGTATAATTGACAAAAGTGTTTCTGACCTCTCAAAAATTCTTTCTCATGAAGTAAAAAATATTAGTTTCCTAAAAATGACTTCTACTTCTCTTCTTCTAAAGACGGAAGTTAAAAGTATAAGTAATCTCAAACATGCCTTTAATATTTGAAATATCTCATTTAGGTTAGGACTATACGTAATAACCTAGTTAATTTGCTTATCACGTCTTCCGTATATACTTTCATTATTTTTTTAATATTTGAGATATATTATTACTTCAATATTGATAACTAGTTTCTACCTTCTTTAAAGATCACTCAATAATAGTATAGTTATTATAAATTAAACAAGTAAACAAATCAGAAGAATACGAGAAGAGACGAGGAGTAAGAAATGACCTACTTCAGCGAAAATGACTAGGGCAAATATTTTCATAGTATTTTTCTTTATTTATAAGCTTAAGAGAGTGCATAAGAGAGTACATATGTCATTTTCTAATTAAACACTCCATACAATTTGATATATATAGATTTGGTGAAATCAAACCCATGACCATTATTTCATAACAATACTCTATTATCGATCAATAATATATATTTTTATCAGATACATTCATTTTGAATTTGGTTTTTAGCTTGAAAAAATATAATAAAACTCAATATTTCATACCCTCAAATGGAGTTTACTAATTGATAAATCCTTAGAAGATGGAAGCTATCTTTAGACATATCTTATCAAGGGCAACATAGTTCACACATATTCTTCATTGGTTGTTTGTTCCCTTCTGTATTTAGAACAACAGTAGCGAATCAACTGT
The DNA here is from genome assembly GCA_031304145.1 of Cardiospermum halicacabum. Taxonomy (NCBI): domain Eukaryota; kingdom Viridiplantae; phylum Streptophyta; class Magnoliopsida; order Sapindales; family Sapindaceae; genus Cardiospermum; species Cardiospermum halicacabum. The sequence continues at coordinate 4,780,825 of CM062398.1, read as the reverse complement.
TGGACCCTCCAGAGCCGCTCCCCAACTCCCACATTAGTATGATATTGTCCGCTTTGGATCGGGGTCGATCCTGCACGGATTTGTTATCGGGTACCACCACCCAAAAAGTCTAATGCTAATAGAGCTCTCTAAATACTTTATATACAAGTCATTATCTTCTTGCATTACCTATGTGGTATTGGGTTTGACACTCCAATACCAACTACGATAGTGAGCTTTCTAAATGAATCTTACCTTTAGTAGTTTTTCCACCTTATGATAAATTGCAGTATACCTTTTTATATTAAAAGATAGTCTCTTTTTTTCTATTTTGTTTCGCATCCTGATCAATATACAATCAATGCCTAATGTCAATAAGGTTAATTCATGGCATATCACAATGTGATCAAGTAAATATACTAAAATAGGTTTTAAGTAATATCTCCAACCTACACTTTACTCTTACCATAAAAATTTTTAAAGTATATACTTTGAAATTTTTCGCAGTTATACACCATGAAGCGTGAAAAATTTTAGTCAATTTTAATATTTAATTCCCGCGAGGTAGACTCGAAGTTTGTCTGTTTTCTAGTATGTACTACTAACTAATGTCACATGCCAGGAAATAAATTCAAACTCAGCCTACTTTTTTATTGTACGTACAGGGAAATAAATAAAAAAATCGAAACATTAAAATGAAAATTTTAAATCTACTCTCATACAACCTAACATAACATGCATTTGAAAATAACATACTTTTTTTTTTTTTTTCTAAAATGTCAAGTGTAGAAAATTCATTTGATTTAAAAAATGCAAAAACTTTTATGAAAAGTTTGGTTTTTATTAAAAAATTAAAGAAATAATATTTTTAATTTTGACTATTTAAAACTTTAAATTAAGTTAATAGAGCATTCCAAACTTGTTTTAAATTTAAAAACATTTAAAAGTTGAAATTTTAAAATGAATCAAAATCATCCACGTACTCATCACTGCAGCTTCACAAATTTCTTTTTATAGGTCTTTTCAGGTTCTGTGCTGGTCTTTGAAAAATTCGTAAAACCGTTAAAAAAAATTCATGATTTATAAAAATCAGAATTACGTTTGTATTTTGATTTATTTTTTAAATTTTTAAAATTTATAAATTTAAAATAAATTTTAGTTGGTTCATTAGTTTAATATAAAATTTTAAAAATCATTTCTTTATAATTTTTAAAAATAAATTAATATTAGACTAAATTAAATTTCCATACATCCTAATTTAATTCTGCCATTTTAAAAAAATCTAAACTATTTTTTCAGTGCGATTATCTAATTACTTCTCAATCTAGTAAATGCGGTTAAAAATAAATAAATAAATAAATGTGTTTAGCATTTTGAAAGTTAAAAATGATAGATATATCCAAGACATTTATTCCATTTTTTTTTTTTTCAGAAATAATATCTTTCTACTGTTGGTGGTGCTCATGCTCATAGAAGTTGGGAATCCTGAAAGAAAAGCAACATAAAGTTGAACCAGCTGAGCAGGCAGACAATGAGGCAATGTTTGTGGAGGATAACATCAACTTTTCTTTTCAACACTCATATTATATACATCTATTGAAATCAGATAAACACTCAATTTTATGATCCCTTTTCCATTATAAAGTACAAAAATCAACTAACCTGGTAATAATAAATCATTAAATCAGACAGGTTACATAGGATATTGTACAAAATTAAGGAACAACGACGATGATTAAACTCGATCTTTTGTTTCATGCTAAAATCTATGCAACACAGAAGTATAAAGAAAACCACCAGTGATCTATGCATCACAAAAGCAGATTGTGAGTGCAAGTACAAAATTGGAGCTTTTGCAAAGCTGAGGATTAAGGGAGTACAATAACAGATGTTGCACAAGTTGCCAAGACGATTCCATTTATCACTGAAAACAAAAAGCATCTCTTCTCTAAACAAAAGCTCTTATTCATTTCATATAACACCTTTGGCTTTTCTTCTTCTGCTTCTCTATTCTACTTGCTTTGTAACTTTTAACTTTTCCCTTTTGACTATTCCTAACTTTCGCTTTTACTTTATTTTTTATTTATTTATTTTTTACCTTTACTTCTTTCGATTTTGGGGAATCAGACAGCAGGACAGCATGGGTTGCATTGGTATTAAAGTAAGGGGGGAAAAAATCACTCAATAGTTCCAATAGTTAATTTAACTGATGAATAAAATAATTTTATATGATGTTGAAAACTAGACTAGTTCTTATATTGAACAAGTGGGTGATTTATAATAGTGGATATAAATGTGGGTAACCACGGAATAAAGTAAATATACACCAAATAAGAAAATAGAAATAGAAAAATAAGACACAAGATTTTACTTGAAAATTCAAAATTAAAAAAAATCACGACTGTCAAAACAACGAAAAACTAATTCACTATATAACAATAGATAAACAGTTATAATCAGAATATCAGTTTTTCACTCCCTGATCCAATTATATATTGATCACAGTCTCACACGAACTCTCCCCATATGACTCTCATAAGGTAATAAGATTTGACCCTAAAACTCAAGATCTTCATGATCTTCATAGTTTTCAAGCATCTATCGGGGCACCTCTCAAATGTAACTAACTAGATCTACATTGTTCTCTCAGAATATATCTAATAATAGATACAAGCGTCATATTTATAGCAGTATGTTACTTAATCACAAAGTAATCCTAAATCATTAAGGAGACCTTTTTCCTATTTAGTATTCTTAAGGATCTCTTTTCTAATTAGAATCCACTTTAGGAAATAGCATTCCTAATCAAATATGATACTTTCAAAAAGTCGTCGAGTCTTTTTCTAATTACAAAACAAATTCTGGATACCGGAGTATATTCGAATTCTTGGCACGATTCTATTAAACCACCGTTTGACGAGAATTCTCTTTGTCCCTTTCCGATGAACACAACCCAAAACAGAGTGATCATACCCCACCATAAAGGTATACAACTCAGGTACAATCCATCCCAAGATTAACCACTCAATAACCATTAACCCAAGATTTTTTTTCTAGGCACATGTCGAAAAAACTTGTTGAATAAGCCATTGTGCAACTAACTTCCAGGAAACTCCTCAGCCATCAACATGCTTTCCACCACACTCATATTCATGCTGACCAGATGCCCTGCAATTGTTGACACACTATAATTATTTCATCATTTATTATCACAATCTTGGTGGTTCAAAACATGCCATAAGGACACCTATCCCGACGTATAGTCGGAGCCTTTGTACTCCTTACAATAATTCATTATTTGAGTTCACCGGCCGTTGATCAAATTTCTCAACCCATAAAAATTCCAAAAACACCACTAGTCAAACCCTCAATTTTATTTTGACTATTTGACTAGACTTGAATCTTTAACCACATCTTTTGATCTTTACTTGCATTAACAGATAATCACAAAAGTCTCAAAGCTACCTTACCACCACAATCAAATATGTCATAAATCACCACCACCATCGTTCGAGAACTACCACCACAATCAAATATGTCATAAATCACCACCACCATCGTTCGAGAACTACCACCAAAACTTCTTCATCTCTACGACTATTGCAGACCATATCTTGATAAAACTTGCAGATTCTTTTTTAAGCTTTAATTTTTTTTTCTCATGCAACTAGCTCCAAACTCAATCAGACAAACCAAATCCATCTTGTTAGAACTTCTAGAGACTTCGCGAGATTTACCATTCTTCAAAACCTTTTGTTTTCATCTTACCTAAACCCATGTTTACTTTGACTAAACTAAAACTTACAGACCATGCCAACGCTAACTCACGAATCAAGGCTCTGGTACCAGTTGTTGAAAAAAAATCGACTAACTTTTATACCACATGTTGAACAAAACGACGATCCATTGTAGAGGAGATGAATATTTGTAACCACAAAGTAAAATACTTGAACAACCAAACATGATTTGAATAGATAATTGAATATATAGGACATTTTATGAGTATTAAATGTCAAAATTCTATATATATATATATATATATATATATATATATATATGTCTTGATGTGACATCCCGACTCTCATGCCTCTGAGTCCTTCATAGGCGAGAGTCAAATGCTAATGGTTTATATTAAATCAAATTTGAAACTAATTAAGAAATAGAGACAAAGCAGAATACCCTAACACTAAAATTTTGGAATTTTTTATTTTATTTTATATTTGCAATTTGTTGTTTAATACAATTCCAGATTACTCAAACATTTTATTAAAAAAAAAATTCTAAACTTAATCCCAAGATTAATAAACACGTTAAACAAATTTACAGTGGTTTAACCTTCAATTACTTTGAAAAAGTATATGATATACGTTCATACACGAGAATAACTTTGAAAAAATTTACGGTTTAATCAGATGAAGGAGATGACAAATGACAATAAATATAGAGTTTTTTTAATATTTATTTGGATATATATATATATTAATGTAGATCTATTCTTTAAAAAACCTAATTAGTTTAATTATTATTATAACTTTAATATTTTTATCTATTATGTTAATGAAAATAATTACTATATTATTCTACTACGATGTTATTCTCATTTAATTTAATAAATCAACATATTACAAGAACATCATAAAATAATGGAAAATTTCGAAAAAAAACCATCGCGGGTTAGTCCTATTAAAAAAAAAAAAAAAAATCTTATCTATTTTGTGTTTAGTAAAACATTCACTTTAGTAACTGATGGACATTTTCATAATTACCTATTTCATTTTAAAATTTTATTTAAAATCCAAAAAAAAATCCCATTTCCTTCTTTTTTTTTTCTTTTATTTATTTATTTTTTTATTTCTCTTTTTCTTTTCTTCTTTCTTTCCCTTTTTTTTTCCTCTTCTCTATCAGTAATTTCCATCACCGAAGCAATTCCACCTCACAAATATCTCAACTTTACATTTGTCTTTGTGTGTTGTTGTTTGGTTGGAGAGAGAATGAGAATGAGAGAGAAAGAAGAATGGGATAAAATAAAAGAGGATAAGAGAAGAGAAGGAAAAAGAAGAAGAGAAAGGGAAAAAATAAACCACGAAGAGGAAAAAAAAAACGAAACAGAAAGAAGAGAAAAAAGAAAAAAAAAAAAAGAAGGAAGAGAAAAAAGAAGAAGGAAGAAAAAAATTAGGATTTTTATTATTATTATTTTTTAATGAGTAGGAGTGAAGGAAAAAAATGAAGAAAAGAGAGAGGAAAAATTAAATTTTTAAAATTTCAAAGTAAAAATAAAAATTATGAAATTATCTCTACGTTATAAGAGGTGGGTTTTTTTTTTCCTAAGAAAAGGAAATATATGAAATTTATTGATTAATAGGCTAATGGTTTTGGAAATTTTCCTAAATAATTTACTATTTAATTTTATAAAATTTTTAAAATTAATTAATTAAAAAATTATGCATCCATTATTTTAATATAATATCTATAGGAAGAAATAAGTTTAAAGCTCTATTACCTTACAAATAAGTTGTACATATTTTTAAATAATTATTAAAAAATATTTTAACTATATACTAACTAATTATATTTTATAAAATTTATTTATTTAAATTGAGAACAAATGATACAGAGATTATATATATATATATATATATTAGAATCAAAATATTTTTATTTTATTTGACTTAATTATATAAAAATTATAAGTGCAATACACCATTCAAAAATAAGAAAGAAACGGTGAGAAGAGAGAACGATATACCATTTTTTATTAGGATAGAAATGAGTCATAAACAACTACATTTTATATTATAATAGATGGATTTCTTTACCTGTTCTGGTTCGGTTTGGAATATCCAATTAAAAAATCAAACCGGTATTTTAATACAGTTTCAAAATGACCGATTTTTTTGTTTTTTCAGTTTTAATACCGATTCGAGTTTGATTTTTGATTCTAAAGTGGTTTCAAAAGGAAGTACAGCCTTACTTAATATATATTTTAATTATTCATTAGCCAACCTAAATTATAATATAGTATGAATATGGAAGTGGCTCACTAAATATTAAAATATATAATTTATTAAAATAATAAATATGATTTAAATTAAAATCAATTTTTATCTTAATAAATAAGAAAGTGATTTGGTACCATCCCATCAACTTTTTTGTACGATATTGATATATGGTCCCGAATAAAATTATGTGGTCTCCTATCACTCGTACTAAACATGCAAGTAGATTATCTTTCATTCCATGAATATTTTAATTTGCTGCCTCTTATTCTAATTAATTATTTCTTATTTAATTTCTTCACTCACAACACAAACACTCCACTGAATACAAAATTATGGATGAATGAAGTTAGTGTACAGAAAACCTGACAACCTGGAACATAATTGCATACTTACAAATACACCAAATGGAAAGAAAGAAAGAAAGAAATGGTTTATGGCAACAGTAACAGGGAGGAGTGCACTAGGTCTAGGGGTCGCCGGGAACTTCGACTTCGACTTCTGCGACACCGGGGACTTCCAGTTCCACTTCAATTGCCTTACGGAGAATTCGAGTGGCTACACCCATATTCACATTCATACTCATAATTGCAAACACTATCAACAACGCCACTATTACACCGTACTGATATCTGAATGCCATTCTCTTTATCGAATCTGGACTTAGCTGTGTTTTTCTTCCTTCCCATTTAGCCCTATTTATAGCCACTTGTAAATATCATCATTAATATAAATTAATTAAAAGGTTCTCTTATGGCTGGCCCAGGTACAGCTGGACAAATTTGGAAACATTTGTCAATTATTAAGACCTTTCGTGGCAGCCGCCGGGTACTGTCTGGACAATAGAAATTTTTGGAATAAAATATAAACAAACAAACAAACACTTATCTTCTTTTTCCTTCTTTTACCGCTGCCGCCGCCGTTGTTATTATCTGAAAATTTAAATAAATCGTCAAAAAATATGTGCGGAAGTTAGAATTAGTTATTAAGCCACCGATTGGATAGACGGATTTCTGAAAATTTTCTGAATGATATTTGTATGGGGAAATATATAGTAAATAATAATGAAATAATCAGGGTATAGGTAAGTACTGTATTATACGGCATTCTATCACTTCGTAATTTATAAATTTATTTTAATAAATTTTTTAATTTAAAATAAAAATATTTAATTTAAATATCATAATATAAAAATTATCATTATTTTGAAAATTAAAAAATGATAAAAAAAATTTTAAAAAAAAGTGAAATTATATTCGGCTATAGTGTTCCAACCTACTAGATATATCTTTATATGTATAAATAACGTAAAATTCTTATTTCAAAATAAACTTTCTTATTAAACTACTACATAATAAATAGCAACTCCAATTGAAACTCAAAAACTAAACCTTACCATATAAAGTATCTTTAAATAAATAATTAACTGTTTAGTTTATATATTAATGAAACTCATATATAATGTATTGAATTACTAATTATATAAAATTTAAATATAAATTAAATTAGGGCATCTATAAATTAAAATATTAATTAATTAAGAAGAATGATTTGAATAAAATATTCTAAATTAAAATATTAATTAAAAAATAAGGATTAAAATAGAAAAAAATACAATATTACTAAATTAGCGTGTCATATTTACCGTATTTGAATAATTATTATATATTATTTTAGATTGAAAAATTGTGAAATTAGATATTAAAAGTTTAGATAGTGGTAATAGGACTTTTCAAGAAAATATTTCAAACAGTTAGATTTATTCGATGATGTAATTGTGGATATTGAAAAATTGTAGGATGTGATGAAAATTGAAAGATGTCTAAAAATATGCTTGAAAATGATGATATGGTAAGTGGATATATTTGTTTTTTTTTGTTTTTTTTATTCTCGTTATGAAAAGTTAGAAATATTAATGAAAATATTTTCTTGATATTTTTATTTTAAAGAGAATATAGAGGGAAATAGAAATATTCATGATGTATGTTTGGTTAATAATGTAACCACTGGATAGATGAAATATATTTCCTGAATATGTTATGTATAAAGCTTGAATAAATATGATATCAGGTCTATTTTGATATAATTTAGAGATACAGAAAAAAAAAAATCTTTATTACCGAAAAGGGAAAAAATGTATCACTAAAATACTTTATATGCAAGCAGTAACTGGCTAAGTTTCATAAACAAGAGATATTATATTAAAATTGTTAATGAAAAAAGATAAATTATTTATATTTATGTCACCGGGACGGAAGGCTATTATTAAAAAACTACATATTATAAAATATATTACCGATTTAAATCTATACCATTATGAATATGAATATATAAGATCCAAAGAGTTTTGATAGACTTAGTCCTTTTCAATCCGCATGGCCAAAATATCCTATTGAAATATTATAAATTTTGTTATTGGCATGTCGGTGTATACTCAGTTTGTAATGAGAAATTAACTAGATCTCATTTGAGAAATTTTAATTCCATAGCAGGCAATGTTAATGTGCATGAAAAGGGGTCGATGATTGATTTACAAGTTGGTGATGAATTTAAGGTACCACTTGCAAGTTAGTAGCCGCCTTTATAGAAGGTTGTGTGCCAACAGCAACATTCACGTCGAAATGGAACCCACTCAGATTAAGATTTTGAGTATGACAAGACAACCTCAACAATCCAAGCCTCCAATAATTCTCCCACAACTCTTATCCGAATCTCCAATAATTTCTTAGGCTCTACCCCATTTCATCATCTACATTTTAATTTCAAATTTAATTTTCTTTTTATTTTTATTTTAGGATAGAATTATAAATACATAATTTCACTACAATATCAAGATTATTTTATCTACTATCACATCTCAATAATATATAATTTATAAATTATTTTTTTCTAATTTATTTTATATTTTAATTTGAAATTTAATATATAATTTATTGTACTATTTAAAATTTTAATTTTTTTAATAAAAATATTTTTAATGTCTCGTGTATACTGAATATATATATATATATAATAAATACACCTAATAGTGAAAATATATGTATTATTATAAATTTATAAAATCATATTATATTGATAACCATAAATTTAATAGTGAAATAAAGTTTATTTCTCGTTATTTAAAGCATTTTTTATTTGGTTAAATATTATCGAGTCTTCAAATATAACTATTTTTGAGTACTTTAAAAAGGGGAAAATTTTCGTGAGTTTAATATATTAACCAAAAAAATCTCTCCTGTTTTGATTTTAGTAAATAATTCTTTTTTTTTTTTATGTTTTTCCATCCAGTTTACCACTAATGAAGTTTTTTTCTCTCATAATTTCATTTTTTTTTTATTTAAAAGTTAGAAGAAAAAGAAAACTATATTTTTTTCTTTTTTTTTCTCTTCTTTTTTTCATCTTCTTTTATTTGTTCTCTTCTTCTTCTCAGTGTCTCGGCCTCCTCTTCCTCTCTTCCTCTTTCTTCTCTCTCACACTCTCACTTCAATTTATATGGGTAGTGAGTGAATTGGTTGATTCTACTGTGAAGCTAGTGCTGGTGTTAGTGTTAGGGGTTTAGAGATGGATGATGGAGAGGTTGTGATGCCGGAAACGTGTGTTAAATTAGCTGAAAGAGTACTGCGAATTGAATAAGAGGAACAATTCGTTCGCTCAATTAATTTACTGAAAAATATAATATCAAGTTTGTCTTTTAGAAACCCTAAACACCCCCTTTATAAGATGTTACTCTTAACTTTAGCAAGAAAAGAAAAACAATTCCGAAATTACAGAAAAAACCTTAAAATAATAAAAGTCAGAAAAACCCCTCTAAACGATCCCGAAATGCCAAAATTCAGAACGCCATTTCGCTTCAACTAGTCAAATTTGGGTTTCGAATTTCATACCCAAAATTAATACCGAAAAATCGGTGCATCCGGTTGATTTTTCAAACCATGAAGTGTTTTCAAGTCCAAACATGGGTGAGATTTTTCATGTTCCTTATTCGTATCAGGAGAAGAATAAGGCATGAGAAAAAAGAGAAGAAGAGAAAAAAAGAAGGGAGAAGAGAAGAGAAGAAGAAAAAAAATGGAGAGGAAAAAAGAAGAATAAAAAGAAAAAGGAGAAGAGGAAGAGGAAAAAAGTTGATCTTCTAATGAGGGAAAAAAGGAAAGAAATATATTTTTTTAATTTTTAATTTTTTAAATTAAAAATAAAATTACGAAAATACCCTCTAGTTACTGTTCATCACTGATGGATAAACAGTAAATTGGATGGAAAAACGCAAAAATAAATTTTTTTTGGTAAAAACAAAACAGAGAAGGGTTGTTTTTACTGATAGGCCAAACTCGCAGTGATTTCTCCTTTCAAAAAAATCCAAAAGTCTTTCTATTTGAAAAAACTTTATTTGTGTTTTAGACTTGTTGAATAATGCCAAGAGTGTCAACTGGTCAAATTACATTCTCTTTGATTTTTGGAATGGAATCTGTTTTGCCTTTGAGTCTTAAATTGTAGGTTACTCAATTTTCTGTCCAAGAGTAAGAAAATCAACAAGTATTGACATTTACATTAACACAGTTGAATAAGAGAAAGACAAAGTCAAAACCAGGTTATCAACGTAAAAGCAAACTATAACAAATAGTTGTAACTAAATTGATTTAGTTAATATGTGTTCAATTTGCACTGACGCATCAGCAGGTTGATTCAATTTACACTAATGCTTCACCATCTTAGTTCAATTTATACCAACACTTCACCAATTTTATTCGATTTACATCGATGCTTCAATGGCTTGGCTCAATTTACATCGACTCTTCAATATCTTGGCTCAATTTACACTGACACTTCAATAGCTTAGCTCAATTTATACTAATGCTTCACCAATTTGGTTCAATTTATATCAATGCTTCCATAACTTTGTTCCATTTACACTAACACTTCACTAGTTTGGTTTAAGTTACACCCAGGTATCATAAGTTTATTTCTACTTATACTAATGCTTTACCAGTTTGGTTTAATCACCAACGCTTAAATAGTTTGGTTCACTAATCGATACTTAAAAAGTTTGGTTCCATCATTGACTTTTGAACAACTTAATTCAATTGATACTAAAGCTTATCAACTTTGTTTTGTTAACACCAAGACTTACTCAGTTTGAATGTCGCACATTGAGGCAAACCTAATACAAAACTTATGCTTTTCAGCTCAGTCTTTTGAGCAGCGTGACAAATTCATATGTCTATCAACTCAAGTCTACAATACAACCAAATTTATCAATAATGTATCGTTAGATCATTAGTCTTCTAACTACACTAACTGATGAAAAAAGCATCGGGATAAGCTGATTTCACTCAATCATGTCAACTAACTTTGTATTTCAAATTAACTCAACAATAAATGATTATACGCCAAACACTCTCAAATATTTTTCCATAATATTATCTTTATGTCAGTTTTAATAATTTTTACTTATATTTATTAATTACGTCAGCTAAAACTTTTACACTAGAATGATTGAGAACTTTACTTAAAAAGTAAAAGAAACTTGGTTATCTTCATTTTATGTAAGGAAAATGCATATAAAAGCTACAAATGGACATCATTTCCCATGATGCAGGCTTACAAACAAAGTAAAAATCACGAGTTGCATCTCGACACATGATAATTTGCTGACATCCTATATTGCGAAAGGGTTAAAATGAATTGAATTGCTACCCATATCACCAATGTGCACATTGTTTTTAGGGAGCCTAAAACTTGAGAACTCCAAAGTTAAGCGTACTTGGCTTGGAGCAATTTTGGGATGGGTGACCTTCCTAGAAGTTTTCTTGGGAAGCATGTAAGTGAGGACAAAGCATGTTGAAAAATGCAATAGTGGTCTGTGAGGCTACTAATCAGCCTTAAGACCGATTGTGAATGATGTGACGCCCTGCCACCGCGCCCGTCTTAAGACCGATTGTGAATGATGTGATGCCCTGCCACCGCGCCTCGGGTTATCCAAGGGTGGGGGTCGGACGTTACAATACAAGGTGAGTTCAAACACCATCTTTTTTTTTAATACTGAAAGTATATATTACACATCACTTCACTCGACACTAGAGCAAAACAATAGTTGTTCCCATCTTTTAAGCAAGAGGAAAAGAATTTCTAACTATGTAAAGGTTGAAATTGATTGAGATATTACTAGCTTTAATGACTTACTAATTGACTCACCTTGAATCAAGTTTGGTAACTTTGGCTTCCTCCATGGTATAAACTCACTTCACCAACATGAAAAATGTTGCCTGAACTAAATAGCATTTTCTTTTGTGGTTTCAACCGAAAAAGCCTTTATGGCTACCAACTTCTATATAATACTAGCAAAAGTCTTTAATATAAATAATTACCTATAAGACTTGAAAGTCATACACTTGTCAATCAACAATCTAGACAAGAAAAAGTATTCATTCATACACTGAGTTCTCCTACACCTGGATCGTCATCAAATTTCTCAAATATGGTTGCTTAACCTTGATAACACTTTCAATGAGGTAATTCACAATCTCCAAAAACTTGCACAAATTTTGGTGCCGCACAAATGAAAGCTTTAGAAATCATTTTTCAAATCGACAACGTTAACTAAACAAGTGGGAGAAAGCTATAGTGGTTGAACTTTGTCATGGATAATTTCAACTTAGTGTTAGGGTTGACACGCCACAAACAATCAAAGATAAATCACAAAGAAGCAGTAAAGTAAAAAGACACACAGATTTAAGTGGTTTCCAAATTTAGCTAATCCACCAATGACTAGGATGGTTAAAAACATTATCACTAACCCATTGCCTAATAAATCCACACACTTGCCTATGTAACAAAGTCCACTGAGCATCAGTCTTGTCATCAGATTTTTCAGTAGCAAACACAGGTAGGTGAAAATCCTTCACATACAAGAGATATTCCATTTTCCCCTTCCAAACGTGATAATTGGAACCAATTATTCTACTTAGATTCAAACTACTATCCATATTCATCTTTTTCAATCTTGACAACCCAAGCTCTGATACCACTTTTTGGACCCTCCGGATATGCTCATTAACTCCCACATTAGTATGATATTGTCCGCTTTGGGCCGGGGACAAGCCCGCACGGATTTATTCTTGGGTACCACCACCCAAAAAGCCTCATACTAATGGAGTTCTCTGGATTCTTTATATACAAGTCATTATCTTCTTGTATTATCGATGTGGTATTGGGTTTGACACCCTAACACTATTCTCTTCTTATAGATACATCTAGGGAACAGATATTTATAGTCTAGATTTTGCCTAATAAAAATTGCTTTAAAAAGCGCTTTAATTATATGAGTTTTAGGTTTCATATCTCAACAATTCTCCTACTTGGGGACTAATCATATCATCGTAAAATATTTCCATTCTCTCAACCAATGTACCCAGACACCAACAATGACCCCACACCTCCCACATTAGTGTATTAGTAGACCAACTGAGGTTTTGCACAACCTTAGTTTCCCAGCATCAACACCTTTAGTCAACATGTCTACTAGATTGTTGCATCCTAATTTTTTTTTCAAACACATCTTATATTCTTCCACCAAAATGCTAGAGAATGATACCTATGCCAAATGTGCTTGGTTCTAAAATGATACACTAGGTTCTTCACCAATTATATAAGACTTTAACTATCAGTAAAGAGAACTTTGTCATGCCGCTTCTTGCCTAAATCCTCCAAATAATAAGTTAACTACATATCTCTTTATCAACTTAAATATTGCAATATATTCAACCACTCATGTACTGTGGTTGAGCGAGAATAGAAAGGCAAAAAAGTTCTTCTTATCGCTCACACATATCACTAAGCCTGATAAACTTATTTTTATGAGGATTTCAAAAGAAAAAGCTCTTGAATTTATTTAGGAAGCTATAAATAGATAGTTTCAAATATAATTTAGGTTTCTTATCTTCAATTGATGAGAGGAGAGTTCAAGAGTCATAACAAGATTGAGAATACTTGAAAATTCAATTTAGAGTTTCGACTAAGGGGGTCTCTTATTCCTATTGATTATCGAATATTGTATCCATGATTTCTATGTTTAGAGATTATTTTTTCGTATAATTATGAGGAACTAAATATATTATCTAAAGCTGCGATGTAGCCTCTCCATGACTATAATTAGAGTTATTATTTTATCCATGAATGACTATTGCATGTTTTTATTCTTATTATTTATTTTTCATGTCGTCTTTTGACTTGATCGCCAAATTGACGTTTTATGTTGGTTTGATCTAGACTCGGGAGAGTTAGATTAAATTAGATGAAAAATAATTACCAATTATTGAATTAATGCTATCTATGATTGTAGTTTTCATGATGTTGATTAATTTATTAAAAAGAGAGAGATTTCGTTTAGGTTAATCAATTAAGATTTATAGAACTAGAAAGACTTATAAACTATTTATGATTATTTGAGATGGATAATTATGCAATTGGATATTAATAACTCAACCATTTGATTTTGGTTGTGTTTAGATATGTTAAGCTTGGGTGATTTCTGTACTTGGTTCTAGAAGACAATCTTTATAGGCATCCTATATGATAATGACGTATAATTGCATCTTAAATCATCTCCTGAATCTGCTTCGTATATTCTACAAACATTCTCACGAGATCATCCTCAATTCTTTTTGTGGTTATGGTTACTATTTGACGGGTATGGAAGCATGGAAACTTGAAGATTTTTAATTCATGGGTCCATGTTCAAACAAGCTCGAGAGATTCAAGCAGCCTGGAGTGGAAAGGATGTAGTCAACTGCTAGGCATTTGGCAATGATTCTGTGGCAACCGGAATAACGAGATGCTAGTACAGTGAATGTTGATGGAGTGTGGCTGGGTCACGATCATTTTGGGCAGTTTGTAGAAACAAATACTTCAAAGATGTTCAAACAATGGTGATTTTATTAACTCCCAAAGATTTGCATTCTTGTTTAATCTTCAACAGTAGAGTACATCCTGTAACCAAACTGAAATATTTTTATAACTACATGAAAGATTCGAAATCACCTTCTTGCTGTGTTGTCGTGAATTTTCATTGAGCGCGTGCATCGTCTTGTGTAGATTTTTCCAGGTAGGAAATGACAAGATCAGCCGCTTGGTTTCCAGATGCTATTGCTTTCCCCACAGACAATCCTCCTTTATGGTTACCTAACAAGTACAACATAATCATACACAACAAACAACAAAAATTTATACTGATTTTAATAGATATGATTCAGTATCTGTTAAAGGGACCAGAAGAAGCCATTGACATATACAAGTATGAAGGATTAACGATAAGAAATCAGACATAACCAATTGCATTGAACAGTCAAACCATCACTTACTTCCATCTTAAAACAAATGTTATCAAGCACTAGATCCTCAAAGTCATGTATTACAAAATCGGTCCAAAACATTTTCCCACCCTACCTCTTCCTGCCATAGGATAGTATTTACAACAAACAAGGGTTTGCAGAACTTTCAAGTTTATTAGGTGATAATAGTCACAGACCAAAAGAGAAAAAGATCAGATATTATTGACAGTAAGCTATACCGACTAGTCTTTTAGGCAGCCAATAAGAACCTATTAATCATCAGTCAATTCAACCAACTAATACCTACCAGCATAAAAGAATCCAGGCAGACTTTTCTCCATCTTCTCAATGCCCTCTAACACTGAGCCATAGTTACGACCATACAAAGGAAATGCTTTGCTCCAGAAGAAGTGACTGTCAATGAATTATACTTCAAATGATTAAATACAAAATACATGCTGATTAATTGTTGAAGCAAAAGGATTGCTCTTGTCAGGACAAAGAGAGAGAGAGTCAAACACAAATTTATACATACATATCAAATTACATAGATACATATTTTAAATGGTTCACTTACTGCAGAAATGTGGGTTCCCCTTCGACTCCCAGCAACTGTCTAAGGTCTGAAGTAACAATTTCCTTCAGTTCATCTCTAAAACAGAATTCAATATAATATTAGGTTGGCAAAGGATAGAACCACAGAGCTAATTACACCATAAGGGTGTAATTGATAGAAAACTATATTACAGGAAATGCTGTAATGACAAGTAGAAAAACTATAATGTTTTAGCTTCATACGTTGAAGCTTTAGCCAACTCTCTGTTCCTACTTCCACCAACAAATGTTGTATAGAGATATAGGTCGTTAGGTGCACGGTCTGGGAACATCGAAGAGGAAAAAAGCGTACCTGAAGAACAGCATGTTTTTAGTCAAAACAATAGAACTTCATGGTGTTGCTTATTTAGCTACGTGTTAACTACACACCAAGAGTTTTTAAACCATTTTTCTGTTCCTTAGATGGAACAAGAACTCCAAATCCTTCAAGGGGCCACTTAACATGCTCCTTTTTAAAAGTAGTAATGATGACTGATAGTGGCATGTAACTTATCTGCATAAGGAATGAGAACCACATTATACCTTCTAGTAATGTCACAGATATTAATGATGTGAAATATATGAAATATGTTCCATGATTGACATCCTAAATCTTGAATCTCATTCATAACTAATTACATCAATTTTTATGCACCATCTTATAGTTGCCACTAACAGAAAGGAAACAACCAGAGATTTTTAGCTGTTGGTAAGACAACAAATTGCTTAAGAATGAACTTCTATGGCCATACTTTTTTCTTCAAGAACGGTATACAGCATGGACTGCTGAAAGGCTTAATTGATGACCAAGACTTATTCCTCAGTTTCTCTCAAACAAGTGTAAGCCCCAAATGAAGACAGAACTACTACTATAATAGTTCTAAAGATTTCTCAATCTGAAAGCCATGAACTAATTCCGACAACATTAACAGATAGCAATTTCAATAAGATATGCAACTAAATTGTCACCATTTTCAAAGATCATGGTCACTATGCATGTAGGCCCTGTAACAGCTGGAATAGATACCTCAGGAAGAAAGTCCAGTGGAAAGATATTTCTGCCTTTTGTAATCTTCATTTCTTGAACACTGCATAGTGGCGCCTGTCAAAAATTCACAATCACTTTATATATATTGTCCTTTTACGAGGAGATAGAGAGAGTGTGAGAAGTGAAGCAAGCATGTGAATTCATTAAAAGAATCAGATGTGCATGTGGGAGCAAGAATAGAGAATAGAACATAAAGGAGAAACAAAGTTTTGTCTCATATTAACTTTTCTTTCATTTGATTTACCCCTACAATGGTAGTAGAGAGGATAAAGATTATTTGTTATCTTTTAGTTCTTTCTTTGACTTTCTCCATCTACTTCTATTTCTTCTAATCGAGCAAATGTTGAATACACTCTCAGCAGAAAGAATGTCTACTGACTACACACCATGCCAGGTTGACTAACATAGAAGAAAAACCAAAATTTTCAGCATGGAAGTGAAATAGCAAACAAAAATATATTCCAAGAGAAAAAAAATACGAACCGTCATAATTACAGCATCAAACAATAAACCTTTGTTATGTTTAGAAGTGCAAGAGAGTGACCACTCCTCAGACCCATCCTGAGAGTAAGCTAAAGACAACACCTTTGATTTTAGTTTCAGTTCATCTTTGTCAAGCTTCATGCACAATGTATCAGCGAGCGTCTGCAAATAGAAAATAGTACAATAAAAACAAATCTTCAGCATGTGGGTTCATAAAAAAACAATGACTTGACCAGTGACAAGGTCACATTAAAGGATTGAAAAGGGGTGGGAGAGAATTTCAGTAGCAGCTGACAGGAAAGAGATAATAGCCAGAAACTCAATAGATATTTATATCACAAAAGCAGGAACTTGAAACATATCATACTTGAGTAGTTGCAGTTAACATCAAAATTGTATTTTTGTTCTTGGTATATGGTGTTCGGAATTCAAGTTTATCTTCCACAGACAAGTCTTGATTATTATTATTATATAGGGAAGTTTTAATTCAGGAGGAAAAATCACCATAAGCAAGATAAAAAGGGTTGAGTCCAACACTAGCAACAAATGAAGTAAAAGTAATATAAACACCAGGGAAATTTTCAATCCCAGATTTGAATCCTAGGGTGCTGAAAGAACTTGAAAAACTTCTACAGCTAAAGGCAACTAAAGAGATCTCCAACGTGTGAAATAGTGTGGCAATGAAATTATAAAATTCACAGTTCTAAGTTAAAAGCCCAAGCATAAGGAATGGCTTTATAAATACATAATAATCATGTTGACTGAAGATTTCAATTCAACCAGCTGATCAGTTACAGATTGGAATTCCTTCAACAAGTCCCAAGGGTATTGAAGGAGCAAGCAAAAGTTGCCACTAAAAGGAACAAAAACTTGAGAGCAACAGACTATTCATGTTTAAGGGGAAGAATATTGAGTAATGCTAATCCTAAGAAGGTTAATGTTAGGATTGCTCAAGTCTATAAACATTGGGGTATTGATCAGGCAGTTAAGGGTACAGGAGAGGTAGGCTGCTAGTGTGGGACCAGTGGGTTATGAATTGTAGTAGGGGGAATGTTAGTAATTGATTAGCAAAGTTATCTTAGTATAAATAGGAAATGTTTGTTATTTTGAGAGATGATCAGTCATTTTATCATTGTTGTTTAGGGTTGATGAGCCTTAGGCTAGAGCAAAGGTGCTACTAATACCTACTTTGGCTGTATTTTGTGAGACTCTTGCAATACAAAATACAGATTTTATCCAAAAATCTACCAAACCTCACAGTTAAATGAGAGCAACTGCAGAAATGAAATTCAGGTATGACTTTTCTGGTACTGGTACAAGTGGAGCATGCTACTAGAGTGGCATCGCATCAAGTACAGTACTCAAAACATATAGTATCTTCTGAAAATATAAGTGCCTAAATCCAAACCTGCATCCCACCAAGAAAGGAAAAGGAACCACGTTGATGGTGCTTCTTTCCTGGAGAAATCTTTTTTTCTCTCATTTTCTCCTTTTCTGCAGATAACTTCGATATAAATGCCCCAGATATCACAGAGCCAAACCTGATGATGGATAATAATCTATGAGATTTATTGAAATTTATTAGTTAATATAATTACTATATAATAAATTTAATTTTGGCAACTTCACCAAAAATAAATAAATACAAAAGAAGAGAGTCCCTTCTAGTAGTATTGATATACTGATTAAGAGTCCATGGTATTAGGTCACAAACTCAGTTTTCCTATTTCAATAGGATTGATATTTCTAGTTTATATATATTTATACACACATACTGGATTATTTTAGCTTCCAATTTCCCCATATTGTAAGTTGTATTTAAAAGGAAACCAGAAGAGAAATAAAGCAGCATTTGATTAACAAAATTTAAATAAATTAAAAAAATTATATATAAATAAACACCAAAACAGGTGTCACTCTCTCCAAGTAGTCCTAAGATTTGGAGGTGGCTTTGACAAACTCCACATTCTATCTACTGTATAGGATGCATGAGTTGGGAACATAAGGTTTATCAACCAAAAATAAAAACTAAAACAATGTAGCATATAATGCCATTTCAATTGCAGGATACTTGATGTCAGTCCCAACCCACCTACTTCTAATGATAATTATTTTTTAAACAGATCGGTAGTACAAGAGTTAAATCTTTTAAAATCTCAAATTAAATGAAAACAAAGAAGGCCTCACATATGAAGATACAGAGTTATTCTGCAAAATTGCAACTCAAATTCCCTCATCAACATAGATACATAAAAATTTTCAGAGAAAATAAGTTTGTCCAATAATTTCATCGCATATTTACATAAGATCTAAAAGAAACAGGAATTCACCAATACTGACATACAATCAGAATCTTCATATTTTTTTAATTAAAGGTTTTTAGTTGCCCATGATATAACTTCTCTTAGTTGTATAACTCCCAAAATCCACAAGCTGGAATCAAATAATCCAATAGATACCCAAATAACACTTTTTGTGAAAAAAGAAAATTAATATAGGAAACATTTTTAACAACAGTTAATGCACAGGTGTCCCAGGAAGATGACTTATGGTACCTTTGCTCTAGATTCCATAGCTCTGGAAATGAATAGCGCATCTGATTAAGATATTATAAAGTAGTCAAGAAAATTATAGAAACACATGAATGAACCATAACCAGGAAACTAGTCCTAAAAGTAGCCTGTTATATTTTAAAACTTGATATGGATGTAATATTGGGAATCATTGATGTCATCAACCATATGTAGAATATCAATAAGAGGATGCAGAAAGAAAAGTAAGGAAATAAATAAATAAATAAATAAAATAATGCAGAGACATATTTGTATCTTAAGGATCCTCACAAGAGAGTGATGCAGATTCTACAAGTATACACTACTTACAGAAAGAGATTCAGGATCCCCAGCACTTGTGCCAGCAACAAATGGATCAATGAGATAATCAACCACCTAAAAAGATAATTATTAAAATAAAAAATAAAAAAGAATGACAAGTCATAAAAGAAAAAGGCATTGAATGCTTCTCAAGTAAATTCACTGGGTGTCTTGTACTCTGGAGCTTATTTAAGGTATATCACTATCATTACAGGACATAGAAGTTAATTGACAGTATTAATGAAATGCTACCTCCTTCCCAAAATGGCGTTCGAAGAACCCACCCACACTACAGGAAGAAAAACAAAAAATTAAGCACTAGAAAGATCACTTAACTAAACCTGATAACTAATAAAGCAGAAATGCATGTGTGTCAAACAAAATTCACACTTTTACCTTTCATTTCCATGGGCGTCAGATACTTTGGCCAAGTCACTTTTCTTCCACAAAAATGGTTCCAGAATTATGTTAAACTACAGTGCAAAAAGGCGATTTACTGCAGGTTTCTATTTCATTCATCCAATGAGCGACAAACATATGGTGGTTAACCAACCTTCGACCCGGCAGAAAGAATGTTACTCATGATCAGGGAAATGGGATTTGTTGGAATCTAGGACAAAAATTTGAAAGGTATCGACATGGTTAATGAAAGTTATCTATAGATAGTAGAAATCAGACCTGAGCCACTAATAGTGCAATGGCTACATCTTAATATTCAAGATACAAACTTAGTATACAAAGGAAATGCAACCAGTACAACATACCAGCACGGGAACCCCATTTCTTGCAATATACCGCTTTTTCTGTGAAATTGGCTGTGCAAATAGGGCAAAAAAAATCAACAAGTCAAGACTACTAATTTCAATTTATAGAATCTATTATGCAATTCTGACTTTGCACTACTCATCAGCAAATACATACACCAACTAAAATAAGGCAAGTATTTAGATGTCAACATGGTAGTGAGAATTTTATGCATTAGAATATCATTCAAAACAAAGACCCTTTACATGCATACAAATGCAAAACTAATGCTTTCTCATAATAGGAGGATGTCATGGGAACTCTCACAATTTGCTGCTTATCTCGAATTCCAAGATGATCAAGAAGATTTTTGACTTCCAACTCACTCTCGGTCTGCACAAGATCAATAGGTCATCAATATAAGCAACCAAATACGTACGTATACTAGAACAGTACAGCGTTCAGACTGCACAGACGAACATCACTTACACACATTTCAACATTAGCACTTTTGGTAACTTGCAAACTTGGTAAAGAAAACATTCGAGTACCAGTATTCTAAATTAATCTATGAATTGACCAACTTGCTTAGAAAAGGTATTCCGTCAGCTGAATACCTACCATAGTATTTGCTCCCTCATCCCAAATGAGGCCATCCTTCGAAACACTCCTTAACTTCCCACCAGCTCTTTCTTCAGCTTCAAATACCATGACATTTAAGCCATGTGATTTCAACTTGTACGCTGCTGCAAGTCCACTTGAACACGATAAAAAAAAATGTAAATATTTTACACAAATTAAACAAAAAGAGATTACACTCAATACTAATTCAGAAACAAACAACTAATAGTAGTTACAATTACATTATAGTCTCAAAACTAAATTAGCTCAAACATAGGAAATCCAAAAAAATCCAAAAATAAGGGTGCAGCAATGGTCCATGTAAAACAATCCACATAAGCAGTAGCATTTTAATTTCAAACATATAGAAAGTCCGGACTCATCTAAGAACTTTTTTTTTTTTTTTTTTTTTCCTTTTTAGCATCAACCAATTCAATAATGAAACGGGGTTTAACTTCTTCCGCACACAGAGCAAAATCAATCAGTCTAAACAATAAGATTATCATTCCGAGAATATCATTCAGGAGTTAAAGCGAAGTAAACATATATACCTGACACCAGCACCAACAACAGCCACTCGTTTGGCCGAACCTGAAAATCAATCACTCAATTTATCAAAAAAAAAAAAAAAATCAGTTGACCAACAGCACAATTGAGTCAGCATTTGCTTCGTATTGGCTTGCTGGATAGAGAACAGCAGGCGAAGAAACTTACTGGACTTATCTTCTCCAGCACTTGGAGCCATTATCGGAGCTCAGAATCCAGAAATCCGCGGGCTGGACACCAGTCTAGTCAAAATCAGCACACAAGAAATAACCAACACGTACAACAAATATAAATAAATATATACATAAATTAGTTTAACAAATGAAAAACAAATTGCAGAAACGACACCGTATTGCTACTGTGATTATTACTTACTAACGAAACCGGTTTGGCGGCTCTCTCTCTCTCAAGTCTCAACTCCGTTCGATGGAGGAAGTACCAAAACTGCCACTGCCTGACGCCTTCGTTGAGTTTCTTCAGGAGAATGGACTCGATCCTTCCATCTATATGGCTGCTGATTCAACTCCTCGCTATATAAGGTACTTCCAAGTCCAATTTTATGTATACAGCTTTTGTTGTTAAAAGTAGTGAATTTGATTTTTGAGTATTTGAATGGGGGTGGAGTAGGTTAAAAGCTGAAACTGAAGCTGATATAGAAGCTATTGAAAGTGAGATAAAGTGTAAGCTGGAGAGAGTGGCTTGGTTGCGAGGTTTTTATTCTCTTGAACCTCATTGTAAAATTGCAAACTCTAACGCATACAAGCAAGGAAAGGTATCATTTTTCTCATGTTTTGTCACTATTTCGTGGAGTACTTTTTTGAAATTTTGTTTTGATTTTTTGATGTTTTTTCTTTTTCCTAGATATATGGAATTGATGCGGCTTCTGGAGCAGCTGTTATGGCGCTGGATATTTCAGTGGGCGATCATGTACTGGATCTTTGTGCTGCTCCTGGTAAAGATGCTTCTGTCTCTTATTCACTCTGTTCATTAGTTTGTGTATTATTAATACTATAATGGTCTTTTAAGTTAGTTACAGATAGGAGAGATTAATTATTTGATAAGATGATGAATTCGGTTTCTCTTTTACCTCGCTATATAAGACCAGGACCTCATTTAGTATTCTTGGTTTGTATATGTTGTGTCATCTGTTTTAATTGATTGTGTTGCTTGTTTCTCACTGTTACTGCTAATTTTCCTGTTCAGGTGCAAAACTTTGTATGATTTTGGATATTCTTGGTGATTCGGGTTCTGTGACTGGTGTTGATGTTGCTAGACATCGTGTTGCTGCTTGTAGAACATTGCTGCAGAAATATGGATTGGGTGATAGATGCCGACTTTTTGTCGCTGATGGAACAAAATTTTCCCTGCCTCCTCTGAGGCATCATTTGGATTCTGAATCATGTAAGTAACTGTTATAGAAGCTCTGATATGTAAATTTAACCTTTTTGTGGTTGATCTTTTATCTATAATTTTGTGTGCGTGGGATGGCCTTTTTTGATGTATCGCCATTTGGTCTAGTATTGTACAGGTATATCTGCGTTGGAAGAAAATGCTGATACATATAGGGAGTGGACATCTAAGAGACCATGGAAAGAAAGGAGAAGAGCTGCAAAAGCAAAGGAAAATGCTGTCGATAGTGATTATCCTGAGCTGATATATTACGGGCGTCATTCTGGTGTAATAGGGCTTCGTAGAGGTGAATTATACCAAAGTATTTGTGATAGTGAAGTCTCAAGTTCTGGCTACGACAAGGTGAACTTGCATTTTAGCTCTAATTTTTGTGACATTGCTCAATTTGTGTATTTAAGGGACTAATGCTTGCCAAGTCATAAATTCATTTATCCTTTCTGCTAATCAACGCCACTAAGATACACTAATTTGTTTAGGTCCTTGTGGATGCTGAGTGCACTCATGATGGATCGGTTAAACACATCCAGAAGTTTGAGAATTGGGGATGGACAACTCTCCAACGTCGGGTCTTGGATGCCGACAGAACTGATAATTTGACAAGCCTTCAGGTAACACTTCAACACTCTTCTATTTTCTACTTTGGCACCAACCTGACCTGATCATACTGGTGGACTTTTTGCAATTCCCTTCTTTTATTTCACTTACTTTTATGAGGACTCTAGTTTATTTGGTTTTGATTGTTGTTCCCTTGGTTAAAGTCTGTCTTAAATCTTCCATTTAAACATTTAATAGTGTTTCCTTTTTCTCATTATTTTTTAAAAATTCATTCTTCAGAGCTAAATTAGATATTTTGTTTTCTGAAATTTATTTTTAACTTCACATGTTCACAGAGTTTGTTGGAGAATGTAATAAGTTAACTTTCTTTGCAGTTGAAACTTCTCACCAATGGATTCAAATTACTAAAAGTGGGAGGCTCACTTGTATACAGCACTTGCAGGTGTGTCCACTCTACCTATCTCATATGTGGCATGATACAGACATTCATATTATCCATGTTTATTAACCGCAACTTTTGGTTAATTAGTCTGACAGTGACTCAGAATGAGGATGTTATAGATCAGTTCCTCAAACAAGATGCCTCAGCAGGTAAATCTGTGCTTTCCCATCTGAAAAGTGTATAATTCAATGAAGTTTCTCAAATACAAATTCAATCTGCAGTTTATGCTAGTTTCTTGAAAGAGAGCTAAGCT
Organism: Cardiospermum halicacabum; assembly: GCA_031304145.1. Lineage (NCBI taxonomy): Eukaryota > Viridiplantae > Streptophyta > Magnoliopsida > Sapindales > Sapindaceae > Cardiospermum > Cardiospermum halicacabum. Next base: position 4,755,958 of record CM062398.1, on the reverse strand, counting down.
GCAATTGTAAATGACAAAGCCCAATAACAAGTCAATTTGGTTGATCTGATTTTGTAGAGCTACAGGAAATAGATGCTGCCAAGGATTGGCCTTGTAAAAGTGGGAAGATACCAAGGACCTTACGTTTTGATCCTTCAACATCAAAAACCAGTGGACTTTTTGTTGCAAAGTTCACAAAACTTGCCATTTGATTCACGTGATTCACCTACAGATAGAAGTTGAGTTACCCATATCTGATGTTTTAACATCTTTGAATTTAAATTGGGAGTTTTTTAACTTCCCAAATTTCTTAAGTTAAAAGAAATTTTTTGTAGCTTTATCTTACTTTCTTTTTTCTTTTCTCTTATTTATTTATATTATCTTTTTATCTTTGATGCAGTTGGGATATTCTTCTTGTTCATGTAGTTTTTTCCCTCACTATTCATGTCCCTTTTGCCTTCTCTTTTTAAGTTGGCTATCAACATATGGTCATGTTTACACAGAAGATCTGGATTGGAAGTAGTGACTGCTGCAGTTATTACTCAACTCAAGTTTAAATATCTTAGTTTGATACAACTAATATAAGCTCTGAGACCTTAAATTCCTAATTCTATCCTGCACCGAACTGTCATGCCTAAACAATATTGCAACATACTAACCAGTCATATATGGCTGCTTCATTCCACCAGTTCGGCTTTTGGCTGGTGACAGTCAAATTGTTTCCGATATGGGGTTTTGCGTACCATCTTCCACAATGGATTTCCCTGAGAAAAAGTCTCCAGAACTTCACCATATAAAACAAGAACATTAAAAAGGAACATTAAAACAGTGCAAATACCATCCTAGAACTTCACCATATAAAACAAGAACATTAAAAAGGAACATTAAAACAGTGCAAATACCATCCTGGAGCCTCACAACGGACAAATAATCACAGTGGTCTATTGATGTATTTGATTTGTTTGCCAAGTTGTTTTAGACTTTTTGAAGTTTGGTGAAGAGCTCCAACCTGCTGCCACAGAAACTTCAAGCGAACAACATTCAAATTGTAAGAACATTAACATCCATAACATACTAATGGGTTGTACACAGAGAATTGGCTCCAGTAGATGCTCCTCCTAAATTTCTCCATTGCTCTAAACAATATCTTCTACAATATTATCTCAATAAATCTTCTAAGTTGAACAATTGAATAACACAATCAAAGAAACTTATGTATGCAACATTATTTAATAATAAGAAATCTACATACAGCTACGTAAAAAACTTGAGGGCAAAAAGAAAAACTTGTAGCTGAAATGTCACTATCTTTTTTGCGGTACAGTGCAATTAGTTGGTCTGTGATGTGGAAGCTTGTGGAGCAGATCCTGATGCTTCAGATACTGAGGGTGCGGGTGGGGGTGGAGGTGGAGGCCCCGAAGGAGTGGAGGACGACAATGAAGGGGCGGAGTTTAGTGGAGCAGAATTCTGGGAATGTGGCGCCAGTGGTGGTGGTGGTGGTGGTGGTGTGTGAGATGAAGACATCCCAGACTGATAAGGTGGTGGAGGGTAATGTGGATAAGGTGCCAGAGGAGGTGGCATATACCCATACGGTGGATAAGACTGCTGGTGGTGATACTGTCCATGTGGTGGTGGTGGCATATGTTGATATGGATAATGTTGTCCTTGTGGCTGCTTCTCTGTACTGGACTTGTTCTCACCTTCCTGAGATAGAACAAGGGCACCCATTCTTTGGGGATCCATGGATGGGTAATAAGCTCTATCTTGCTGTGGTGGTGGCGGGATATTGAAGTATGGTGTTGGTGCAGCTTGCTCCTGTGTGCTTGCCTGCTGATACTGATTCTGCTGCTGGGATACAAGTGAACGAGGCAGCATTCCGCTGTGAGCAACTGCAGCCTGTTGCCTTGCTTCCTCCGAGCCTTCCCATTCGGGTCTCTGTGTCTGGGGTTTTCCCCACATCAGCTTCAGTCTCAAGCCTTTTATGACTAGTTTGTTTGAGAGCTCCTCCACAGCCTTTTCCGCTCCTTCTCTTGTTGTGTAGGCTACAAAAGCAAATGCCTTTTGTGGGTGCATTTTAATCGATTCAATTTCACCATGAGCATAAAAGTTATCTCGTAGATCCTGCTCAGTGACTCTAGCATCAATCCCACCAACATAAAGTGTTTTAATGCTCTCATCCTCGGGAGGTTCTAGAGATGGCATTTCACCTGCCTTGTTGAGTAGCTTGAGTGCAACTGGATCATTCACTCTGCATAAATTTAATCCAAATACAATATCTTATTACCTATATGAGAATCCTGATGAAACAAATGGCTAAACAGAAAGGAAATGCAAATGAGGGATAGAGATAAGTAAGAAATAGCAAACTCTAGCGCTTACCCATAATATCGATCTTTAATATTTTGCTGTGACAGCTCCCCAGTTACAGGCATCTCATGTCTATAAGGACACTCAGCGCCTCTTGTGCATTCTCCTCTAATGTAGAAACTGCAAACATGAGCTCGATTCCTTTTGTAATACGGCTGTGTTCTTTGAAGCTTCAAAATAGTGTCATTTGGCCGAACCTTACCGTATGAGGATTCATAATCTATGCCAGCTCTTGCCTGCAAATACAAAATAATCAAATAAGATTCAACAAGCAAGAATAACACAGTAACTTCTCAAAAGCAGATTTTGACAATGAAAATCCTATCGATATGGATATAGAACAACCTGAATCAATCAACCTATTATAATTAATATACCCACATATAAATGGTGTGGATTTGGTGTCTCTCTACAATTTTCTAAGTTCTAAGTTCTAACCTCACCTGCACCACCAACCAACAAGTCTCTAGCCTATGATATGGACCTTATAACATATCTTGTTATTTCACCACTGTCGACAAGAAGAAAGGTCACTGCTTTTCTAAGTCCCTTCGTTCAGACTAAAAATTATACAGACTGGGTCAATCAATTGAGATGCATCTGCTTCATAGATAATGCCAAACATAAATCCTCCAAAGCACAAACCCTATTACGATGTGAAGAGGGAGAGATCATGCCGTTACTTATTTCCATGCTTCAAAGCAAATCAGAAAAGGAACCAAATTTTGATGGAATGGAATTAAGTAAACTATGATCAGCAACAAATTGCTGCAATGTGTAAAGCTAAGAGTTGCAAACAATAAAGAAAAAAGTACACCAAAACTAAACATTAATCCAAAAAACAGGGGCATTAAAGCAATGGTGCCATGAGTTATGAACACATACGAATGCAGAACTTACTGACCACAATGCCAACTTAATTGTGTCCCTATTCATTCACATAATTTGTGCAAGATACATCTAATTACCCTAAGTCAACTAATACAGAACATCAACAGTTTTGGGAAACAGAAAGGCTGTTATAATGAACACATACCTTGCGATCATGCTCCTCTGCAAAGAATTCTCGGTTAACATCACTCTTAGGAATTGCATCATTTGAATCGATACTGAGAGCAGTATCTCGAACTTGAACCGGCAACCCATATTCCAAATCAAGAAGACAAACTTGACAAACATTTTTCAGTTTGCTACAAGTTTGACAAATCTCAGTCTTCTTAAATCTAGCATCGCGACCTGGTCTCCACCGGAAAACTGTAAATGGACGAGTGCAAATCTTGCACTCTTTATCATAATCTGCTTTGGTCTGCATTTAGTCAATGTATATATACAACATCAGCAATCTACCAAGATAAATGGAAAAAATAAAAAAGATACATATTTATAGCAATATATTATACTACTGTAAACATATATGAAAATTTTGAATAAATAAACACCTTCCTCCCAACCACACTGCATCCAAGATTTTCTAAGCATACAAGTATGCATTAATTTCTTCAAGCATGTCAAATGATGAATCATTATATTACCTAAGTTATGACTAAATTGATAGACTTTCCAACAAATCATGCAGATTATTCTACTAACATGATGAATACTAAAATAGTAAAACATGCAGAGTCACAGAGCCCAAATACGATAAGTAAATCCACACATATAAATGCTCTTCAAACTTGCCATGAAGTATCATCAGCTGCTAAGTACTAAAGTAATATCCACAATACAAACCCAATCACAATCCTATAGCTCAAAACAGCATCACACAAAACCAAATTTCCCTCAATACAATCCAAAACCCACAGCAGACTAATGAACTACAGTTTCGAGAGGCAGTAGGCAATACCATTCGAACGTAAGGGTTATCACCAAGGCACGACTCACAAATAATGGGGAAGTCAGCTCGCTCCCACCCATCTGCTTCATGATCTCTCAAGAATCTGTGTGCCATCTCAACGCTTCTTCTTCACACCCTTCCCTTCTCGGGTTTTCACTCTCTGCAAAATAATAAATAGGTGAATACATATAGCACACAAGTAACAAAAACACCCCATCTAAGAACAACAGCACAGCATAAACAACCAACCAACCCAGATTAGCAGATATCGAGTATATACAACTGAGAAAAAAGTGATTGCATGCTCAGTAAAGAGATTTCTATGCGTACACTGAAAAGACAACTATACCCTTCACCTTTTTTTCGGAAAAAATATCAAACATAATCATCAAACTGCTTAAGAATTTCAATCTGGGTTTTTTATTATTGTGGAAGACTGACCTAATTAAACTCAAATCAAACAATATAATTCAATACTTAACTTTCATCCAAGGAGATCTAGAAAGAAAATCCATAATAATTTAAATCTACAATATAGAAGGAAATATAACTTAAGTAAATTATAGAAATTTAAAAATTACATTGTTTTTCTTTTCAACACAAATATAACCACGACATCTATCCCCGACAAAGAACTTGCACAGTTTCTAGTCAGCATCAAATTCCATGATGCTGCTTGTCATACCTTAACAAAACTTAAATGAGTAAACGGTCGCTTTGACTAATGTCTAGATTTGTACAGTAGATGTTGATATTTGGAGATTCTCAAAATTAAGATGATTGAGTTTAAATGATATCAGAACCTAGTGAAAACTTCAAGACGAGATGATGCTTATAGGATGATATCATTCTTCCCAATTATAATAGACATCAGAAGAGAGGATACAAGAGTATAGTGTGATACTATTTTCTCATACCCACGACACCAACATAACCACGACTCCTATCCCAGCACAAAGAACTTGCACAGTTTCTGGTTAGCATCAAATTCCATGATGCTGCTTGTCATACATTAACAAAACTTAAATGAGTAAACAATCGCTTTGACTAATGTCTAGATTTGTACAGTAGATGTTGATATTTGAAGATTCTTAAAATTAAGATGATTGAGTTTAAATGATATCAAAACCTAGTGAAAATTTCAAGACAAGATGATGCTTATAGGATGATTTCATTCTTCCCAATTATATTAGACATCTGAAGAGAGGATACAAGAGTATAGTGTGATACTATTTTCTCATACCCACGACACCAACATAACCACGACTCCTATCCCAGCACAAAGAATTTGCACAGTTTCTGGTTAGCATCAAATTCCATGATGATGCTTGTCATACATTAACAAAACTTAAATGAGTAAACGATCGCTTTGACTAAAGTCTAGATTTGTATAGTAGATGTTGATATTTGAAGATTCTTAAAATTAAGATGACTGAGTTTAAATGATATCAGAACCTACAAATAGTGAAAACTTCAAGACAAGATGATGCTTATATGATGATTTCATTCTTCCCAATTATATTAGATGTCAAAAGAGATGGTATGAGAGTATAGTGTGATACTATTTTCTCATACATTATGTAAATTAAAAGGAGTTCAAATTAGAAAATTTTAAATACCAAGTCAACTTATAAATTTCATGCATTGTAAAAGCCATACCTCTAGCTATCAGCAGATCTCAACACCTCTGGATAAGAAAGATCTAAAGTCCTGGAAATCTTTCAACATCCATTGCTGTCTTGAAAAGTTGAATCAAATTGATTCAAAAGATAGTCTGCAGATTTTACAAAGCACAAAGTTCACCACTCTAAAACTTCAAGAACACATCAGCGGACACTCACGTTCCTAAATAACCAAATTAATGGCAATTCATTTGAGTAACAATTACATAACCAAACTAGAGGTGGCAAGCAGACAACAACCACAACAAGATATTGAAACTAATTTGACATTAAAGCATGATTACCAGAAACGAGAATCCTAGCAAGAATTAAGTCTCACTTTCGATATACTTCCACCTCCAGTTTATTTCTAATTTAGGAAAACTATGTTACTTGCTCGGGCAATGGTTTACTTATGGTTAAGTTTATATATATATATATATTGTGCATCTAGAGTAGAATTATGATTTATCTTCAAATTACTATGAATCTACACATATAACTACACTAAATATTATTTTCAATTCCTATGCAGATCCGCATAATTATTTAATCATAAAGGTAGCAGTTAGTGACTCAATCAATTGAAAACTATTTCAAAACCAATATATAATAAAGATAGATTTTAAAGAATGAAGCATAAACTAAAACTCAGCTGTACATCTATCTATTCTATCCTACCACGAATCTCACGAGTGAACCCTGAATTTATAATATCTACTAAATGTCTGAGAGTATGAATATAACGGCAAGAGAGCTTCTCTTCAAATGCCTTTCTTGTATTCGTATTCACAAACCAAGCAAGTCATACGTGGAACAATGTAAAAACAACGGATATTTCCTTAAAGATTAGCCGATATCGAGCACTCAACTCAGTAAAAATCTGGATGAACTACATGTATAGAAGTGATAGCACAAGCAGAGTATGATACGGAGCATGGAGATTGGCTTTTTCTCGTACAGCTCAGTAAAACTGAAAGACAAACTATACCCTTCATTTTATTTTTTTTAATCAAAGGTAAAGCATAATCTTCAACTTAGCGAAGTGAAGAATTTCTATTGCGATTTTGATTGTGTAAATTTTTTACTAATACAAACCAACCAAACTCGATCCATACAAATGATTCAATAAAACAGTCAGGAAATTGATTCATACACAATTAGATCAGTCCTCTCATATCAATTCAACAAACCTAACCACAAACCTTCTCAAGAGCTCATAAACACACTCAGCAAGAAAGAAAATTAATCCGAACCAAAATCTAGTGGTGTCGTACCTTAATGACGTTAACGATGAGAAGCGGCTGATTGCGGATCAATAAAGGAAGATAGACAGTGGACCGCCGATTGAGAGAGAAAAGGCAGAGGCAATGCGGAGGCGAGAAAGAGAAGGTTGGAGTGTACAGGGAAATATCGGAGGTGAATTGAAGAAGGGTTTATGGCGGTTGATGTTGATAATTGATGCGACTTTTATCCCGATTCGAGAGAAAGAGAAATTTAATTTGGGTGAATTTTACATTTATTCATTTGCTTAATAATTTCATCCAATAGTCTACTCCTTAGGCCTACTACTTTATTTACCTATCCCTTATGTGTCAATAAATGATTGGATATCAATTTAATAATAATCAATTTATTAATTATTATTAAAAAATTTCATTTAATCAGTACTTGACATGTAAAAGCAGACAAAAAAAAGTAGTCATAATATTGGTAGAATGAGAGAATAATGTTACTTACCAAAACAATGAAAATCAATGAAAATAATATTAGTAGAATAAAAATAAAAATTATAAAGAAAACAAGTTGTTCATGAAAATACTAGAGGTGAGAGAATGTTGGAATGGTAAGGATTATGAGGTATTTTTAAAATAGTATTTTATGAAAACATTAATTGAAATAGCGCTTTTAAACGTTGTTGTAAAATTTAATTGAAACTCTAAACGCGGTTATATAATTGAATGTCAAACACATAAAAGAATTCAAACGTTATCCAATAATCTAAACGTTAATTTAAAATCTAATTAAAAATCTCTCCCAAACACAGCTACTGTTTTTCTTGTTCACTGTATCAAGCTTAACTAACATTAATATAAGTGGTTTGCTCCTTGTTTCTAACTGGTTTTGATAGATAAATAAAAGAATAAAGAGTGAAAAACAATCTTTCATTAAAAAGTTGTTCACAAGTGAGATGTAGCAGTAGAAATATAGAAGCATTTGTGTTCTGATAATTTAAAGAAAAAATAAAAATAACATTCTGGTTTTGATAATTTACACCAACAAATAGGAAATATGGATAAGGATTTATATTCCAATAGAAAATCGGAGACTTTCTGTAAGCATAAACAAAACATGAATATAGACTTAGAAATTATAATAATATACTATAGAGTTATACTAAACAAAAACTTGCGTGCCAATTATATTATGTCCAAATAAATGCTCTCGAACACTTCAAAATATGAAAAAAAATAAAATATACAGAATCAATTTAACGTCTTAATTTTAGGGTTAAACGATTATGTATTTTGAATCGAGTTTGACTTTTAATTATTTGGGCATTCTTTTGTAATTCTTGAATTATTCTAATGATGTTATGTTCATTGAATTGTTATGGGAATGTTTATCGATGTAGTATTGACCTTACGTGTGAACCAAAGTTGAAACGAAGTCAAACGAAGAAGAAATTGGACGTGTGCAACATTTCGGTGTTGGCGGCATAGGCTCCATTTAGTCAGCCACATCGCCAATTCTGGTGACATAGGTCTTATGTAGCCAGCTATGTCGCCAAACCACAAATTCGACAATGCTAAGAACAAGTCTCGGTTGCCTGTGGCGATATAGGCTCTATATCGCCAACATTGTCGTCAGAGACCGTTTGAGTTGATTTTGGGATAAAACTCAGAGTCTTTCAATCGATCACATTCCGCTTTCATTCGCAAGACGTCCTAGTGGTGTGGTAGGATTTCTCTTTCGTATCGCTCACTTCAAGATCAACTCGTGACCCTCAATAAGTGACCTCTACAACCTTGAATCAATTTCCAATTGCAATAGACTTGGTTCGTAGATTGAATTAAGGTTGTTTCACTATTGGATTAGTTGAGGTTTGGTAGGAAACCCTAACTTTTGGGGGAAATTGAATTGGATGTTGGATTGAGACGGGTTTTTGTTGTTTTGGTTTACGTTTCGCTTTTTGGTCATTAGATCGTCGATTTCTAAGCGATGGAATTAGGATTTTCTTTCGCGCATCAAGTGTTCGATTAAATGTCTAAGTGAATCATGTTATTGGTTAGGCGAAGCGGAAAGTGACGAAAATCGTATCGGTGACGCTTAAATTTTATCGAGGGAAGGAAGATTAGTAACGTCGTTTTATGCCCTATATGTGGTTGTTGTATGTTCTATTGATTGTGCATTAATATAGATAATAAGATGGCCACTTGAGTTGTTTAAATGGTACTACTAGGTAATACCAACGTAATGGAATGGTGATTTTAATGTATTGTTCTATTTGCTTATATATAAATATACTTATAAGTATACTTGCAATGTAGAATTAGGCTTTGGTTAGTTAGAACTGAAAATAACTGGATAAGACACTAGTAATGTACCCGAGATTGTTGATTAAAAGTTAATGATCGTTAATTGTTCTGTGTGTTTATTCACTTAAACTAATTAATGATTGCCCTAGTCGTGGTTGAAATATTAGTGGAATAATATCATTATGGATAACCGAGAATTTCCAACCTATTGAACTAAGTGACGACTCTTATTGGGTGTGGCAGCATCACCACCTGCGAGCATATTGTATTGTGGTATTTGGACCTAATTGATGGATTCCTAAGGTAGTTCTCCGTTCCGAGGTGGAATAAACGGCGCTACGGATTTCACTCTTCGAACCCTATTGTGTGGCTTCGGCCTAATTGACCCCGTTTCATTAATCGATACTAGATTAAGGGTAGTCAAAATAAAAATGGAACTATTGATATGATTACAGTTGAATGACAATTGCAGTGAAAGAAATTGTATGCTTGGGGTTTACATGGTTATTAATGAATCTACCTAGATACTAAGTACTGTCAAATAAAATCAACAAACATAACTGGAACTAGAATGAGTAATATTGCAATACTTTCATATACATGTGGTAAATAGTCACGATTGAGTGGGTTTGTTTCAATATGAATGGTTGATAGTTCCTAGAGGCATTTGTGTGCCAACCTCATGATTGTATGTTAATTAGACGCATTTGTATGTCTTTGTTGGAGTGTGAGCTTGCTAACCACATATCGATAGTCTGATGTTGCTTTCTTTTTTCCTTTTTCTTGTCTCTTATATTGAAATGTGAAATAGGTGATAAACAGGTTAAAATGACCCAACACTGCATCGAAGCATGTCGAGTTTTATTTGATTTTGAAATACATTTTCGAACAATTTCATCTTTTGAATTGTTAATTGAAGGACTTGTAAACTATTCAAGGGATTTTAATTTCATATAGTCTTTTGAAACTGCTTTTGGGATTGTAAACCATTGTTTAAGATGTTCGAACAGTTATTTGGAATTGTAAACCATTTGATGGATCTTATTATTATTTTCAAGACAGGTTATTGATTTTATTTGCTTTATTAATGAATTTGATGATTGAACTAGATCTTTTATTATTATTATTATTATTATTATTATTTCCGCACTTAATGTCAATGAATGAATGTAATGTGGGGTTCGGGTCTCCGATTGCGATTCCGTCGTGGTCGGGGGTTGGTCGTTACAACTAATATGGAAAACTTATATATTATGTAAAAGATGTTTGATCGCTTTTACTATTTGATTATATAATATATATATATATATATATATGGGCAGTTATCTAACAACAGCAAAATGATATATTGGCAGTTATCTAACAAGAATACGAAGATCATTCTATAGTGTCTTTTTTACTTTCAGTAGAGATTTTTTGTACGGATATGATGGTGAACCTCAGTTTCCAAGATCTTGTTCCTGTTTAGTGATAGTACTTCTAATGTGAACCAGATCTTGGGTTAAATTACGTACTACTGCATTGCCCATAATATCTATAAAACCATCATGTGATATTTAGAGAATAATTATTATTAGTAAAACATAATATAAAAGTAACTGATTATTGACAAAATATTGTATATTTATATATGTAATATGGTTGTAAATAAATAGATTGACCTAAGTTGTGTTTTCCATCATTTGTCGAGTAGTACAAGATAGTACTGTCTCTATATTTTCTCCAATTGTAGCATGAATTGAAGCATAATTGTCACGAAATTCAACTTCAACACGAATTTTGCAGGAATGGGTAGTTCCAAGGTTTAGATTGTATATATGAAAATATAAAAAGAGGAGTGTAGAAAACGTATATATGAAAACGGAAAGCAATTGTAAAATATTGGTCAGTATACATACTTAGGGCAACTTATACATTATTGCTTGTAGTGTACACAGTTGAATGTTTAATTTTATTCTGCGTTAATGTGGCGAGTGCAAGTGCTACAACCCATATACCAGAATTTTTGTCTAAAATTTCTCATTGTAATGGTTCCCAATATCCAGAAATGAGTGTGCTGCAATAAAAATATATTATTTTTTAATTAAAGTAATAGTAATTAGGAATGAATATTAAATATTTAAACAATTAAATTACTTCTGAAACTAAATTCTAAAAATTATTTATTTCTACCACATCTTTGGCAGTGCACTATTAAAACCGGATGCAAAGGCCAAATAAGGTTTTGTATCAATTATTTTTGTATTACTTCTACATTAAGAAGTGACCTATAAAGGTGATTTGCATTTAAATCAATACATAAGATAAATAATTCGATTTAATGGTGGTGAGTTGAGAGTTTGAATGAGTTTTAGGTTGTTGGTGTTTATGATGAGCTTGGTGGGTGTATGGGCTTTTGAATTGGGTTTGGAGTCCATTTAGCCTCTTAGCCCAACTATTAGCCAAAAACCTTACGATTAATTATTCCGCTCATTCCCAGTTGAAATATGTTTTTCGGTTTAAAATGACTTATTATTCTCTCGTAAGTCCATTTAATTGTAAAAGTATTTTTTACCCAACAATTTTCATTTTTGGATTAAAAATTCCATTGACAAAAATATTTTCCGAAAATACTTAAATTAAATCTATTTAATCCTATGCTTCAGATTAGTCGTCTCTAATCACCATTCTTGCTCATACTAAAGTAAATTTTCAATGTTTTTCTACTTGAAATTTCAAAAAGTTGAACTTTGTCCAAAAAGTCAAAAATGACCCGAAAGGAAAAAAAAATTAGAAAGGCTTGGAAGGTAGTAAAGGCGAGAAAGGCTTGGAAGGTAGCAAATGCACGAAAAGTGTTAGGGTTTGATAAAAATTGGTATTCGATATAGTAGTCTTTATTTGGAAGCTGAGAAAGATTTGAAGACTCTTTTGGAAGTGAAAGATTTAAAGACTCTCTTGGAAGTATTATATTTGACTAGGAATTGTATTTATGGCTTATTAGAATTGCAATTAGGAAAGAATCTTTTTCCTCTTTTTTTAGGAATTCTAGTAATAATAGGATTCCTAGTTTATTATGATTTACTTGGTGAGTAAGTCATGGTTCACTATAAATATGATGTTGTAGTCTTCAATTGTAGAGACACAAATTGAGAGATCCTGAGTGTCTTGTGAGTTTCTTTCTTGTGAGCTTGGGGTGAGACTTGTAATTAGGTTTGGGTTAGAGAGTGTTTTCTGGTTGTGGTTGTAACATCTTTTGCTACATAGTGAAAATCTCTGTCCGTCCTGATGTCCGTGGTTTTTTTCCGTTTTGGGTTTCCACGTAATCCTGATGCGTTAATATTTTGTTTCTTGTCTTTTATTTTGTTTACTCATTATTGATCGAGACAAATTCCGCTGCGACGAGCCCGATTTTCCTAACAAAAAGCTTATATTAACGCAATATAAGCGCATACAATCATAACGATCAAATGAAGGAAATTATTGGCATCTGGAGCAAAGCACTCTAGGAAAGGAGAGATTTGACCAAACGAGAAATGTGTGGGAAGATCTTAACGAGCGAAAGTGACATGACGCCCGAAAATGAAGAAGCCATCAACAAGGAGGATGCGAGCCCCTATATACCGAGAAGTTAACCAAGTTTGGGGTAAAAGGGAGGTTTATCAGACGAAAAAAGACAATGAATACGCTAACCGCTCGAAGGGCAATTAATGAAAACTTAGAAACGTCTGAAACAATAACAATGAGCCTTTCTGAAGTCCATTTTAATGGCAGTGATGAGAATTTAATGTCCATCAACGTCGTAAATATCATTCAATCAAGCTTACACTACAAATACTAAAAGCAAATAATAAATTTTTTTTAAAAAAATCAGAGATTATTTTCCTTGATGCCGAATTGTTGTCCATTTATTAGAGAAAAGTTTCATTTTTTTTAAGCCCAGCAAACCTAAAATGAATTCTCGATTCAGACAAAGAATTCTGACCATAGATCTCATACCAAATACACCGAATTGACTTATTTAATTAAATGACCTGTTAGTATTCAACATAACCTATAATAATCATGTTCATTTCGTGTCGACACATCTTATTGTAATCTGAATTGTGAGTCCTAATTTTAAGGTTTATAAACCACTAAAAGAATTATATATTAATTATTTGTTACAACTTAGTAAATTTAAAGATTAAATAGTAACTATAAAATAATTTGTATTAGTTTAGTAAGTTTAAAAATTAAAAAATTTATTAAAATTATATAATATTTGATTTTAATTTAATAAAATAAAAGATTATTAAAATTATTGATAAAAAATTTAAAATTTATTAAAATTATTACATTAATTTTTTTTTAAAAAAATTAAAATTATATATTTATCAAAACCACCTAAAACAGACGAAAACTACTTGCACTGTCACTACGTGAAAATGTGAAGGAAAAAAATAATTTTTGAATGGTTTCATCTAACCTTACAAAATTAAATGTGGAAAATAAAATACTTCAAAATCCTTAGTTTTAATCATTAAATTGAATGGGTGATCTAAGTATTATGAAAGCATGAGTGTCATCTAAGTATTATAAAAGCAGGAATATCGTTGTAATAATTGAAAGCCCAAGTTATCTTATTGTAATTATTATTTCTTTTTTTCCTTTTTTCCTCAAAAATTGTTGGTTATGTTGGATGTTACCCGTGATTTAAATCAGCGGTGTAATAATTTGAATAAAATAACTGTTAAAACAGGTGATGTAATAATTATTTAAGAGTAATAATTTAAATACAGTAAAATATAAAAAAAATACAATTATTTAAATTATATTATTAATATTAAATATAAAATTATTTTAATAATTTTCAAATTACGATTTAAGTAGTATTTGAAAGAAAGTTATTTTGAATGAGTTACTTAATCCATTAAATACTAACACGTGGATTACCCAAATAGTTAAATCACTGCTCAATCATTACCTAAATTTATTGCTTAATGGGTAAAGATTGAGGATCTAGGAAATTTAAACTTGAATGGTCTTACATGAGACTTTAATGGGAATGGACCACCCAGATGTTATGTTCAAATTTTTACATTATTGAGTTGATACTACCCCACTTCACTTGTAAGCATTTATTTATAATCACGCCTCCATTTAAGAGACAATTTTCACTTCACGTTTCAATCAAATTGCATTATTCGTTACCATAACAACAACCCCACTAATTGAAATTTAAACTAATCCAATCAAAATCCATCATGCATGGCTTGTAATGGTTGAGTTTGAGACAGAAGTAGTTGGAATCTTGGAAATAAATCTTGTCCAGTGGTCCTAATGAATTTGAAATTCTACTTACAGAGGACATACCAATTGAAGATCATGTAAAATTTGACCTTATCTTCTTCTTCATCTGAGCGGCCAAGTGATTCAAATGTTTATGGTAATTCAAATTTAAAATAATGCAATACTGGGAGGCAAATGATTTGGATTTTGATTGGAGGTTGTTTAGAAAATGAAAAAAACCTGAGTGTCATGATTGTGGAAGACAAGAGCAAGGAGAGTGGACCAATTGCATTCATTCTGGTGTGTTAAGGAAGTCTTGTTTTCAGGACCATGTACTCGGATTCCAATTTTCAAATCCTAACCTACGATGGTTATAGTTGGAATTCTAAACTTTCAAAGATTTCATATAAACCTTCCAAGTTGACAAAATTCATTCATTTACGTTTAACAATTAGTAAATAAACACATAATTAGTGTTAGGATTTTAACGAAAATTCGGGAATATTTCAATATTTATAATTGGTTGGTAATTTGGAAAAGACTTGAAAACTGTTTTGGAAGTATCATATTTGATTAGAAATGTTATTTCCTAAGGTGGATTCTAATTAAGAAATAAATATTGGAGAATCCTAAATAGAAAAAGATTTTTTTAATAGTTTAGGATTACTGTGTGAATAAGTAATCTAATGCTATAAATATGGTGCTTTTATTTATTATTAGAGAATAATGTAGATCTAGTTGGCTAGGTTTAGGAGGTGCCCCATAGGGGCCTAGGAATTATGGAGACTATGGAGATCTTGAGTTCTAGGATCGAGTCTTGTTTATCCTGTGAGAGCCATATTGGGAGAGCTTGTGTGTGAGACTGTAACCAATGTAATTGGATTGGGGAGTGAGAGAGTGATATTCTGGTTGTAACTGTTGTTTTATCGTTACATAGTGAATTAGTCTCTCGTCGTCCTGACGGTCGTGGTTTTTTTCCGTTTTGGGTTTCCACGTAAAAACCTTGTGTCTTATTTTCTATCTCTATTTCTTGCCTTGTGTATGTTGTTTTACTTTGTGGCTACTAATACTCGTCTCCGCTGCATTGGATCACCGATTTGTTCAACAAGTGTTATTAAAGCTAGCCGTGTTTTCCCAACAATTAAGAGCTTATGTATCAAGTATTATAACATGTAAAAAATTATTTGTGGGATTGTCATATCAAATCAATCATCACACTGACATGATTTCTCCTCAATGATTAAATCTCAATTTATTTCACAATGAAATTATAGAAATCTGTTTTTTTATTTATTTATTTATAAGATATCAAGTTCATACAAGCAACATGATCATAAGATAAGATTGGATTTTAAAGGGTGTAAAATACTACTTGAGAATAGATTATTAACATATGTAGGTTTAAGTATAACCATGAAATTTTAAATAAAAAAAAAAACACTACTTATATAAAATTTAAAAAAAAAAATGCACTGTTTATATATAACTGATCATAAACCTACCAAATAAAGTGTAATAAAAAAAAAATAAAAATATTATATAATAGATAAATAAAATAATATTAATGTTCATTTATACCCTCCAAGTTGACTTGTTTTTCACTTGAACCCTCAAATTTTGCAAAGTTTCATTTGAACTTTAGAACTTGCCGAAAATGAGTCATTTGGACCCTCCATGCTGACATGAACCAAAGCATGAAGAACACACGCCAACCCGCATTTAATTAGCCTCCTTGAAGGGTCCAAATGATTTGTTTTTACCAACATGAAGGCTCCATCTGAAACCCCACAAACTTAAAGGGTCCATATGAATAAACGTGCCAACTTGGAGGGTCCAAATAGATATTATCTTTTTAATATATTGAAGGAAAAAATAATAAATTTATAGTATTAATTTAAACCACATGCACACTAATACAAATATATATGATCTTATGATTATTTCTCCTAAAAAATACTTATTTACATATTCGTTACACTATTTTTTGTTCGAATTATTTCGCATTATATTTTTTAATATATGAATGAGAAATTAGAACTCGACACAATGGGTTGACACAACTCAACTCGAACTTGAGAATAAACAAGTTGGGTTGAGAATAAAAAAATTGACAAGATTATGACACGAACATGTTTTGCCTCGTTTAGAAATAAACAGTGTCAGGTTTGGTCCAGCACGATGCATTAACACGTTTTGGCATCATTATTCTAAACTCATGTAAACAATCCAAATGTTTTACTTACCATGTGAGATCTTTAAGTGTCATGCAATGTTTACTTGTTAGTTTAGTTGGTCTTCAGGTTTGATTTCTTTCGTTACTCTTTTTTTTTTTCTTTATTTCAAACACTAATAGTATAATTGATGAATGGAATTGGATACACTTTTAAGGTTGAATTTCCTAATATTTTCTAATGAGTTTTTATCTTTTCTTATTAATTTTTTATTAATTTTAGAGTGAATTTGTTCAATTGATCTCCAAGAGGATAAAATGATGAAAAATTAGAAACATTAAGCAAAAAGTCAAAAAAAAAGAAGAAAAAAACGAAATCAGCATCGAAAGTCAAGGAGATGGTGGACTGCTTTCAAAGCCTAGGATCTTGAAAATCTTTAGAACTTTTAAAGCAAAGAAAATTTTTACATCTCTTCATGAGTGACTAATTTTCTTTGAGTGTTCAGGTGGTGTTTGACTCGTCGTCTTTAAATCTTCATCTTCTAAATTATTTTGTCTCAAATCTCCAATCGCTTAAATCTCATTTTCTTAGATGATTTCTTGAGAAGCCATCACAAAGAATTGTTATCTCTATGATGAATTCTATCATATAGAACTAGGAAATAAGCATAATTTGCTACCTCTGAGAGTTAAAGGACCGTGACAACATTCATCCCTAAAAGATCTATCATTTTTTTCACTTTCTAATTCTTTTTTCTCTGATTTTTAGGTTAAATTTAATGGAGTGTATGATGCTCTAATTGCTATTGAAATTCTGAATTTTCGAGTTTAATTTCATTCCAGATGACTTATTTCTTCTCGATGCATTATTTTTATAGTAATTTCATTTCTGATTCCACCTTAGATGACTGGATATGAGCTCAATTTAAGGAAATCGACTTGATCCTAATATTACTGTGAATAGCTAGAATTTTGAGTTTCATATCTTTTTAGAATTCACCTTGTTTTTAATGGCTACATGTTTGAAGTTCAATTTAAGGTGATCGACTTGATCTTTCTTTTGTAAATGGGAATCATGGTTTCTATAGATATAAAACTTAGGTTATGGAATTTGAAGTTCAATTTAAGGGGATTGAGACCATCTCTATTGTAAACTTAGTCTTCTAGTTCTCTAGATATCAGATTTTAATCCAAACTGAGTATTATTTAATGTCCATCTCAGCTTGACTTCTTTTTACTCTCAAATTAAGTTGATTGATACCATCACTATTATTGGGTGGAATATCAGAGAATTGAGTACCTTAACTTGATTTGCTAATAATTTTTCAACGTCAATCACTTTCTTATCTACTATTGATCTTAATTTAAGGTACTGACTGACTTTATTATTACTGAGTATGGTAGAGTGGAATGTGTACCTTAAAGCAGTAAGAATAGTTCTAGCATTTATGTTTTGTTCTCTCCCTTTGAATTCTCGATTTAAGATAGTGGTTGATCCTACTATTGTTGAATATTGGAGAGCAGGCTGAGTTCCTTTAGTATGCAGATCCTTTTGAGCACTCTAGTTATGTAATTCATTAGCGTTTTATCTCACTCTTATTCTTAGCATTCTCAATTTAAGATGGTGACTAGTTCTACTATTTTAGAATCTAGGAAGACTTATTGAATACCTTAGATTGCATTTCAATATTTATTTCAGCATTATTCAAATATCCTTACCTTTGTATTATCAATTTAAAGTGGTTGAGATCGCCACTATTGCTGAACGTGAGTTGAAAAATGCTTTGATACATCAGGATATAGTTAGATCTTGAAGTTCGATAACCTCAATTTAAGGTAGTTGACTGATCCTACTATTGTCAGAGAGATGAGCCACATCCTCAGTTTGAGTCATAGAATAAAGAATTCCTTTAAGAGTCCGCTAGATTTATGAATTTTAGAGTTCATCATCCACACCTTCCTCCATCCAGTCTGCCAACCGTTAGCACTTCACTCCTTCTTCTTCAAACTACTCCATAGGTATTTTTCATAAGCACATCTTATATTTATCCATCCTGATAACAAATGAGCGAAGTGTTCAATCCGCTTAAGAGCTAACATGTGAGATCTAATGTCTTAATAGAGAAAATATTTCTGGTATAAAGATGACAACCAGAACTACCCAGCACTTAATTGTATCCTTAAATCTTACTTCTATTTCACCTCTATTTCTTTCTAATATATACCCAGAGTATTCCTTGTATAATAAAGAGAAATAGTTGATTCACCAGAATACACCATTTTACCTAATATTAATATATATCGGCCATGAATATTTTATCTCGGATCCTCTGTGCATTGAGATGTAGATATGGTTGAGATTGAATTAGTAAATAACACGTGAGAGGAGGTGAATGTATGTAAGTGGCAGCATCAGATTATCAGTATGGCTTGCCATGCTCAGCTTGTCGTACAACAAGAACCTTCGCAACAACAATTGATTTAATGTCTATGGAAATTAGTCGGCACTCAACCACATTTATTAACACACATAGAGTGAAGCGTGTAGTTCAAAACTTATGAAATTGGTCTGAATTTCAAAGAAACAGAGTCATTGACCTTGACGCACGTGGGTTTCGGTCGACAAGCTTTGCATGTTAGCTGCTCTTGCAACACGACAAAACTATTTCTATTATAACTCATCAAACACATGCAGATGCGGCTCATCAATTCCAAATCTAGTTACGGCTATAACTATAATATTCATTCTTCTACATTGGATTCTCTCTTCTCTTTTGTTTTTATACTATGAAATGAATGACGATCTAATTCAATGCATCTCTCTCTTCTCTTATCATGCCCAACCATACTCATATGTCCAACCCTATCAATCAATATACGTACATTATTAATACGTTTTGTTTGTACCTCAAACCATATACCCAAAATTCTGCTCTGTTTTACACTTTCCAAAACCCAACCCATTCTTCTTCTTCTTTTCAATTTCATGTTGGATCGGTGTGAGGGAGCAGGTTTCAAATTCCAAGAATTCTTGCCGTTTCAAGAAATTTCATGTCACTCACTCACTTTATATTTTAATGAAAACGCCACGCTGCCATTCTGATCTCTTGTCCGCTTGTCTTTTTGTCACACTCTCTATTTGGTTTAGTAAATACTAACTTTAAGTTATCCCATACCACATTATATGATAAAATCACATAAATCCTATCAACCCAAAATTTTACCTACCAATAACAGTAATAGATGACAACAAGAAATGAAATGAAGAAAATAATTTCCAAATTGAAATTGGTTCCAACAAGCAAATCTCCTTTTTGGATCCGATTCATCACACTCCAGCTGTACACCCTCGTCATCGTCCTATGTGGACCACACTTTATCTATAATTCTCATCTCTTCTGATATCATAAAACAGTAAAAGAAACATATCTATTGTTAATTAGTTTAAATGACATCTGATATTTAACCTAACAAGAACCATGCATAAACTATATATATATATATATATATATATATATATATATATATATACCATCATGATATGATGGTGGTCAATATCATAAATTTGGCGGGTAAAAAGTAAATTTGGAGTGAAAGATGGTCAAAAAGGAAGAGATTCATGACTGACATGGCTTGTATTGACTTCAATTGAATTGAATGAGAGTGCAGAGTAGTGCAGTGCAGTCTATGTTATAAAGTGTAAAGGTAATTAATTAAGTAATAAAAGGATGGCAAATAGATCTTTGACTTTACCTTGTCCACTGTGAAATAGCCGATTATAAAGCCGATTCTCTTGCATTTTTGACTGAATGCTACCCTCCTACTCTGTACACTAGGTTTATTTTGGCGAATTACACAAACTTCCCTTAACATTTACACTATTTATCACTATATAATTGTATTTCCATCCCATAATTGTACACAATTCTAATTTTGTGGGTACGCTACATAATAAGAAAGACATGTGTTCTTGGCAAAATTTTAGTTACATATTCTTCTTTATAGATTGTGGAAAATATATAGGGTGAGAAGCTTTTGGTTGCATGCTAATACATAATTAGCTTGATCTTAAATATTAAAAAAAAAATAAGTAGAAAATCATTTGAAATGAATTCTTTTTAATATATATATTTTTATTAAAAAAAAACTCTATGAATCAATTAAAAACTTAAATAAAATTTAAAAGTAAATAAATAAATATAAAATAAATTAATTATAAAATATAATTAAATATGACAAATTATAAATTTTATTGAAAAAATTTAAATTTATTAATTTACATAAAAATATTTCTCCTTTTGTTATTTTCTTGATAATTATTTAAATTGAAATTATTTTATTTATTTATCTGACAAATTATATTTATTAAATAAATTTAAAATAAATATTTAAAATATAATTAGTTAAATTTAAAAATGGTTTGGTCCATATAAATATATATTTTTAATAAAAATAAATAGAATACAAATATTTTAAATTTTATTATAGATTAAATAATATGTATATTTTTATTAAAGAAATTTAAAGTGTTATATAATTTTTAAATCAAATAATAATTTATTTATATATTTTTTGAAAATATTTGTTTCCAATTATATATATATTTTAAATAAAAAAACATTGGGATGGTTTAAGTCGATTAGTTACTGAATTGTCAAGGTCTAACAATAATTTTTAATTATCTACCATTAGCAAAAGAAAAGTCAAAACAAAACTGTAAAATACAATTCTATAGTAAATTATGGTTTTTCTAGGGAGTTGGAAATAAAATAAAATAAAATAAAGTTGATTATAATACGAAGCAATGAAGAAATGTTTTGCGTGTCTCTTTAACCGCGGTCAAAAGTAAAAAAAGTTAAAAACCGTCGAAATAAATACAACCCTGTCTCTCCTCAACTGAGCGCTCTTTTCTTTCAAGTTTCTCTCTCGAGCTTCGCGTCTCTCCAGAGAGAGAGAAAGAAGACGATTCAAACGAATTCATTTCTTCTCACATTCAAAAATCCAAACCCTTCTTCGTTCCTTCGTGTTCGCCGCTTCAATGACGGTGTTCTCTGCCAGGCAGGTGGTGCCGCTCGATTGCGAGGCCGACGTCTCTAAGAGGCTTCTCGAAGCAACACTAGCCTCCGATCTTAAATCTGCTACCGACTGCATTTCCGATCCTTTCGTCGACATCAACTTCGTCGGCGCTGTCTCTTTGAAAGTCACAAAGACCGAGGTCGTTCTCCGGGAGGAATCCGCCAATGAGGTTCGAGTTGAGTTCGAGGAGCTCAAGACTGATGTTACTCCTCTGTTTTTAGCTGCTCATACTGGAAATCTCACTCTCCTTAGGAAATTACTGGTATTTGATCTCATCATTTAAAAATATATATATATCAAATTCTGAAGTACTGTTTCATTTGCGTGTTATCTTTATTAGCTCTGTTTTACCGGTTTCTACTTTCCTTTTTTTTTAAAAAATTATTTTTTTAATATATGTATAATCATGAGTTATTATAATTTGAATTTGGTTGCCCTGTTGGTCGTCTTGTCGCTTTCAGTGGGGATTGGATTTTCGTTTGGAAATTCAAAATGCTCGAAAATTTATCTTTGTTAGTGGGTGTAGTGTTGTACATTTGATTTTTTAACTGTGCATGGTGACTTGTATGTTACTTTTTTTTTTTCTTTGGTTCCTTTATTTGCTGATTCCATGATTGTAATTTTTGTTAGCTTTCATGGTTTCATGTTCAGCGCAAATTTATCCTCCGAAATAAAGCTGTTTGTTTCTTCTGTATCTTTAAGGATTTCATTGTCTTCACTTTATTGCTTTTTCTCTGCCTGGTCCCGTATTCATTGTCGATCTCATTTACTTTAAGAGACTGCTCTGACTATTTTCTGGAGGAGTGACTGTTTGGTAATGGGTTCATGTGAATTGGATTTACATTCTTTATGGGTAATTTTTTTGTTGTTTTGGTAATTTTTCATTAATGCCTATTTGGGTTCTTGGTTTCACCGGTTAAATGTTTGATCTGAATCTGTATTTATTAGCCATGATGCATGCTATTACTTAATAGAGCAGACAAGGAAGAAATAAGAGGAACTATAAATAAAGAATAAGATAATTGGCTACTTGCTTTGTCTATATCATGTAAATACAGTACGCAAGGCCCATGTTGAGTTGTCTTAGTTCATTGCTCAGTACCTGAAGTACCTAACAGTATCCATTCAGGACACATCCCAATCAGTCTCGACTGTCTAATAATTAATAAACTTCCTATATATTGCGAAAGTTCCACGCCTGTTTCTCTATCCTGGTAATGTTGTTACCTATTTCTGTCTGCGAATGACCAGTGATCTTTGCTGGCTATGAAGATTCCAATCTGATTCTTATAGTAATTGATTTGTTGATTTGTTGGCTTGTTAACTTTCATTAGGATATGAGGAAAAATATGTGACCGAATAAAATATATTTTGTTTTTTTCCTTGACATGTCCTTTTCCATTGTACTAAACACCATGATATTGACAAATTACAGAGCAGTGGAGCTGACGTGAACCAGAAACTCTTCAGGGGCTTTGCAACTACAGTAGCAGTAAGGGAGGGCCACCTTCAGATTTTGGAGATCTTACTCAAAGCCGGTGCTTCTCAGCCAGCTTGTGAGGAGGCCCTTCTGGAGGCAAGCTGTCACGGTCAAGCAAGGCTGGTGGAGCTGTTAATGGCCTCTGATATGATTCAGTCCCATGTTGCTGTGCATGCGTTTGTCATCGCCTGTTGTAGGGGATTTGTTGACGTGGTGGACACCCTCATGAAGGTAAAGCGTCTTTCTCGCTTTATTAGGATGGTCGAGTTGCAACTTGTAATGACTATAAAATTGCGTAGGTGAAAGATGACTATGATTAATTAGACTAATATTGATTGTACTTCGATTTATTGTTATGTTTGAGTGTGATTTATACGGATCTCTAATAATTCGATATGTTTCTTCTGGTGTACAGTGTGGAGTTGACGTAAATGCAACTGAGAGATTTTTGTTGCAGTCACTAAAGCCTTCTCTGCACACAAATGTTGACTGTACTGCCCTTGTTGTTGCTGTTGTTAGCAAGCAGATCTCTGTTGTCCAGTTGTTACTACAGGTAGCTTTCATATGTACACTTTCCTGTTCTAAATTTTAGATATCCATCCAATGACACATGGAGGAGCAGATTGGGTTTCCTATCCATTTTTGTTTCTTTTATTCTAAATTTTAGATATCCATCCAATGATACATGGAGGAGCAGATTGGGTTTCCTATCCATTTTTGTTTCTTTTAGGTGCTTAACTTCATCGTTGATGCATGCATCTTTTCTTATTCACTTTCTAGTAGTTTGCATTCTGTAGCCTTTTCTTGGTCTGACAATGATGTTTTACCTAGGTTTACTATTACTAGTATTTTTATTTTTCATTTTTTCCAACGAGTAATATATTCCACACCTATAAAGTTTAATAATCTCATAGATACAGACTTTTAGAAAGTTATAATTGGGACAGTTTATATGAATCATTTTTCATTTTTATCTTACCCATTTACTATTTACAACTGATGACCTGATTTTATCTAACTTGGTAAAACAGGCTGGTGTGCGAACAGACACTGAAGTAAGACTTGGTGCTTGGTCATGGGACACTACTACAGGTGAAGAGCTAAGAGTTGGTGCTGGACTAGCTGAACCTTATGCGATAACCTGGTGTGCAGTAGAATATTTTGAAGCTAGTGGTTCGATTTTGCGGATGCTTCTTCAACCCCTCTCCGTTGATACTCCTTACAATGGAAGAACTCTACTTCACCATGCCATCCTTTGTGGCAATGCAGGAGCTGTCAATGTACTATTGAGCTGTGGTGCTGATGTCGAATGCTCCATCACAACCCAGAAAACAGAGTTCCGTCCAGTACACCTGGCGGCTCGTCTTGGATTTTCCACAGTTCTTCAATCCCTAATTGATTATGGTTGTGAAATCAACTCCAAGACAGAATCTGGCAACACAGCTTTGATGATAAGTACAAAACATAAGCAGGAAGAATGTATCAAAGTCTTGGCCCAGGCTGGCGCTGATTTTGGCTTGGTTAACAGTGATGGTCAATCCGCTTGTTCGATTGCTACATTGGACCAGTGGTCCCAGGGTTTCCAACATGCAGTATTAGATGTCATCAAGTCCGGGAAAATCCCAACATCAAGCAATGCATCAGTTTTCAATTCCCTAATGTTTGCAGTAGAGGCCGGTGATGTTGAGGCTTTAAAAGCTCTAATCAACTTCAGAGAGATAAATCTTGATTATCAGGACGACAATGGCTTCTCAGCAGTAATGATTGCAGCTTCCAAGGGTTATGTTGAAGTGTTCCGCCTGTTGGTTTTTGCAGGAGCTGATGTTAAGCTCCTCAACAAATCTGGCGAAACAGCCATCTCACTCTCTGAGTCGAACCAAAGCCGTGACCTATTCGAGAAGGTGATGCTGGAATTTGCACTTGAAAAGGGAAATCGGAATGCTGGTGGGTTCTATGCGTTACATTGCGCAGCCCGTCGTGGGGACTTAGATGCAGTAAAGCTGTTGACCAGTAAAGGTTACGATGTCAACATGCCGAGTGGGGATGGTTACACTCCGCTAATGTTAGCAGCTAGGGAAGGCCATGGGTCCATATGTCAACTGTTGATTTCAAAGGGAGCCATTTCTGACATGAAGAATGCAAGAGGAGAAACTGCTCTCTCACTAGCACGGAAAAACTCTAGCTTGATGAATGATGCAGAAAGCGTGATTCTGGATGATCTTGCTCGAAAGCTGGTTCTAACTGGTGGCTGTGTACAGAAACACACCAAGAGAGGCAAAGGAGCTCCGCACCAGAAGAAAATTAGAATGTTGAGCTCAGAAGGGGTCCTCCAGTGGGGAAAGTCTAGTCGGAAGAACGTGATATGTCAAATGGCAATGCTGGGGTGTAGCCCCACATTTCAGAAGAATAGACGCAGTAAAGGCGACGCCAACAAGCCAGGAGTATTCCGGATATTGACAACCCGGAACAAGGAAGTTCATTTTGTATGTGAGGGTGGGTCTGAAATGGCAGAGCTGTGGACAAGAGGAATAA
This sequence comes from Cardiospermum halicacabum, assembly GCA_031304145.1. NCBI lineage: Eukaryota > Viridiplantae > Streptophyta > Magnoliopsida > Sapindales > Sapindaceae > Cardiospermum > Cardiospermum halicacabum. The sequence continues at coordinate 4,730,070 of CM062398.1, read as the reverse complement.
TGCTTGTGACTAGGGAGGCAATAAGTAGTCAGTAGAAGACAGCAGGACAATATGACAACAGAACACTGCTTGTGTAGCTGTATGTACATAAGTTTGCAAGTACTTTATCTCGAAGTACTTCAACCTGCTGTTTTCTTTCTAGTAAGATTTTGATCTACTGTAGATGTAAATGCTTTTCTCAGCTAGAGGATTGTAGGTTGATCTTGTAGTAAGATTAGTTCTCAGTTCAAGGAAACGTAGTAATAATAAACATTTTAGATGCAATTGAATTAACTCATCAGTATATGAGTACATATAGAAAATGAACAAGTTATTAAAATTGAGCAATTATGCTTACACCACAGACACAGATACAAACAAAAATCCATATGAAGCTAGTGAGAAATGTCTACTTTGCTCCCACAGAGAGTTGGAGTGTCTCTAATAATAAAACAAACAGAATTTAATAATGGGCTACTTGAACTGTAGTGATTAAAATCTCTTCATCTTAGTGTATAAATGCAGCATATGCTGATAATTAAATAGCCCACCATTGTCAAAATCTACAGACAGATTTGTAAACAAAGATTAATATAAGGCCTGTTGATTGAAATTCAGGTCAACATAATTTAAAGGATGTTATTAAGAAACTGTACTGTATTGGAGTCAGCCTTCTTTAATTTCCTTTTCTTTTCCCTTGCATATATCATCTGCTGTCTTGGTATATTTTTTGGTCAATTCATCCACCTGGACATAAGTTGAGAAACAGATCAAGCAAGACTTCATATATTCTATCTATAGATGGGATAACGCTTAAAGGCACACCTCTTTCTCTAATCTTTTTGCTTGATCCTTGGGAAAACTTGAACCGGCTTTCTTCATAGTATCCAAGGCCTGTAATAAATGAATAAAGCAGCTTATGTTTAATCAAGGCCAATCATAGAATTCCTTTGCAGCAAGACAATGTCTTGTTAGATATAGTATACCTTTTGTCGAGCCCTTCTTATACTTTGTTTAACATCCTCACTAGTCTTGGCTACCACTTTGCACATGGCCTGATCCAAATTTCCAGATTAGTTCAGTAAAGTGTTATAGAGTATATATGCAAACAACAGCAGAAGTTACAAAAGCCTATCAATATCAGCTTACCTGCACATGCTCTTTGGTCAATCTGGCCAAAACACAACAGAAGTGAATTAGTCCACAAATCTATAAATCACAAAGACATTATATGCGTGGAAAGTGACATTCAGTCTTAAAATCTCAAAACTTCATATTCAAGAGAAATGTGGATTTTCCAACCATAGTTAACGGATGGATCAGACTGCCAAGAATCAAATTTAAAAAGAACGGGTGCTTACGGTGGAATAACTGCAATCAACCGCTGCCCATCAGATTTAGGATTCAAACCCAAGGGAGACGATACAATAGCACTCTCCAATTCTTTCAGGGTCTGCAAGCAAAGATATTACATCAAGAGCTGTATATAGTTTAAAGTTGGGCGAATCAATGAACATAAAGCCGACAAAAATGAATTTCTAGATCAGGCATACATCATTACATTAGGATCATAAGGATTAATTGACAAGGTTTTAGAATCTAGCACTGAAACCATGGCTAAATGATTCAGAGGCAGCTTCAAACCTCCAGTTTCTACAATGATGTGGTCAAGCATTCCTGAAAAATACCAGGGAAATGAAATAATTAAATCACAAGAAAGCTGTCACTGAACTAAAAAACATTGTCAGCGTATCGTCAATACCAGGTGACGCTCTTCCTGTTCTCAATTTGGTCAATTCCCTGGACAGTGCAACTATAGCTGCCTCCATCTGTGACATAGCAGTTTCCTTGACGGCGGGCCCTATATCCACTACTTCAACAGTAGAGCCACCGGCAGAATCATCCTCTAGAAACATATGTGAAATTGAATAAGCTGATGCAGAAAAATAATTCATCCCAAAGATATAAGTTGCCTCAACCTAGATATCTAGCATGCTATAGAGCTAGACTGTGAGCCCCATCCAGAGACAGAAATCCACAAATTTTCAATAATCTGATCAAAACTCAGTCATTTCCACAGTACTTCAATCCCAGTACTCAAATCATCGCGAAACATCATGTAGTCAAATACTTGTTTAAGAGATTAACAGGTGATATCATAGACTAAAGCATACAAGAACTAGCTTAATTCAAATTACACAGAAGATAACTAAAGAGACGGAAAAAATACTTGATTTTTTGCCTTTGGCAAAACCTCGGCGAAAATCACGAAGGAAATTGTAGGCAGGATATGCAGAATGATTGAAATGGGTCGTCGAATAACAGGGAATGTGAGACAAATCGCGAGACTGTAAAACAGCGCTTCCATTTCTAAGAAGCAACAAGTTCCGATGGGAGATAGCTCGTCTCAGATACAAAGCCATCGTCTATCTGTTGCTTGCAGGGTTTAGGGTTTTAGCTGTAGTTAATTACATAGGCAGCTGGAGGAGTTAATTAGAGATGCACCCCTCAACTATTGTAAACTACAACCCCGTGAAAAAATATTTGAAATTTACACCCAAACCCTTTGATCTACGGTTTACCGATCTTGGTTGATTCGGTTAAATTTATGTAATTATCAAGTCATCTGTAGCATACACTCTCTGGTAGGATCTACACATAATAAATAAATATATAAATATTTTTTAAAAAATAAAAATAAAAATAAAACATAATAATAAAAAGTAAAATATAATTGATTCAAAATTTTCTCATTTCTAAATGTGATAAGGTTATTAAGTAAAAATGAGTTTAAGTCTTTACTCTCTTAATTAAAAAATAAAAGTTTTATTTATTTATTAATTTTTAAATATTTTTTAAACCAGTATTGTGACTATTGGCCGGCAACGATCACTTTTTCAATATATGTGAGACCACCAGTGATATACATACACAATTATATTTTCTAGTAATGTTTAAACCAATTTTATGGAGGGTTCAAGCAGCTACAGCAATGAAGATCAAATGGTGGAAAAGTTAAGTTCGAAAATTAATAATGTTATTGTCAAAGAAGAACCACTATTAGAATCTCGGAGCAAATATCAATTAGAATAGATTGTATTTCTCGTGCCTAAATGAAGATGATAAGAAGAAGTGTGGTTATTTTCAATTTTGGTCACCTCCGAAAGCAAGAAATCATAGTATCGTTACAACTGAAAGTCATAATATTCAATAAGTCATGCAAAAACATATTACCAACATTGAAGGTAAAATGGATAGATGGATTCATATCAATAAATGTAATGAAAGCAAATGAGATAGAATCATTCATCAGCAATATAAAATATTTAGGTTTATGGATAATATGTAATTTCAGTTCTACTATCCTAGTTTGGTATGTAATATTAAATAGAAAAAATCAGGACCAAACGTAATATGAAGCATCAATGTATATATCTGTTGGATCCAGCTATTATAAACCAAACTATATATAAACATTCAGAGCAAAATTGATTCCATGTCTAAGCAAATGTAATTCTGAAAATACAAGCATTCTAGTACCAATGATCTAACTTACGAAATATTTATAAACTTACAAATGGCAATAACAAAAGATGATTGTTTCTAACACAGACAACCACAAACACAAATTTAATAGTACTAAAACGAAGCTTTGTGGTTTCGCAACTATATAATCTTTATTACATCACTGTAAAAAAAAATATATTCATAATATATCTACTGCTCAACCTACAATATATTCAAATAATGTAAAGCAATGTTGATCTCATGCCACATCATGTACCAAATCCTTTTTTTTTTTCTTATATAAGCATGTATGTAACGAATGAGTTTTAGGGCTAGTCGGTAAGGGTCTAAGGTCGGTTAAATATAAGGGTATTATTATAAGATTTAGGGAAAATTTGCTTTAAATTGTAATTTTTCTAAAGTTAGAGAGGGCATTAAGAACTATGCCTACATATATAATCTCCTAATACATACCTAACCATAACATTTTGAACATCCAAATAGAGTGACCAAAAAGAAAAAAAAAAAAAACACTTTCGGTTTTTTTTTTCTCCGAACTCTAGATCCCAAAAGGGTCATAGAGCCGTAAGGGTGTAGATGCACGTATAACACTTGAACTCAAAAGTCGTGGTAAGTGTTCTATTCTGGGTAAGGTTTGGATTTTATTAATGAAGTTTTATTAGAGTTCGTCATCATATTAAAATTTTGTGTTGTCTAAAATAAATCGAGCACTAAGGTTAAATCTTCCATCAGAGTCTAATTGTCGTAAATCCTATGTTTTAGGGATTTTTGGGTATAGAGAATTTTATTAGATATCTTATTGTGTTAATATTTTTGGTAGGGGATCAAACTGCGGTGGTGAATCAAGTGGATAAGTGATCAGATCGACTTGGCTGACGGTCTGTGATTTTGAAGTTAGAGTCCAATATAATATGTTGTATGTTGATTGTTTTGTGCGTATGTATGAGTCGTTTGGTCTATTTGGTTGAATTAACTATAACCTATCTAGATCCTAAACTGCTAATATATGAAATTTTGTGATAATTGATATTCTGTGATAACTGTAAGATGAGCTTCGAATCTGTTTGTTCATTGAACTATGATACTGCTTTGAGACTATAAATATGAATAAAATGGCATAATGAATAATTGCCCTTAAAATAGCCTATTTAGTTAAATCCATGACATGCCTAGAGATAGGGGTACCTCATAGAGGAAATAAAACTAAATGGCTTGAAATGCTAAATTGAATTCGCAGGCTATGACCATGCAGGTTCAGATTCGGCCATATAGTATATGTTATATGTATCTCGCTTTCACTAATAACTACTTTGGGAAAAATTATGTTAAAAAAACAAATTGTGAGACTTGGGTTGTTAAATCACCGGGCTGCTGTGATTGATGAATTGATATATGTAAAGGTCGGGTAAATTTAATAGTTTGAGTGTTGAACTGGAATTAAGTAAATGGTCATGAAAATTGGATGCTTTTGTGGTGCCATTATGGGTAGAAAGTAGAGCCGTAAGTGAAGTGATAATAATTATTAATTTAGCCAATTATAAAATTTCCAAACGTAACCGATACAGTAAACCGTTACCAAAATAGGACTCTAAGCCGCCGAAATAGGACTCATATTTAGTATTATAGTGAACCGGATAATAAGAAATGAAAATAGTTTAATGATTGTTGACTTAACGGAAGAAATTCATAATTTGCTGATTGTAGAGTTGCATGGTGTGATGTATGTTATAGGAGTTTTAGAGAACTCGTAGAGTTAAGTCTAGGGTCATATGTGTGTGTATGTTGAAGCATGATATGTTAACTAGACTGAATCATAGTCTAACGTAGTTCTATTTTCGTTTTTCTTTCTTTTCTGTTATGTGAAAAAATTCGGATGGGTAAAGGTACATTGATCAACTAGGTAATGTTAACATATCATCAGAGCACAAGAATTCCATCGACATACGATATTTTATTTGTTTTCTTTATTAGTACTATTTTTAAACTTTAGACTATTGAATTTTTGGATGTATTTCTGAAGGAGTTACCCGGATTACCTCTAGAATGTGAAGTAGATTCAGAATTGACCTTGTCTCTGGGGCCACACCTATTTCAATGGGTCCTTACAAAATGGCTTATGCAGAGTTGAAGGAGTTGAATGTGCAGTTACAAGATTTATTATACAATGGTTATATTCGGCCTAGTGTGTCTCCATGGGAGGCACCGATTTTTTTTTGTGAAGAAGAATGATGGTTCTTTCAGATTATGTATCAATTATCGGTAACTAAATAAGCTGAGGATAAAGAACAAATACCCACTTCCTAGAATTGACGATTTGTTCGATCAACTAAGGGGTTCAGTGTATTCTTAAAAATCGATCTAAGATTAAGATATCATCAGTTGAGGGTGAAAGCGGAAGATATTCATATGTAAGATTTTTGAACTAGATATGAGCATTATGAATTCGTTGTAATGCCTTCGGACTGACCAACACCCCAACAATTTTTATGGACCTTATGAATCGTGTTTTTAAACCATACTTAGACCGGTTCGTGGTGGTTTTTATTGACAACATACTAGTATACTTAAATGATAAAAATGAACATGATGAACACCTCAGAATAGTTTTGCAGACATGGAGAGAGAAAAAGCTATTTACGAACTATCGAAATGTGAATTCCGGATGGAAGAAGTAGCCTTTTTCGGTCATTTGATCACGAAGAATGGAATTTGGGTGGATCCTAAAAAGATTGAAACAGTAGTAGCATGACCGCCAACTAACGTGACAGAGGTGTGAAGCTTTGTTGCCTAAACTGATTATTATCGCCGTTTTGTCAAGAGTTTTACTCTATCGCAGGTCCGTTAACTAAATTATTGCATAAGGGGACAAAGTTTGAATGGACGAGTAAATTTCAAGAGCGATTTGAGTTGTTGACGAAGCTACTCACTAAAGCTCCTATTCTCGTTCAACCAGTTGAAGGAGTTTATTACGTAATATACAAAGATGCATCGTTGCATGGGGTTGGGTTGCGTTTGATACAGGAAGGGAAAGTTATAGCATATGCATCGCGTTGAATTCAGCCCCACAAATCAAATTATCCCTCGCATGACTTAGAAATGGAAACTATAGTTTTCTCACTCAAAATATGAAGACAATATCTCTATAGTGCTAGGTGTTATGTTTACACTGACCATAAGAGTTTGTAGTACCTTCCTACTCAGAAGGAATTGAATTTAAGGCTGCGCTAGACGGTAAATTTTTTTAAGGATCATGATATCGCTATCAATTACCATATGGGTAAAACTGACTGGTGGTTGATGCTTTAAGCAGGAAGTCAATACATGCTTTAATATCGATGATGACAAAGTTGAATGTACGCGAAGGCGAAGTGATGGCCTAGTTAGTTGTGAAATCAAACTTTAGACTGCGAATTCTAGCGGGTCAACGGGTTGAAAGCGAAAAGATATCAGTTTTAGTATGAAAGATGGAGAATGATAAAATGAAAGAATTAAACTGCAAAGGTGATTGTGGTTTATATTCACAAAATGTATGTCCCGGTAGCGGACGGAATCCGAGAAGAGTTACTAGCAGAAGCACATAAACAAGTTTTCGCCATGCATCTTAGAGTTACTAAGATGCTCCACGAATTGAGAGCATTGTACTAATGGCCCGGTATATGGCGAGATATTATAGAATATGTGGAGATATCTTTCTTCTACGATCGGCGTTGAGATATTCTCCATCATGGTTGCAGTTGATATTTACAATTCTTATCCAAAAAGTACTATAGTATTTTGATCTTACCTTCATGATGGCCCCACAGTGGGCATTAAACTGTAACTTCATAAATCTACTATCAAGGATTTCCTTTAATAGTAGAGTTTCCTCTTTTTGTTTTGCAGGGCTTTAAAGAATAATATCATCTTTAAAATAATTCTGTCAACAATTTAGTAAATATATATGTGATGCCTTCGAATTTGGCAGATGAGGTTTATATAAGAATCAGTGGGAGAACTTTCATATTCAAATGGATATGACATTCATGAATGGAATAGTTATTGTTAGAATATAGGGTCTATTTTCTACTTTATAAAAATATAATCACATGATTAATTAAACAATAAATCAATCATATCTAATCATACGATTCAATCAATCATGAAAAATTAAAAACTATAATCACATGATTAATTAAACAATAAATCAATCATATCTAATCATACGATTCAATCAATCATGAAAAATTAAAAACTAAGTTAGAGATAAAAGAAAAACCAGTTATTTGAGTGGAGGCAAGAATTTGATTCTTTGACCTTAAGTCAATTTTCGCCTCGCTACGGTGCTAAACGGATCTTCTCTTTTGGCGAATGTCTCCCAGGCTACAACCACTTCCTTCCGAGAATAGTAGCACTTCAAATCCTCATAAACAGCGAACTAAAGTTTTGTGAATCTCTCTCTACACACTTAATCCAAGAACTAAATGATTTCTATATTATTTTCTATGTTTTAGTTTATGAAAAACTCCACCTATTTATAGGTAAATGACACCTGTTCTGAATAGTCACAATGTTTTGAAAGGTTATGTCTTTTCACAATGTTCTGAATAGTCACAATGTTTTGAAAGGTTATGTCTTTTCACATAAAGACACAATTTCACTAACAGTTGTAACTCTTCATCCCAACAGTCATGTCTTTTCAACAAAAGAAAATTTAAATATTATTTTAAATTAATTTATATTCAAATATTCTACAATCCCCACATGAATAGAAATTAATGCATCTTAACAATGCAGACCCTGTAGAAAGAGTTTAAAGAAAATAAGCCACATCATGGTAGATAGCTTTCGGCCTTGAATCATCCTTAGTGAATAGCCATCGAGTTTACTAGTCGATCAATGTGCGTAACGCTTTGAATTGTCAACCATTTATATAAACTGAGACAATAACTATCACACAACTTATTCTCAACACAAAATTAATTCTCATTGTTGTGTTCATTTTGGCCTTGAACAACCTGGTTTTCATAAGTGCTTTAGAGAGTTACGCCTTATAATAACTCCCATAGAAGCGGCCTCACTTCTTCACTCATATAGGTGATTATCTATAAAGAATATCCTGTCATATTCCACTTGGATTTTCAAGTTATAGTAATCATTAAAAGCTGAACTTACCCTAATACACGCTGCAGGTAAATATTGTCTCATCATAGAAATTGAAAGAAGTATTTTCTCAAATAATACTTCACAATATTTCTTGGTGAATCATACAAGACTTGTGTTGTCCCGTTGAATCTAAACCCTGGGATCTCCATTTAGCTAGATTGGGTTTCCGTTCAAGATGATTCGTTAGATTTAGGCTTTAATCCCATTCCCCTTGATGATTTATAAACTTGCTCTCTAGACAAACCTTTAGTCAATGGATCCGCTAGGTTGTCTTTACATTTCACATAATCGATGTTAATAACACCATTAGAGAGTAGTTGTCGTATGGTATTATGTTGTCGACGAATATGTCGAGATTTACCATTATACATGCTGTTTTGTACCCTTCCGATAGCTGATTGACTATCACAATGGATACTGATGGAAGGGACAGGCTTTGACCAACATGGAATATCTTCTAAAAAGTTTCGAAGCCACTCAGCTTCTTCTCCAGCTTTGTCTAAAGTAATAAATTCTGATTCCATAGTTGATCTTGCAATACAAGTTTGCTTTGAAGATTTCCATGACACAGCTGCACTTCCAAGTGTGAATACATAACCACTTGTAGATTTTGAATCTTTGGTATCTGATATCCAATTAGCATCACAATATCCCTCTATCACAACTGGATGTCTTGTATAATGCAATCCATATGTCATGGTATATCTTAGATATTTCAAAACTCTAATCAAAGCTTTCCAATGATCTTGATTAGGATTACTAGTAAATCTGCTTAGCTTATGAACATCGTAAGCAACATCTGGACGAGTGCAATTTGCCACATATATTAAGCTTCCAATAATTTTAGAGTATTCTAGTTGATTTACACTTTTACCATGATTTTTAGCTAGGTGTAAAGTTATGTCAACTGGAGTCTTTGAGGGACTTCCATCATTCTTATCATATTTCTCAAGTACATTTTTAATGTAATGAGATTGTGACAATACTATCACATCTGATGTTTTAGAAATTTTCATTCCTAAAATCACATTTGTTTCACCTAAATCTTTCATATCAAATTGCCTTGTCAATATGTTTTTAGTAGCTTTAATTATTTCTATATTGCTACCCATTATAAGCATATCATCAACATATAAACATATCATTACATATCCCTTTTGAGTGGATTTGTAATACACACATTTATCACATTCATTAATCTTAAAGCCATTTGTCATCATTACTCTATCAAAATTTTCATGCCATTGTTTTGGACCTTGTTTCAATCCATATAAAGATTTGACCAATTTGCACACTTTCTTTTTTTGTCCTGGAACAACAAAACCTTTCGATTGTTCCACATAGATCTCTTCTTCTAGATCTCCATTCAAGAACACAGTTTTAACATTCATTTGATGTATTTCAAGGTTATGTAAGGCTGCTATTGCAATCAAAATCCGAATGGAAGTTATCCTCGTTACTAGTTAGTACATATCAAAATAATCTAAGCCTTCTCTCTGTTTATAACCTTTTGCCACCAGTCTAGCTTTATATTTGTCAATTGAACCATCTGGTTTCAACTTCCTTTTTAAAATCTACTTATAACCTAAAGGTTTAGTACCAGGTGAAAGATCTACTAATATCCATGTATGGTTCTGCATGATGGACTCAATTTCGCTATTTATAGTTTCCTTACAAAATGGAGCTTCAGGAGTTGACATAGCTTCCTTGAAGGTTTGAGGTTCATTCACTAACAAATAAGTCATAAAGTCGGGACCAAATGACTTAGATGTTTTGCATCGCTTACTACGTCTAGGTTCATCCTCTGTTTCTTTAAGTGTAAGCTATTGACTTGAATTTTCTTTGATTAAATCCTCATTGGACCTCTTTAAAGAATAATTCAACTTTTCATCTTTATATGGGAAAGTATCTTCAAAGAAATATGTCGTTCTTGCCTCGATAATTGTATTGACATGTATATCCGGAATTTCTGATTTATACACCAAAAATCGATAGGCACAACTATTTTGGGCATAACCAATAAAAATACCATCAAAAGTCTTAGGTTCTATTTTGACCTTTTTAGGAATAGGAACTGCAACCTTTGCTAGACATCCCCACATTTTGAGGTATTTATATGTAGGTTTGTGACCTTTCCATAATTCATATGGTGTCTTTTCCAATTTCTTGTGAAGTAACTTATTTAGAATGTGATTTGAAGTTAGTAAAGTTTCACCCCACAAATTTTGTGATAAGCTAGACATAAGCAATAAAGAATTCATCATTTCTTTTAATGTATGATTTTTGTGTTCAGCAACACCGTTTTGTTGCGGTGAATAGGGAGCAGTTATTTGGTGAATAATACCATGTTCTGAACAGAATGCACCAAATGGTGATTCATACTCACCTCCCCTATCACTCCTCAAGGTTTTTATTTTCTTGCTTAGTTGATTTTCTACCTCACTTTTATAATGCTTAAACACATTAATAGCTTCATCTTTACTTCGCAATAAATAGACATAACAATATCTTGTGCTATCATCAATGAAAGTAATAAAATACTTTTTCCCACCACTAATTTGTATGTATTTTAAATCACAAATATCTGTATGAATCAATTTTAGAGGTTCTGTGCTTCTTTGTACATTTTGAAATGGAGCTTTAGTTAATTTTGCTTCTACACATGTTTCACATTTATGATTAGAGTCAATCTCAAAATTAGGTAATAAGTCCATGCTTATAAGTTTTCGTAAGGAATCATAATTTACATGTCCTAACCGGCCATGCCACAAAGTAAAAGACTCAATAATATAAGTAGAAGCATTAACTTTATTATTAATAACATGAGGTACAACGGTCATTACATTCATTTTGAACAAACCTTCTGTAAGATACCCCTTTCCCACATACACACCATTTTTAATTAGCACAAACTTATCAGCCACAAAGACTAACTTGAAGCCATTTTTGCTATGTAAAGAACCAGAAATCAGATTCTTCCTTATATCCGGAACATGCAGAACTTTATTCAAAGTGAGCTCTTTTCCATATGTCATTTTCAGTACCACTTTTCATTGACCTTCAACCTTTGATGTCGAAGAATTTCCCATATAAAGGCATTCTCTCATATCGACTCCATGATATTCAAAAAACATATTCCGATTGGAACATATGTGCCTTGTAGCACCTGTGTCCACCCACCGTTCTTTATTATTTGAGTTCACCAGATTTACTTCAGAAACCACAGCTGGAAGACTCAGTTCATCAACTTCAATGGATAACTTTTCTTCCTCTGTTAAATGGGCTTGAGGATTCTTCTTTTTGTTATCATATTGTGCTTTTCGATTCCTACAAACATTTGCACGATGACCTGTCTTATTGCAAATATAACATTTTCCCTTGAATTTCTTTGAACTCCCTTGATTCTGATTTTGTCCAGAATGTTTCCTCTTTTTCCCGACTTGTTGCCCATTTTCAACGACATTGGCTTTAGTCTCCATAGAATGAGTTTTTGTATTCCTCTCCGAGTGTCGATTGTCTTCTTCAATTCTGAGACGTACAATCAAATCTTCTAAACTCATTTCCTTCCGTTTATGCTTCAAATAATTTTTAAAATCTTTCCAGGAATGAGGCAGCTTCTCAATTACAGTAACGACTTAAAAAGATTCACTTAGCGTCATCTTTTCTGCATGTATTTCATGAAGAATTAATTTGAATTCTTGAACTTGACTCATAACAGCTTTAGAGTCCACCATCTTAAAATCAAGAAACCTTCCAACTACGAACTTCTTTAGACCCTCATCCTCAGTTTTGTATTTTTTATCCAGACTCTCCCAAAGCTCTTTAGAGGTTCTAATTGGACTATATACATTATACAGTGTATCATCCAAGCCATTGAGGATGTAATTTTTGCATAGAAAATCTCCATGTTTCCATGCCTCTACTGCTGCTACAGTTGTTGATTCTGTTCCATCTTCTTTAAGGATAAGAGCATTCTCATTCAGGTATTTTGTCAAATTCAGAGTCGTTAGATAAAATAGCATCTTTTGTTGCCATCTTTTAAACTCTATACCACCGAACTTTTCCGGTTTTTCCCCATGGTTCCCATTTGGATGGATAGCACTTTGACTTATAATAGTCATTTTTCTGTTAACAAAAGTTACAGACCTCGTTACTTTCTTTCAAAGATAACATATAATTTAATCAACCAACCAAATCAAACATATTATATTTATATACAATTGTGGTTGGTTAGAATATGTCAAGTAATTCCCAGGAAAGAGAGGTGGGTCACAATGGACACTTTTAAATACCAAATCTTTCCTAGACAGAATACACTTGTCACTCTCGTAACAAAAAATATACTCATAAATAAGATATATCAATCAAATAGAATATATATTTAAAATAAATAAATTTAAAAAATTCACAATATATATATATATTAAAATAGGCATCTCTAGGTAATTTTTGAATTAACATGCATAGTCATAGTAGAAAACAAACAAAAAAATGTCTTAAGGCATGAAAAATTAAAAACTAAGTTAGAGATAAAAGAAAAACCAGTTATTTGAGTGGAGGCAAGAATTTGATTCTTTGACCTTAAGACAATTTTCGCCTCGCTACGGTGCTAAACGGATCTTCTCTTTTGGCGAATGTCTCCCAGGCTACAACCACTTCCTTCCGAGAATAGTAGCACTTCAAATCCTCATAAACAGCGAACTAAAGTTTTGTGAATCTCTCTCTACACACTTAATCCAAGAACTAAATGATTTCTATATTATTTTCTATGTTTTAGTTTATGAAAAACTCCACCTATTTATAGGTAAATGACACCTGTTCTGAATAGTCACAATGTTTTGAAAGGTTATGTCTTTTCACACAAAGACATAATTTCACTAACAGTTATAACTCTTCATCCCAACAGTCATGTCTTTTCAACAAAAGAAAATTTAAATATTATTTTAAATTATATTATATTCAAATATCCTACAGTTATGATATCAATCCTACTATTTTCATCATTGTCATTACTGTCATTATTGTTTTTACATTACGCCTCTTTAACATTAACCATCGTTAATGCATTTTATTCTAATATCAATTCAAACATTTCTTCCTAATTCACAACAATAATCCTTCGTGCGTTCGAGATAGGAACAATGCTTTCAAATACTCAAGATTATGATGTGTTTTTTCGAGCGCTCAATACAAAAAATGATCCTTTGAGTACTCAAGGCTTGGATGATCTTTTCGAGTGCTACAAACTACACTCCACTTTTGGATGCAAATGTTTGTATCGGTGACAACTTTTCAAATTGCTTCGCACTTCTTCAATTGGACCTCGTGCGTTGGGCTCTGATTTGACCTATTTGACTCTTTCTACATCGCACACCTTTTGAGCTCTTCGAGTTCCATTGAGCTTCCATTCCTTTTACCCGACCTACTATAATCTCCTAATATTATTCTTAAATTTTCTCAAGGATAGTATTAAATGAACCTTCATAGCCTCTTGGAATTGCTTTGTTGTCATCATAACCTTCGTGGTTCTTTATACTTAATCCATTTAGTTTAACGGATTTATACCGACCTATCATGATTTGACCCATCTTGATACTCTAATAAACTACGATAAGAATAAATTTTTATCACATTAAATAAATTTCTTAAATTTTCTTCTTTCAACCTGATACGTGATGAATTTTCATGATCCAAATTTAAACAACTTAATTTTTTATTTATAGTTATCTCTATTTGATAACGTATCAAAATATTAGTAACACAATTTACTCATGTCTGATTCTATTATATTTTTTAAAATATTAATATAATATATTTTTTTATTCAAAAAATTGTTTAAACCTATTTATTATCCTTCCAAAATTATGAAATGCAAATAAAACTTAAATATATATTTTAATTAATTAGAAGATGGAACTCATTTAATTAAATGATAGTTTTTATTTACGTTAGAATACAAACCTTTTGAAACATTATTTAACTCCAGCTGGGTCTACAGTTTTCACCCAAAACAAGAAGGAAAATAAAATTACCAGTCTTTGACAAAAATAAAACAAATATTACCGTTGAGATGACACCTCATTTACCATCTTTGTCTATTGTCACTTCTCTTCCATTCAAATGCTTACTAAAATCACAATAAAATTACATTTTCAATATTTACATAAAGAGAGTGTATGATTTTGCAATAATTTTAGAATTTATTTAATAATTATCTACCTTTATTTATTTAGATATTTTTAATTAATAGAGATTATTTTGATAAATCATTTGGATTTATTCTACACATATTAATAGTGAAATGAAATCAAAATTACATATAATATATTAATTTGAGTTGGATTAATGATGATGTAAATAATTAAATTTGATTATTTATATAATGGCATCATGTTATATTAATTTTTTTAAAAAAAAAATTCTCAAATATATATATATATATATATTTTTTTTTGTATGTATTAGTGACTCATGCATTAAACAAATTTTATTGATGGAAAAAGAAACAATAAAAATATCTTACTATCAAAATGACAATTGATGCACATTTCAAGAAAAATATAAATTAAAAGTTTGCTTGATTTTTATTTATTTTTAGATATAATTATAATTATTATTTTTAAATAAAAATATCCCAAAAGCTCACCAACCAACAAATGACAGGATAGAAATAGATTTTTCTTTAAATTTTATTTAAAAATAGATGAAAATAGTTCAAATCTTACTTTAAAAAATATTAAAATTTAAAATTATTTTTATTTTAAAAATAATTAATAAAGTGATTAAAAATCTAAAACATTATATCAAAATCATTTAAATTTTAAATTAATATGAAAATTATCAAATTTATTATTAAATACGAGTCTATTGATTATTTTACTTTTATTTATTCTTTTAACATTCATTACTACTATTACTATTACTTAATTTAATTATAATTATTTTTTTAGCCATAATTTAATTTCATTTATATAATAATTTTTCGAAACTACCAATAGGGGTGAGCATTTGGGCAATTTGGGTAAGTTTAGGCAGAATTTTAACCGAATTATAAAATTTGAGATTTTTTTTCTTTATCCGAATTATCCGAAATTTATCTTTACCCGATTAACCGATTTAACCGAATTATATAATGGTTTTCGAATTAATCGAATTACACGATTTATAAAATTTTTGACCAAATTTAATCGAATTATATAATTATAATGGTTAGATAGTGAGGAAAAAAGGTTAGGTTGAGAGAAAACAAATAAGAAAAAAGAAGAAAAGATATTAGGTTTAAGGATTTTTTATGAGATGTGAAAATAAAAAGAAGAATCGGAAATAAAAAATAATAGTGTTTTATATTTCGGGTAATTATAATTCGGTCAAAATTCATCTTACCCTAATTTATCTGAATTACTCAAAATTTTAATAATTCTTATCCGAATTATATAATTAATATTTTTTGACCGATCCGAATTACCGAATTACCTGTATTACCCAATTACCCGAATAATTTTGCTCACCCCTATCTACCAACACCTAATAAATTAGATGATAATAAAAATTACATTGAAAAAAGATATTAACACCAACTAAATTAAATCGAACAAAAAAATTGCATTGGAAAAATAAATAAACGATAAATATCAATGAACAAATGGCATTCATGCACTAAAGAATCTCGAACTCATTCACGTAATTAATAAAATATAAAAAAAATTATTCAATTATTAATAATATACATTAAAAATCAAATAAAACCTTATATTTAAAACAATATACAAATAAATGACTTAATTTGAAGAAATTTTCTTATTTGTATTTAACTTAATTAAATATTTGCTCACAAAAATCATTATTCAAATATAATAAAAATTCGTGTATTTTTTTTTTTTTAAAAAACTGCTAATAATTATATTTTTCATTTTAAATACATTTTAATTTTCAAATTTTCTGGTCAGTTTTACTACAAATTATAGTAAATATAATCTAACAGAAAGTTACGTATAAATATAAAATGATATATAAATAATAACTTGCAAATCTATTTTATACCGGATAAAAATTATTTATATTTTTATTTTTATAATTATTTATATTTTATAAAATAATTATAAATTATTTAAAAATATAAAAGAGTGATTCAAAATTATTTCACAGAAATTCATTAAAATTTATTACATTTTCTTTCAAATATACAAACAATAAAGTTATAAAGTAATGAAAAATTTATAATATTATATAAAACTATATACCTTTTAAATTATAAAAGTCAAAATTCATTATAAATATTAGTATAATAATATTTTTATTATTATTTTATTTAACATTTAATATTCATTATATTATTACTGGTGTTTAATTTAATTTAATTATTTTTTAATTACTTGATATTAATGAGTATTTAATTATACTCTAACTACTCCAATAGAGTATCATAGATTAAATATAAACTAGTTTCAATAAAAAAATAAATAAATAAACAGATATATATTAGTAAACGAACAAATGGCACTCATACAATAAACTCCAACTTATTCGTTTGATTGGTAGAAAAATAAATAGTAAAAAAATCTTACTTCATAATACACATTTCAAGAAAAATATAAATTAATTATTTAAACTTTTTTATACCATAATTATTATTATTTTAATTAAAATATATCATAAGTTCACCAACCAACAAATTAAATGGTACACATAATTTTTTTTTAGAGTTTTAGTTAAAGTATTTAGTAGTGTTTTAAATTTGGTTTAAAAATATTATTAAATTTTAAAATTTTAAAGTAATTAAAATCTATAATATTATATATATATATATATTATTTTTTAAATTAATATAAAAACTTATCGAATTTATTGTTATATATGGATTCACCGATTTTTTTTAAATTTAATTTCTCACTCTTCATTATTATTACTATTTTACTGGTATTATTTATTTTCGAAACTACCCCCATCAAATTCGAGCGCCATAAATTAACTTATAACAAAAATTCCTCGAAAAAATAAAAAAATTTTTATTGAAAAAATAAATAAAAAATAGACATAAAATAACAAATGACAACCATGCACTAAAAGAATCTCGAACTCATATATCTAATTAGTAAAAAATCAATAATACTAAAATAATTTTATCCGATCTTAAAAATGGTGAATAATATATATTTTTTAAAAATAAAAAAAATTTTAATTTATATTTTAATTTTTTAAAAAATAACCAAAAATATAGAACAATTTTATAATAGTTGTTAAAACATATTTTGTTAAAATTAATTGTTCTACAGTGTCATTCCATTTGTTAAATAAAAAATTGTTCTATATGAGAAAACCAACAAATGAAATCACACTATAGAACAATTTATCTAATTTATTTAATATAATAATAAAAAAATTGTTTTTATTTTTCTACTTTTATGTATAAAATTAGTGAAACTAAAAATGTGGGGAAAAATTGTTAGTCTAAGACAGTGCTCTGGTTTAGTCGACCGTTTCTTCACAAGCTTCTTGTTCATTTCATTCAGTTTATAGTCTCAGTGAACAAACAAACACAATTACCATTTTCAATTTCAATTCTTATGGTTTAAGGTGAGATACAAACATGTTCTATTCACAGCGTTTGCTGTCAAAAAAAGGCTCTTTAGGCGTCATATGGGTTGCTGCCTTCTGTTTTTCAAGGCTCAAGAAGAAACAAGTTCTCAGCACTCTCATCTCCTCCTCTGTTGGTTTGTTTTCTCTTCCCCTTTCGTCTTCTCTGCTGATTTTCTTGTTTTTGTTCATAATGAAGTGTTATATATGATCAAGCTGACTATTTTCTTGTTTTGCTTTGTTTTTTTTTGCTGGTTTTGAAATGTTTGTTGGACTGTTCTTTGGTTTGTTGGAATTGTGTCTTTTTGATGTGTTGAGAAGGTGTATGATGGTTTGTTTCAATGTGGTTTTGCTATGTTGGTTTACAAGGGTTGATTTTGCGTCAACCTGTTTGGATTTTTGGTTAGAGATTTTTGTATTTTTTATTTTTGGTTTTCAATGTTGTATCTGTTTGTGTTGGTTGTTGAAGATGTTCTGTGAGCAGATACGTTTAACTGGTGATTTAGATTGTGTTATTGTCTAGTATTTTGAATTTTTGTAATCTTGGTTCTGTTTTGAAGATTGCTGAGAGTTGAATTTGAGTGTGGCCTTTGATTGTATGAAGGGATTGAAAAATTAGGGCATTGAATGTGAAAATTGATTCTTCTTGTTGGTACTGTTAAAATTGGTCTGGTTTCCACTTAATAAACCACATTTTACAGGTCGGGCGTTGAATCCATGCTCATCTGGACCTCTGACCACAGAGCAGGTCAGAGGAACCACGGCCTCCCTGCTTCTATTTTTTTTTTTTTTTAAATAAATAAAACTATTAAAATGATAAAGGGAAAAAAAAAAAAAACCCTAAAATCATACCAAATTATTATTTTCTTGTCCATGAGCCGGTACAGATGGCCATGAACATAATAATTAGGCTTATGAATCAGTGGATAGTTCTGAGTTAATTTCCATATACAAAGCCATGGCTCGTACTAGTATGGGTGGACCAGATATGGCCAGGTACATTTAGAGTGCTAAATCTTCTATAGTTGTGAAGAGATGCAAAACTGTGTCAGTTCTTACTGTGCTGGTTGTGTGACACTAATCAAGATAAAGCTTCTACGACCACAACAGCATTGCTAGAATCTATCTGAAACTTTAGGATATATAAGATTGGGAAGGTAGACATACTTGGGTTATGCTAATGCATCTTAGGAAGAAGCTTGATCTTTACTTTTTCTGAATCAGTAAAGAGTTCCATGCATGGGATAGAAAAATGAAGCAGAATAGAATAGTACAGTTTGGTAATGTTGCCATTGAAATTTCACGGCCATAGATCAGTGACTTTGATGCAGGGGGTCATTGTAGCTTCACGTTGTAGAACATAATTTAATTGGAAAAATGACCATTTTCGAGATATTATGCATTCAAAAGGAGATATAAAAATATTCTGAACCTTTTCTTCCCATAAATAAGTTTGTATAGTCCTGCATCGTCAGTGTCTTGATTCGATTCATTACATTGTGGGCACATGCAACCGTAACCTGGGAATAATGTTTTACCACTGACCTTGATTCTGTCTACTCAGTAGATTCGCTCAATCTGTTCTTGCCAAAAGTTTGTGGCGAGAGACAGTTACTTAACGAACTACTATATTAGGCAATCAGTGTGTTGACGAACCGTTATTTACCGAACTACTTTATTAGGCGATAAGATATGATTATTATGCAGATGCTCTACAAATTTATCTTCACAGTCATTTTAACTTGATTTATGTTCTTTGCTGAACATGACTAAGTTTTTGAAACAATTAATGAAGCTAATAGAGCTTCAAAATGCAGCCTTACTGATCCAGTGTGCTGGAATTGGTTGGAAATGGTATAGGTCACAACTACTTGGTTAAGTTTGAATGGGACTAGGGATATATAGACTAAATGTTTAGATATTTTTGAAAGATAATATATAAGCATCTTCTAGGTTTTAGACATTTATGGCATCTTGAAATCTCTATTTTGGTCATAGTAAACCAAATGTTCAGACGTCATCCCTCAAAGAAATAAAATACTTAATTAATGATTTTGTGATCTTTCGGACTTTGGCTGAGAGCAATAGTTAAATACTGCATAAAATAAAATTGAATGGTAAACTTGGTACCTTTTGTGTCCTTGTATAACTCCCAATTTTACATCTGAATACACAAGGATTCATGCATCGCAGAGTAACGATGCTAGATCTGGAAATAAGATATTTATAATCATTGAATGTTATTAAAGCTATGTGATACTGGATCCTGCACTTCTTTCCACTAGCTTAGATCAGATAATATCAGTACTTTAATCAAGCTGCAATATGAAATTGAGCTGTAGGTACTTTCATTTGAAATTCCGTGGCTGAACTATGAAATATTCATTTTAGAGAAAGTAAAAATATAAGGATAAAATCTTCCATGAAATACAATTGTATGTGAGCATGTTTGATTCTTTTTAATCATGGTACCATTGACTTCCTAATCGTATTAATTTCTTCTCTCCTTCATGTGAATGTTGCTTGCAGATGAGATTTTGCAGAAAGAGATCGATGTTGCAACATATAGAGTTCTGGGCTACCTGCTTCTTGGATTGACTCGGATTTTCTCAAAAAAAGTTGAATATTTATGTAATGACTCTCAGGATATCGTTGCTAAGGTGAACAATTATCTGGTTAGTGGGAAAAGCAAGACGGTCCAGAGTGCATCATTTGGTTCCATTACTATACCAGACAGTCTTGAACTTGATGCGTTTGATCTGGAGATTGCTGAAGATGAATCAGGGTAAGGCTAATCTTGTAAGCAAAATCAATTGATAAAGTCACTTTTACTACTTGCACTTATCTTGATCGATGCTTCCTTTTTCATACAGGGGCAACATGCTGCCCTTTGAACGAATCACACTTCGAGGTACTGGTTTTGTTGTAGTAGTGGCATTCTATTTTCTTTGTATTTGTTAACATTTGATGAACTCTTACAGGTGAAGCATCAACATCTGGGACAAATGAGCTATACTCTTTTGGCAAGGTATAAAGAACAATGTAAAACAACATTAATACCTTTATGCACTTCTGCCTGTCCTTTTGTCCAATATTATCTCCTTTAGCTCCTTTTAAAAGCTTCCATTTCTGTGATTTTTGTATCACCTATCCTTTGTATGAGTGTCTCTGAGAATATCTTAGTGCTAGAACATTGACCTTCTATTAAATACTAGGCATATAATCAAGGCAATAGTAAGCTGAGTCAATTAGCATCAGTAGAAAGATAGATTCCATCAATTAGCATCAGCCTATGAAACTGATTGAAGTTCTGGAGGCACTAAGGTGACTTAATTAATGTCCTTGCCTATTTCATTCCGAAATACATTTTAAAGGTTAAGAGCTAATTACTAAGTTGATGAATGATTAGTTAAACTTTCAAGGTGTGTTAAATTTTCATATGAACAACTTTAGAATACGGTATTTTCAAGGTTTAAAACTTAGGCTGATCTTTCTGGGTGATCCTTTCATCGGTTTATTTCACTTTTCCTCCTCCCTGAAAGCCTGTTAATTTTCTTTTCCAATCTCTTATCTGTATTCTCTTTACCATTCCTTTTAATATAACATAGGCTGTTTGGGTGTGGGGTGCCAACCTAGTTGGATGTCACTACCATTTAGTCTGTTTCACTAAAAAAAAAAAAAATGGTTTAAAACAGAAGACATTTTTATCCAGTAGAGTTGATTTGTTCTTTGGAAGGGGTTTAACAAGTTTATTACATTATTGCTTATTGATTGTTATAATTTTGTAGGAAGCTTGTGAGGAATTTGGTGGCTCACATGAAACTTGTTGGACTGATTATGCTACTGCTGAAATGTATGTGTGGGACTGAATTTTTTAATTCTATGAATTTGGTGTCTCTGTTTAGATTTGTTTATTCTGTAATTGTGATCAGAAGTTCTAACACTAATTTATTTCTTATTCTATTGTGACATTGTTTCAGTATCCCATTATTCGAGTCACTTGACATCGATTTAGTCGGTAGCACATTACAGGAATTAAGCGTCTTAAAGCCAAACATGGAGAAGCATCATGAGAAAGATTCCTCTCTTGATGAACATGGGGACCTTGATAAAATCTTTGGGAGTGACGGGAAACATGCAATTTCTGTTAACCTGTCTGGAAATGATCAAAGTCTTCCTTATGAGTGTATCGAAGCTCCATTAATATCACAGCCAGAGAATGGAGTGCTAGGTGAATCAAGCACCAAAAATCATGAGAATAGTAGATCTAGTGGAGGTGAAGACCATCAATCTGATGGGGATCAAATAAGGGTTTCACCTCTAGAAGAGTCACAGAACGAGATGCACCAGTCTATCACTGAAGACAATTACTTGGATGGGGATGAAAGCATTGATAGAGAGCCTATGAAGGTCTCAATGATAGAGCCAGAGAATGGAGTAGTAAGTGAAACAAGCATCATGTTTCCTGGGGTGGAGGAGGTACTTCAGGATATTAACAAAACACTTGATGATGACTACAATCAGACAGATAGAAATCAAGTGGATCCTCACCTTGGGCAGTCAGAAAAGGAGATTGACCAGGCTATAAATGAAGAGAATAATCTAAGCAACTCAGAAGCTAGCACTGAGATGCGTCTAGACACTGAGTTCACTCAAGAAGTATGTATTGATATTGAAATGGCTTGTGCATCTGAGGTGGATCACACAGAAGTATCCAAACCATCACATGCTGTTTCATTGCAGACCAATATCATGGCATTGTCTTTGTCATCAGATGATAATCGCCATCAAATGGTTGAACAAGATCCAGAGACTTCTGTTGATCCGACCCCTCAATCCAGGCTCCTAGATGCTTCAGGTATAAAATAATACGAGTCTTTTATCTACTAAGATGTAAGAGTGTTTTAAATATTCAATATGATTGCTGTTGGTGGGTAGGTGGGGAGGGCTTGAGTATTAGTTTGCAAGTTTGAAACTCATCAGACGTGCGAGTATTTTCATTTGTTTGAATGTTAACATTCAGGATTCGGGAACTGTTCTTATATTCTTCTCTTTTAGATCAATATGGGTGTCATATAATAAGTAAAAACTCTTTAAATGTAGATGGATCTAAACACTGTTCTCATGCTTGCTTTTAAAAACCATCAAAGTCTGCTACCTTTTATAATGCAGGTACTACTGCACCAAAGTTTATGCTCCCCGATACCCCAGCCTCCAAGAATTATGCTCGAAGGCCCAGAAGAAAATGTTGCATTGATGATGAGATACTCTTATCTAATGAGTAAGTCATAAATGCTTCTGTCTAGCTACTTTATAGCTGATTGACTCAGCATTATCATGTAAAGTGAAAGTATTTGCTGAGAGCATTGCATAGTTATAAAGTAAAAACTTACAGCCAATAGGCCAAAAGGAATGAGGTAAGATTGAGAGGTACCGGAATCCCTCATTTTATGGTAGAGGGTCAGAATCTATTTTCTATAGTTGCATACCCAAATTATCTAGAAAATTTTTGAGTGAAATCCTAAAAGCAATAATCTATCAGCTTACTCCAGGGCCGTTGTAATTGTTAAAAAGATAGTAATTGATAATATTAGGTTAAAATGATTATTTCTAGAAAAAGATGGGAACTCATATTCTATATTTAGTAAAAAGCTACTGTTAGTCTGCATTTATTACTTGCTTAATTTTCATTCTTTTTTCCCCCTATATATATTTTTTTTTCACATGCATTGCACCCCCCTTTCATGTACTATAGAGGATATCTTATTGCCTAGGCTTTGCATCTATTAGATACTGATATAAAAGCTTTTTATTTGAAATTTTTTCTCAGAGTTATTATATGTTAGTCCCATGCATGATAATATTTGATCTTATTGTGTCCTTGTCTGGGGATAGGAGTCACAGAGTAGACCATTCTGTTCAATGTAAATCTGATCTAATGGTCGATAATCGGGCACAAACCGTGTTACTAAAATGTCACAGATGAATGGAAAGTTTTCTAAATGCAGAGTTTTAAATGACTTTTCATAAATTTTTGAGCGTTTCTCTTTGATATTTTTTTGTAATACATTTTTTTTTTTGGTTCCATTTGACAGTCAAATTAAGCGATGGAAAGAAGACACAAGTGATTTGGTGTCAAATCGAAAATCAGCTTGTTGTAACACTCTGAGAGCTCGTTTGAAGGATTTTCAAGCACCGCTGCTTACCGGTAAGCTCTTTGTAGCATTAGTTATACTTTATCAGTGCACACTCTCTAATAGTTTACTTTTTATAGGCATGTCATCAGAGCTTACTTCACTATTCCACCTAGAGAAGTCCAAGTTTCCGAAAACTGCGGAAGTAGTGAAGTCTCCTGTAAGGAAGATGACTGTTATAGTGAATGATAGATTTGGACAACAGAACTCTGTTGCTCCAGAAACACCTGTTCTCCCTTTGAAGGAGAAAAGGTCATTACAGACTCCAGTGTCGTTACAGACTCCAGCTAGTATTCTGCACTTTGATTCAGTAGATCAGGCTGATTCATCCCAGGATCAAGAGAATGAACCTTCTTCTTCAAGCACAGATCAGGCTTGGGATCAGAGTGCTGAGGTAAGCTACAACATAAAGCTAGCAAATTTGGGTTTTGGGATTTGCATTTCGTTTTTCCTTTACCTCATTACTTTCTGGAATAGTTATTGACATTATTTTAAACTATTTATCTATTTTTCTTTCAGGAGCTAGAATCATGTGAAGTGGATAAATCTGATCTGTGTAAGTTCTATGTTAACTGGAATATTTTATTTTGGAAACTGAAAATCACTTCAGATAGTGTATGCTTCTTTATGGACAACTTTCTTATTCTGACTTTTTGTTTGAATGCAGATGGATTATCTTCTAGAACCAGGTAACTCTGAGCAGATAAAAACTTCTTGAGTTCTCACATTTGGCTGTATAAATTACACTTTATACTTTCCTATAGAGTTTCTCTTACAACTTTCCATACTTTGTTGTGTACAGAGTTGTGGCGAAATACTTGCAAAAAAAGTTTCAAGATCGGAGGGAAAGAAATGAGAATGAAGCAGTGATTTTGAATCAGCTTCTGGAAGGAAAAACCAAGAAGAATTGTGCAAGACTCTTCTATGAAACGCTGGTATGTATTACCATTATATCTGTGAGTCGTTGAGTAATTTTCTTTTTATATTTCTGGAACAAATTTATCAAAGAGATGAACTTTCTCATCCACACATATATGTCACTGCCCACTGCATTATTCTACCTCCATACTAAATGTTAATCGACTCTAACAATCAGTTTCCACATTACACAATTTGTAGGTGCTGAAGAGCAGAGGGCTCGTGGAAGTCAAGCAAGATATCGCTTTCGGAGACATTGAAATTGAAAAGGTTCCTCAATGGGAGGAAAACTGTGCACTTCTTTCGCAGCAAACCAATTCTAGCAGCTGCATGCAAGTCCAGCCAGTTCCTAGGTGGAACTAGAGCTGTAGAGTTGTTTTGTATAGTAGTTTCAGGCACAATCTTGTCGGTAATTACCTCCTAGCTGTTCTGAGGCGTAAGGTTCATATCTCTCTCCCAAAATTAAACAAAAAGGAAAGGATAAAGAATAGAGCTCCTCCTGTTCATATTAACCTGGACATTGTTTGATAAGTTTAATAGGCTCTAGTAGTAAGTAACTATTCCTAGTCAATTTTCATTATTTTGCATAACTTTATTCCCTGGTTTTTTTATTGGTTATGTATGTTCTAAACTTTTGGAGAACGACAGTTATCTTTTACAGTAAATTATGTTTAGAATTTAGTGAAGATGAGAAAGTTTTGCCTAGTATATTCTGTCTCTAGATACTGAATCTGCTGTGCATCTATGTCTTTTTCTTGCTGACTCATGGAAATACTTATCTAATCATCCATCTTGATCCAGTCCACCTCAGTATAGTCAATAAATGACTATATCAAAAATATTATATTATTTTTACCACAACCCAACCAATGAAAGTGGTCCCATGAGGTAAGTGAATGAATGCAAGGTAGGAAATGGAGACATTAGATTCAGACACTAAATAATTTTTTACACTATATTTGGTCAATTGTCCCTCTTCTTGCAGAAGGTGTATTTCACACTTCAAAGCGAGAAAGAAAGACTGAACAGGCTGTCTTGGCTAGGACTTATCCTCTCTCTTTCTCTCTCAAGTTTTCAAGCTCCTTGCAATCTCCATCTTTCTGATCCAGGTTACATTTCTTTTTCTGAATTGCTGTTGATTTCTCTGCTTGATGGCTCGCTAGTCTAGAAATTCGCTTCTGCGTTGGGAAATGATCAGAAAATGTGTTGCAGTGTGCAGGATTACTTGCAACAAAGCTTGAAATGGGAGTCCTGATGAAATTCTGGAACAGCCCGATTGGTCCGAAAACAACTCATTTTTGGGGTCCTGTCTTCAACTGGAGCCTTCCTCTAGCAGTATATACATATTCAATATGCATTACTACTCAGAATTATGATTATTAAGTTCACATGATCTGATCTGTCACTTGATTTGATGTTCATATTATTGTTTGCATGTGGAATGTGACAGGCGATCCTAGACACAAAGAAACCCCCAGAGATGATATCTGGAAGGTTGACTGGAGGTAGGTAGTTTGTTGTGAAAATGACATGATCAATTTAAACATCTCGGTTCTCTTCTCTTAAAGCTAACCAAGGTTTGTTATGTTGTTGGCATTGCAGTGTTGTGTGTGTATTCAGCTATGTTCATGAGGTTTGCATGGATGGTGCAGCCGCGCAACTTACACCTTCTTGCAACTCATGCCTGTAATGAGACCGTGCAACTCTATCAGCTCTCTCGAATCCTCAAAGCTCAATGGTAAATAAATTTGCTGATGCTATAATCCTCGGACTCAATTTGTTCAACCAACCAATCTTGTTATTGAGGGAATATTTTATGTGACAGGAACTTGGAGAATCTGGAAAAAGATGAGACTACAGAAAACTAAATGAATTCACAGTTTCCAGCAAATATATTGAAAGCTACTTGTGCTTTTTCAGATTGATCTCTACAATAATTATGTAATTCACATTTTAAGATTAATTAAATATTCCTCCCTCTGATTTGCCTTTTATCTACTTACTTTTCCTATCCTCATTGGCCAAGTAAAAGTTCAAATATAAATGTAAGTAATTCAAGTTTAAAGAACAAATATCTTGCTTTGTGGTTTAGGATAAGAAATTGTACTCTAAACTATCATTAAATGGCACCAATTATTCCAATAGGATATAGACTATAACGGTAGAAGTTTCAATATAAAAAGAATATTTTTCATTCATATCCAAACGCTTGACGTGTCTTCAAATAATCTCTTTGTAGTTCACATCCAAAGCTATTTATTGTAACATATTTTTTTCGCACGTGCCAATTATTCTCCCACTTCAACATCAAATAATTTTATCATTATTTGAACTTCTGAATTGGAAAAATGAGAAGAAAATTTCATGCTTCGTTACCTATCAGTAAACATGGATTATATCTATTTAAAAAATATATATAAATAATAATAATAATAATAATAATAATAATAATAATAAATAAATGGTTGGTTCTGTATTGGACTTGGGCTTAGGCTTGGGCCGGGTAAGTTGTGCGCCCAAAAGAAAAGACGAAAAATTGGAAAGAAACTTCTTCAACATTTTTCGTCTTCTCCGGACAAACCAAAACCCTACACTGTGTTCGTAACCAGGGGTTTACATCCCAACGAGTGAGCTTTACTCTCCCAAGTTTCAATTCTTCTCTCCATTTGAAGTCAATATCAAAGCTGCACTCATGGCAAATCAAGCTGCTACATCTTTCAACATGAAGGTAATTATTGGTATTTTTTTTTCCCAATTATATACTTATTGGTTCTTTGATTGGTTAAATCTTGCAGTGGTAACAATGATCGCCAATTGTTGATAAATGTATAGAGGAAATGAAATATATTGTCGATGCAATGTAGTTCGATTCACAATTTATTTTCACCGGTTATTTTTTCCTTTAAATGGTTGTTGCTTATCTGATTTGTCATTGCGAGTTAAATTAATAATGGAGTTGACCATTGTATATGAATATGCAGAAAGCGCTTGCTGGGTTGAGGCGCATCAATCTCGAAGGTCTTCGGTGGAGAGTTTTTGATGCTAAAGGCCAGGTTAGAGCTTACTCTTTCTTTTTGTATGGGTTCCGTTATATTTTTGATACTTGGTAGATATTGGATTTCATGTACTCATTCAGAAAATAAGTATCCAATTTGTGACCTATTAGTTATACCTATTATGTTTATAGGTTCTTGGAAGATTAGCTTCACAAATTTCTACGGTGGTGCAAGGCAAGGATAAACCGACATACACTCCTAACCGTGATGATGGAGATATGTGCATTGTGCTCAATGCCAAAGATGTTTGTGTCACTGGGAGGAAACTTACAGACAAGTTCTACCGCTGGCATACGGGGCAAGTTTTACTCTTTCTGTTTGTTTATTTACCAACCGTGAACTGAAAGTGTCTGTAGAGTGTTGCACATGTGTTCTCTCTCTCTTTTTTTTCCAACTATTTCTCTTTCAGTTTACTTATCATTTTATTTTTTCCAATTTCCTGTAGAAATTTGATCTTAGATCTATTGTGCATGTCATTTGAGCTAGGGTTTGGTACTTCAGTTGAGATCTGAATGATTATCTTACCGTGTGATTGTTAGAGTTAGTTTTCGACTTTTTTTGACATGATTAGGCTGTCTGCGATTTTAAATATTAGGTTACTGCCATTCTGCTTTTCTTGTTTATAAATACTGCCTTAAATTTGAATTATTTGTTTTCCGTAGGTATATAGGCAACCTCAAGGAAAGAAGTCTGAAGGACCAGTTAGCTAAGGACCCTACGGAAGTCATTCGCAAAGCTGTCTTACGTATGCTTCCAAGAAACAAATTGCGTGATGTGAGTATATACAAAATGCACAAAGTTTCTCCTTTTGTTTCCCTTGTATTTTTTAGGACCTTGTGTGATTTAGTAGTTTCTATCTTGAGTTTCATTTATTTATAATTCATTTGCTTCATAATAGTTAATTAGAGTATTCATCTACCTTAGGTATCAGCATCTATACATGTGTAGAAAGTGTAGCTTATGATGTTACATTTGTTTGGAATACTAATCTCTCAGGTAAATATCCTCACTTAGGAGTGTTAAGGAAATATTGATAAGATATATCTAAGAAACTTGCAAGTAATGCTATTGGGCATTCTACCATTATATACTTCATGTGGGAGAGTGATAGTCTATTCAAGTTGATAATTTGTAACTAGTTTGGTGTAAATAGTATAGTTTTGGTGCTGTCATACATTGTACATTCATTGATCATCCTTAAATGTTTATGACAATTCTGTATTTCTATGAGCCAGTAATAGCGTCAAGTATAGCTCTGGTGGTTAATAGAGTTTCAAAGTCCAAATGAAATATATTAGTAAGATATTAAAGGACTGTATGTTAACTTGCTTTAATGTTTTTCTGCAGTCTCTTGCACATCAATCTCCATCCATCCATTACCAAAATTCGTTCAATTTGATCACAGTTTTCTGCATTTTGTATCACTAGGAAGTTGTCATATGTCCTATTTATGATTGTGTGAAGTGGTAGGGTAGTTCAATTCAATGTGAGATGATTATGTGAAGTAGCTCAAAGTTAGCCATAGTACCCTGCATTTGAATTGACATGTAGCTAGAAGTTGGGAGATGATGTCTCAGCTTGGTATGAATTACATCACTATTGACTTCTGAAATCACTTTTAGTTTGACGTATGTTATTTTAGGGTTAAAATTTATTTTACACCATATCTTGTTATGAATGTAGGACAGAGATCGGAAATTAAGGATATTTGCTGGAAGTGAGCACCCCTTCGGTGATCGGCCACTTGAACCATATGAGATGCCTCCTCGAACAATTAGAGAGATGAGGCCCCGTGTTAGACGAGCCTTGGTTCGAGCTGAGAAGAAAGCTGAGCAGCAGCAAGCAGGTGCAAGTGAGAAAAAAGGCAAGAGAGAAGCAAGAAATCAATTGGTGGAAGCTTGATTTGCTTGCCTAAATAAGGGAAACGCTCTGTGCATGTTCTCAGCGGAAATACAAGCAGGTACATCCTATATTTGGAAGGCTATTATGTCCTATTAACGTGTTCTGTCCAAATTCAACCGTAGCAAGGAAGAAGTCTAGTTGCCTTTGTTATTAGAGATTTTTGTAGAACTAAACTCGTTGAATAGTTTGGTTTGTGGCAGTAGAATGCATACAAGTTTTTTCTATTCCTTTCTTTCTTCGGAGATGTCCATTCAGATATTATATCCCTTTGAAATCAATACAGACTCTAACTACAAAAATAAGTTATGTATGCGTTTTACGTTGGCTCTTTTCTCCCAAGTGAACTGCATATAAAGGGAAATACTAGAATATTGCCAACTTATTTTTCTCTATCCTGACAACATTTGAATCTCATCACTTAACAAACTGCAAGCAATTTCATTACACCAAGAGATTGTACATTAATGTCTAAAGGACTTCACAGAATGATCAAGATAACACATCTGAGTTCAAGAGAGGTACTAATCAAACTATACTTTCACAAGCTAAAGCAGGAATTTGAAGTTTAGTCTATCACAACAAAACAAAATAATTTAATTCAGCCACCCGCCAAAGAAAACAAATTCCTGAAGCGCTAATCACTTGAAGATCCATCGTCATCATCTTCATGCTGTGTTACAACTTTCTCAATGAAGCTCCTCCGAACTCCATCTATCACTGTTTTACTTGATGGGTCGCTTCCACTTTGACCATCGTTTAGTACTGGATCAGATTGACACAGAACTAATGCAACACCTGGTTTCTCAGAAAAGCAGGAGAAAAGTTGAATACCCATGATATAATTATTAAGCAACAGTTCAACACTAGGAAAATTCTCAGTAAATGAGGGTGAGAACATACTTTGAGTTCCTACTCACATTAAAAACATTATGACAATATCCGCGGTATTTGTTCAATCAAATCACTGTAAGATGCCGGTGGCACACATAAACCTACTATTCTGAGTGATGATAAGGGAAAAACGTCAAAATCATCGCTTTCCCCCCTAGTACATAGGATCCAGACAAACTTAGATCAATGCCTAAACTATGCAATGAAGCACAAGGTGTAAAATCTCTGCACAAAAACCTTTTCCCGAGTATAACATAGTAGATGATCCAGAATGGTTAACAGGAAATGAAATGTTTGCACAAAGATACTGAAGTCTAAGCAGCTCAATAGATAAATTTAAGTGCTTTGTCATGAAAGTTACTATTGTCATACATTATATTTGTCCAATTTAGTTCTACCCATCACCATTTACTGCTGATCAACCCCCATTTAACACTCAAAAAACAAATCTTATAGTCAATTCATCCTATATCTATTTTTCATGAAAAAGTCAAATAGTCACTAAAAGATAAAGAGCAAACCCAATGCAACATGATAAGAGGTTTGGTTATAGATTCAACACTATCAAACATATTGCGAAATAACCAAGCAGTTGGAGAATAAAGAAATATGTATGCATACCCTCAGGTGTGCATCGGCGACCAAAGCTATGCAATCCCACATAATTAGCTTTCACAGCACCATTTTTGTACACCAACAAAGTGGGAAGATTTCGATCAGGGTAATTAGGAATGCAATCTGTTGACATAATTTTAACAAATTTTGTTGCAGGATATTTTCTTGCCAACTCCTCCAAACATTGCATAAGCACTCCACACTCAGGGAAACTATCACAGAAATTGAAAGGAGATACTAAAGATCAATCAAATGAAACGAAGTTAAAGTTTAGAAATCCACAGCCACACACCACAGGAACTATAATAAATTACCTTTCCTTGTAGAGTATGACAACAACCCAAACATCAGGTGGAGCCTGAGAAACCTCTCTCACAAAATCAGTTCCTGAAATTGGCAACACTGATCCAAACCTTGAAAGCTTCACTGCTTCTCTCATCTCAGCTAACCTCTTTTTCCTATCAACATAAGACAAATCTTCAACTCAATCTAAACTACTTCAATCCTAAATATTCACCAAAATAGTAACTGACGATCAAGAGGAGATAAATAAGCAGAACCGAATTTATAAATCGCATTATGAGAGTGTAAAAGTTGTTTAAAGAGAGAATAAGAGCGAATTACCTGTATTCTTCAAGGAAACGATCGTCATCAAGATCCGCATCATCCTCGAGTTCTTCGAGCTCATCTTCAGTCTTGTTATCGAGCCATGATTTATCTTTAGGGAGAGAATCTTGATCAGGAGCTGGCTCGAAAGGAGGAGGTTTGAAGGCAGGCGGCTTTGGCGGCAGATTCCCAAGCTTTCTCTGAATATCGTCCCATTGAGTCGACGCTCCTTCCACGTCCTTGTACACAAAATGATAGTCCGCCATTGAATGTTAGCTTAGCTTTGGATCTCCTCCTTTCCAATGCTGTGGTTTAATATACAGTGCAGAGCTTCGATTCGATTCTATTGTATTTCATAAATCGGGTTGTTTTTATAACAAGTGCAAATTTCACTTTACTTCTGAGAATATAGTCTCATTTGCGCAAACTGACATTTTAGCTAGTAATTAACAGATTTCAGCCCTAAACCCAATTTAACGGGGTAAATTACACAAATAACCTTATGAATTTAGTGAAGGAAAAATTATACAAATTTGAAAATGTTAAATTAAATTAAAATTATAAGCAATATTAAAACATTTGTAAAGAACGCGTTTCTTCTATGGCTGGTTATAAATATATGGGAGTACTGATTACTGATTGGAATTGCTTCTACTTTTGACTTTTTTTCTATATAAAAAAAAAAGAAATGGAAACCATTTTTAAGAAGCTAATATTTTTTACTTCAGCTTCTGAAAGGGCAAAAACATTTCTGCAAGTTACCCAAATACCGTCTGAAATAGCTTTTAGAAACCAGAAACCAACAGCGTCTGAAATAACTTTTAGAAGCCAAAAACCAAAAGTCAAAAGTCAGTCTATCCAAACATGCCCATACATATTCATTCGCAAAAAGAGATTTTATATTTGAATATAAGAACAGAGAATTCAACCAAATCACTCAAAAACCATTCTATATATCTATACCAACAATTATAAGCATGTGCCCAATATTGGTAATAGCTCACATAAGACATTACACCTTACATTACCAACACCCAAAACTAATTATCAACCTGATTCTTCGTTCCCCAATCCCAAATCACCACCTTCCCCCAGAATCACCAATCCTTGCCCCGTTAAGTCCAGAATCTTGAATCAACAAACTCTTAGATTCACATCATATGCTTTGGTTTCAGAATTTACCAGCAATCCTTGGCCCCATCTTTTACAATACAATCACGAGGATGTGTAGAAGAAATTTTTAAATCTGCAGCTTTAAAAAGAGCGCATAAAATAGCTCATTCCAGGCATCAGGTACTCCAGGTAAACACCAGTGGCTGCAGTCTTGTCGACGACTATGTGATGATGCATTATGCGGATAACTATGTGATGATGCATAACGCGGGTAATAGTACTTCGATGCATGGCCATCTTTTCTAATAGAGCTCATTTCTGTCACATTTAATATATTTAAGTTCATAACTTGTGATTCATTCCAACGCTTACGTAGCACCTCTGCTACTATGTCAAAATGGATTGGGCGTGGAGCAGTTGATACTCCTAAGTAAGGGAGCTTTTCAAAGTGACAGGAACCACCATTGGTCCAGTCGCCATTTCTGTGAAACAGACAATCTTTCAGAAATTAGTTCAAGCCTGTTTGATGCAGAATGTTGACAAATCATAGCAATGTGTTTGAAGTGTAAAATAGCACCATCTTGGACCTATAATGATAGTAACAAATAATGGTATCCAGAATTTTTTAAAGTGATCCTCACCGGACACATAAAACATCCCAAATAAGGTTTCTACAAGCCATCCATGAAAATTAACACCTAAGGTATCAAATCAGGTAACTTGGCACTATGTAAGATCTAGCAGGAAGTTTTACAGGTTATGGCTTCTCTTCACAAGAATATGGTTTCACCAACAGGAAGTTTTTGTAGACTGCTCTATATTTAAAATGATTTTCAAAACGTTCAACAGCGGTGGCTGTAATTAAGTTCTTTTGAGTTTGAAAAAGTTTTGCTTCTGGTGCTAGAATATTTTGTGAGAGGAGGCAATGTATGTTTAAAATAAAACATAGATGTCTTTTTAATATATACATATCAAAGAATAGGAGAAAATAACAGCTATACATTATGATAAATGTTTATCTTCGTGTAATAATAGAAGGATGAAAGATTGATGTTGGAGCAACCATTTTAATCTAAAATGGTATTAGAAAATAAGCATATGATCCGCTCTCAATTAAATTTAATTTTTTTTAAAATATAAATTATAACACTTAAAAAATAATAATAATTTTTAAATGAATAAAGTGACATGGAACGTAAAAGTCATACATAAAATTAAAAGATAAATAACATGTTGAAAATATCAAATCTTGATGTTAAATAGTCATTTTGTTTTGGAAGAAATCAGACAGTGCTATTGGCTGCAAATATCGTAATTAAAGAAAAAATCGCAGCACTATAGGTTTGTCAACATAAAAAACCAGGCTGGTAACCGAAAATGCTGCCATGTCTAACATTGTATGGACAATCAGCTGACATGGACATCTAAGTAATAATGTGTAATAACTGGAACCACCTAGGAGCGCTTAAACATTGCCTAGATAGGTACTATGGGCATAAATGCATGCAGGAAGAGAAACCAGACATGAAAATAGAATTTTAAAGGAAGTTACAGATTTACCTGTAATGTAAGGGAGCATAGGTTCGAAAGAAAACTTTGGTTTTCTTCATATTCACTTCATTGCCGAGCCAAGTAATGAATGTGTCAATTGATTTACGAAATGCAGTTTCTACGCTCATCTCCATATCCACCTCTTCACCTTCTTTGAAATAAATACCCCTAAAAAAAGTTATCAAAAAATAGCCACTATTAATAACTTGATTGCAATGAATTATTATAGCTTCTTTCACTGAAACTGGTGTGAAATAAATAAACACGAGAAGCCATTTCCTTAAGAAAACTTAACAATTAGCAGTAGAGGTCACCCTGCTGCTGTAATCAGACAGGCAAAACAAAGTCTTGATTCTTTGATCCAGTGAGTACAAGGATTTAAAATAAATAAATAATAACAAAACCATAGGAGTCGGCTGCTTGAAATATCTAAATTAAATGACAATTTGCTTGAACTATCTCAGTAGAACTATCCTATCTGTTTAGTTCCAATCTGTACCCTGATTATCTAGGACTAGAACAACTATGATGCATCTTTTAATATCTTAGCAGAACTAAATCCTTCTGCATTATGATAAATTTTCCAAAACAAAATCCTACCTATACTTGAACTCATTCATTTTATAAACGAGATCATAGAAGGTCAACTCTAAGGAAAAAGTCCACATCTTTCCTCTCACTAAACTTGCCATTTTGTCGGGGGATTTAATTCTACAATTGATCAAATGTCTATATAAACCTACTTTCTTCAACTTCTAGCCATCAAGTAACCCATACAATAATTGGTGGAAAAATAAAAACAAACAGAGAAAGTTATGCATTAAAGGGATATATTTGCTTACAATTTAATAGTCTTTTCATAATTCCACCAGTGTCCAGAATTAAAAATCAGGATATCTGCATCTTTCCAGTGAGCGGAAGACCAAATCACTTGATCCAGATTTATTGTCATTTTCACTGCTTCAGGACCTGAATGAGCATTTTGCTGAACCACTAAAAAGGCAGCCCAGTAATATTCAATTGTGCAGTTATAGTCCATGAACTTGAAACCTAAAGCCCTTTTGTGCTTACTAATCTTTACCCCATCCAGCTCATATATTGCAGACTTGGAAACAGCAGGGGAAAGCATGCAAAGTAAGGATTCCCATTGGTTCCTTCCTATCGAATCACCAACAAATACAAGCCTGCGGTTTCGAAGCTTTTCTAACATCCTCTTCGCATCAAATCTATTCTAGACACAATACAAAAACAAATGTCAAAGAGGATACTTCAAGAACAAACTAGACTACTACACCCAAATAACAATTCCATCCATATTAGGAAATACTTAAACCACCATAGCAGCAGTGCTAAATACTTCACATAGCAGCAGTAATAAAAACAGACACTAATTTATTTAACTTTCTAATTTCACTCAATCAACACTTTCTTCATAACCAAAGCACAGAAGACAGATTTAAAGAATTAAAAAATAAAATAAAAATAATGATAACCTGGGCAAGTTACAATGTCTAGGCTGCCATCGCCACTTGGTGAAGTAAGTATCAGATCTTCCATTCTCCAAACAACGAAAGGATTGATCAATGAAAGGACAATCTGTGCTCCGGTACAGAGGATACTCATCATCCCAAATCCAATTACCTTCAAACACGTTACAACTCTCACCTCCTTCATCAAAAAATCCTAAACTTACATGTCTACCCAATGCTGTTGATGATGATGAACCCCAGTCAGAGGGTGACGAAAACTGCCCAATGTAAAACAAGCAAGCAATGAGGAAAGAAGTGACAGGGACTAAGCGAAGAATGATGGAGGAGGGTTCAAGTTGGTAGAGACGCTTGAACATTTTTTTGAACATATCAATGGGGGTCATTTTGTCTGAGACTGTGCGTCTCTGAACGACCCAAGCAAGTTCAGGAGTTCAGTGTCCATAAAAGAGACAGACAGGATTTGTATTTATAAGACCAAACACATAGTACATATGGAAGCAAGCATTAATGGTGAAACCATTCCAAAAAAGGAACTCTAAATTCACATTTTTCCCAGTTGGAATGAGACTGAAAGAGATGCCAGAAACTTACAGTTACATAATGGTGGAGTAGCTGAGAACTGCCCGGTAATACCTGTAGTATACACACAAAACGTGAAGCAGACTACTCCTGTCTGTGTCAGCAGTTTTATTGGATAGTGAAGGAAAATGGTTGAGAGAGAAATATGTCATTTCAGTTTAAATTAAATAAACAAAATTATCATTTTAAACTCCAGCAAAATTTTTATTAGATGTGGTGTCAATCACTGTCTCCACATTTCTTTTGAGGAAATGTTGAAAGTTTACACCTTTGTCAAGCCTCTCTGGGATGGGAATTGGCTTTACTGCTGTGAAGTATGCCGATTCTTCTAATTAATTGAAAACTTCTTGAAAAAGAAATCCATAGACTCTTTGTATCTGGGTCATTAAGAGTTTTAACATGAACTCTATCCCCTCGCTATTACATTGGCACATAAAACTAATATAGCACAAGAAATTAACTGCACAATTCAATAACAGGCAACGAAAAATTCCTTGCGAAAATTCCATTAACAATGTTTATAATTAATAATTCATCCGAAAACGCGAAGCACTCATATATACAGAAACCATCAGATCAACAATCAAAGAGACATAGTTTATGGATACCAAAAGAAAGCTTATACATAGGTAAATCTGACATTGGCTGCATCTCCTGTTTGATATGTCACAAAGGAATAGCTATGAAATGAAGACTTAAACAATATTGATACAGCAGCAGCAACCATTGGAACATGGAAATACCTATGAAGAAGGAGGAGGCGAAGGAGATGGTTCTCTTCTCAATTCCTTGACGACGGCAGCGAGAGCCTCGGGATTGAGACCAAGGTCACAGAGTGCGATCAGGATGGAGAGTGTGTGTCGATCTAGCCCTGTCTCCAGAATGTTCGACATGTGAAATGCAATGTCCAGCGATTCTCGGGCAGTTCGTGCAGCCTCAGGATCCATCTTTACTTTACCTACAAACTAAATGTTACACAAAACCAACCTTCAAAACCCTAAAATCTCAAGAGAAATGAACCTTCAAAAATTTTCCAGAAAAGTGCTGGGTCAATTTGTGTATTAAAATTTCAACTGTTTTCCAAGTCACCGCGAATTTATATTTCGGCTCTTCTTTTTTACTTTACTTTTTTTTTTTCTTTTTTTTTTCTTTTTTTTTCTTTTTTTAACATTTTCTTTTACTGTACTGCTTTCTTTCTTGTGTATTGATCTCCACTTCTTTTATATTGATCTAAGTTGAAACTTAAGATATTAATTTGTTTTTTCCATTCAATAACACCTATGACAACTTGTGACAACTGAAATTTCCGATTGAATCAAGCATATGATGTTTTAAATCGATGCCTAAGACTGTTGTGTTGTGCTAAATTTAATTTTACAGGAGGAACTTGACAGATGTTCACCCTATCTCAGAGGGCCAATCATGAAATCATTGATAACAGGAGACTCACAGATATGCTCAAAACTCGCTGGCAAATGGAAACATTTATGAACAATATCTGAAATACTCATTTCCTATCTAAAGTTTTCTAATTGTCTGATGTATGAACAAAAGAAAACCAAACAGACAAATGTAATGTTTATATCATCATGATTTGCTAAGAAACCGAGACTTAGCAGCAAGCCTGTCTTTATATATTGAACCTCTGAGGAACAGTATCGAAGTCATCAAAGTCAAATCTCTGCCGTTCTCTTCCTGCCTGAAATAAGGAATAGTTTGTTAGCAGATGAATAATTGCTATGATTCCTAAACAATGTTGATACCAACTCAATTGCTCACCTTTGCCAAGTACAGATGATCGCACGACAAATGTTCATCCATAGCAGTCAGTTTCTTTGACAGAGCCATAATCCTGAGAGATGAAATAACATATTGATCACAAAAAATAAATTAATTGCCAGAGAATTGAAACTGCAATTCTTTGGTTTGTGATTAAGATGTCAGGTTCACCAAAGTTGTCGCAAATTAGTTTATTCCATAGTAGATAGTGCAATGAGCTAACACAATAATTCAAATATAATTACAGTCATCAATTTGGGAAAATTTCAAATTTTTACAGGCCAGTAATATTCATACCTTTGAATTTTTGAGTCTATGTGCTCAATCATCTCACATGTTTTATATTGTTCAGGATCCTCAAGAAATCTAACCATTCCATCCTTCTGGTTAATTGTTGCATATATCTCACCATCTTGAATCTGGAAAATTTTACCAAAACTTGTAATATGTGTACAAGAGACAGGAGTACATCTTATGACAAAACAGTGGCACTATGAAATTACCATTTGAAGCACATGCATTTCTGCCTCCTTAGGTCCATTTAGCTGGACCGTGTTTGCAATATCTTGAAGGGAGAGAGTCAGATATGTCTGGGTCAGTCTCTGGATATTCTGCTTATACATGGATGAAACAACTTGCTTCACTAATCCAAAATTGTTGTCCTGGAAAAAACCAATCAGTCAGAATAACCTCCAGAAGAAAGTAGTTCGAACTTTAGAAATGCAACAACTTTATATGATGGAGAACTCACACTTTCAAATTTCTCCTTGTTTGTTTGAACATAAGTCTCCAACTCTGTAACTTTCCCAGTACTGTAGCTATTTGCCAATTCAATGTAGTACTATTCAAAACAAACCAGAAGAAAATCAAGCATGAGGCCAGATAAACAGATGCTTTACTTCCTACATCAAGTCCACAAAACCACAAGAATTGCTTGGATGGCCTAGATGGTACATACAACAAAGATGTTACACATCACAAATCATTGTGTTATGAGCCTTATTAGTTAGGGGTATTATTCTAAAGTTTATCTGCTCAGCATAATTAAGCAGGTTTAGCATTACTTTTCTAGAATGGTTTCATTTCTTTGTGATATCTCTACTTATAGAGATCCTGGACATCAAAACAATATTAAGCAATAATCTCAGTAGGAGAGAAAAAAGGTGTTGGACTCTCTCACTTAGCGAGTCTCGAGGTTGCTCCATGAAGTTTGGATTTAATTATCAGCGACATGTAAATTAAGGAGACAAAACAAGGGCAAGACCCCATTATTCAAGAGGAATTTCCTGTTCGTCATCTGGTGACGTCGCTTGCTCCCACAATAAGTACCATAATTGGAAAAAAAATTAATTCACTCATACATCATTAATTGGATAAATCTTCCATAGAATAAAATAAATACATATTCCAAATGAAGAGATCACAGCAAGGTTATAGAGTAATAAGGGCACACCAGATGCATATTCAGGACAGATCAATTAAGATGTCAACAATTCTTATCATTAACGTTCTCTTAAGCCTTTTAATGACAGAAGTTGCTTTAATTATACAGTATCATCAAGAATGGCAGAAAACAATGCACCATATCACATGGCTTTCACAAGGATAATAAAGATGACTGCATGATTATTTCCTAGTAAGTACTGAAAAGCTACAAGTTTTTCCTAAGGCTTTATACTTGTTCCAGAAAAACCAAGCATAAACACTAACAGAAGGTTTGAGGAGGTGAATAAAAGAGTTGCGGCTGATGTAAGCAGGGCACACACACACACAGGCTTCTGTGCTTTGCTGGTTCCAGATTTAATTCATTTTCAATTTAATCCAACTTCTGAACTAAGTAGAGGCTATCAAGCTTGTAGTTAAAAATCTAATGGGGAACTTGAAACTACAGTACCACTTGTTTTTGTAGGTGTAAAGAGGAAACCTAGAAATGAAACAATTGCGTAGGTATATTTGTCAAAGGTCAATTAGAGCATATAGATTAACAAGATCAATTGAAATTGACATCAGATTGCAACTAATTCACATTAACATTAAATCTTCCATTGAAACAATCATGAAGCTGGAAGCCATCGGAGGCCACTCAAAACTGTGTGCATTATGCTGACTAACGATAAGAAAAAGAATCTTGCTATATTATTCGTAAGGCAGGAATATCAGAGCATATGATTTTATTAAAAACAAAAATGAGAAGCTGAAGAATTCCAAATCATAAAGACTACACAAAAATGCAACTTTACCTGGGAGAAGTTTTTTAAATTCCTTTGAGCTGCTGATGAAGTATATTTAGGGAGACTGGTAGAGAACTGATTCAAAAACAAAAACCAATAACTGGAGGAGAATCCAACAACAAAGACTAAAAATAATCGTGCCCAAGTAATCATGTCGTGGATAACCCACATGAATCATGAGTTTAGCACACCACTTCAGGATCAGACCAAGATATATCTCTCATAACTTCTGCGATGACACGGTTGAAAGAAATTCAAGAACAAAGGAAGACATTATACCTGCCCATGGTGAATAAGGGAAACCAATATGTACTTTTTGTAAGCTTCACAAGCAATAGCATTAATTGTATTCATAGGAGCAGTGACAACCTAGATAAGAAAATTGATAGGTAGTTAGCATTCCTACATCAAACAAAAAAATGTATAATGCCAGAACTGCACTCAAAGAAAATTACACACATTGTGTAGAAGCTCCAGAGCTTTCCGAAAACGTTTTTGCCCAATGAATATCATCCCACTTTCATCAAATCATGCACCATTAAAATAATCATCATACTTAAATCCAAAGCGTGAGCACTTCTAAATGTTTAGAAACAAATGCAAAGCAACCTACCCATAATAGCAATAGAGAAAAAAGTCCCTTGGTAAATTAACCTCGTAAATATCATCCTCTAGGACAGAAAGACCAGTTTTATAGCACTTAGCCAATAAACACAGTTGAAGAAACTCGGGATGTAAAGCAGTCAGATGCTCGGA
Source organism: Cardiospermum halicacabum (assembly GCA_031304145.1). Taxonomy (NCBI): domain Eukaryota; kingdom Viridiplantae; phylum Streptophyta; class Magnoliopsida; order Sapindales; family Sapindaceae; genus Cardiospermum; species Cardiospermum halicacabum. The sequence continues at coordinate 4,688,167 of CM062398.1, read as the reverse complement.
TGAAGGCTGAATCTTGTGAATAGCTGTAAGCAATGGACCCACCCCTCTAATGGGAGCTTCAAGCAGCATCACCAGCTCCTTCAACTTCTTACAAACGATTATGACTGGAAACACACAAAAAATAAAATATAAAACTCATTAATAATACTACCCCACTAGAATTCTTCACAAAAAATCCCATAAAATACTCATACAGGTAAAGTATTAACATACACTTCTCAGACGCCAAGCGTATCTGCTCAGCTTCACAAGAGTTTATAAATCTAGCAATAAGAGGTACCAGTACACTGGCTCGCTCTTTTGTCATTGAACCGTACAAGCATGGCTCTCTGTCAGTACAAACAAAAAAATCAATACTCAATCTTCTCAAATAACCCAAACAAGTAACTAAAAATCCCACCACAAGCCCCACTAAACTAACAAGGTTAGTTGAAACTATGTCAATGTGAAAGAATCAACACAATTAACAAACTCTACACTCAAACCATCGACAAAACGCACTTCAGAGCGAAAAAAAATAAAAACATTAGGTATTCCGGAGACTAGATACAGGCACAAAGTAACGAGAATAAAAGCATAAGAACAGTAGTAGTAATGAGGAAGCGATTGAAAAGAGCAAAGTTGAGAATTACAAGAAGTAAAGGTAACCGAGAGAGTGTTTGGAGGGGTCGAGCTGGTCGAGGAAAGGGGACAAGCGAGCGGGGTCGGAGCGAAGTGAGTCGTCGGCAGCTTTCAAGATATTGTGAAGAGCAGAGATATCAGAAGCAGTGCTTGAGAGACCTTGGATCTGAGTCACCAGATTCTCCACTGACTGCATGTTTTCCGATCGATAACGCTGATTCTCAAATCCCTGCAACAAAAAGCCTCAGCTCTTACTTCTCGTTCTCTTCTCTAATTCGAATCGCCTAAATTTGAAATTTCGTATTAGTCCCTTGTAATATAATTAATATCTGAATATCCCTATTTATTGGGGATTGTTATTTTCCGCACCCTAATTACTAAAGATAACATTTTTTTTCCAAATATAACCTTATAATATTTTTTAATATATAATTAAATTTAATTCTACAAAATAAATTAATTTATTTTATAATTTTTTTATATCATTTGTATCCTTGAAAATATCATTTTATTTTTGAAGTTTTATAGTTTGATGTGATTGATATTTGTTCAGGATGACATTCTAAATCTTAAACTCTAATAAAATAAAATATCATAATTCTACTAGATATAAATACATGGTCGATACGGAGAACATCACATCATCTTTAATATTCTCCATAAACTTAATAAGATCTTAGTTTTTATTGAAATTATATTAACGAGAAAAAGAATGAGACTCATGATCATTCACTCCCACAGTACTCAAACAATATAAAACAATTAGTAAACTAACTATATATTAATCCTATATTTTTTTAATTATATAAACTGCTTTTGATTTGTAATATATTTACAGTAGTTTAGTAAAAATCAAATATGAATCAATTGAGGAGTTTTAATTTATAATGTATTTACAGTAGTTCAGTAAAATCAAATATGAATCAATTGAGGAGTTTTAAGGTAACTAGACAATTTTATAAAAATAAAAAAAATTATATTAATCATTAAATTAAGGGTAATTAAGTAATTTTAATATTATTTAAATAATTTATAATTTTATTATATTAAAATAGAAAAATAAATTGAAGGGATATTTAAAGTAATTATTTAAATATGTTATGGATATTTTAGTAATGTTAATGTTGAGTTTAGTAATTTTACGAAAAATAGCAACCATATTATTTTATTATAGTTAGTATAATATTATTTTGCCTTTAAAAGACTTATTAATATGATTGGCGCTTGGTAATTCTTGAGGTTTGTACTCTACATCTAAATAGATTCGAATTGTAATATTGTAACAGGTACAATTCAATTCCATAATTTATTCAATTATTTTGATTTCTTCTAATTTTTACGTAGCACTAAAAAGAATTAAAATAAAGTGCACAAAAGGGGAAACAAAGAGAGTTCAAACTTGGAAACCAACCTCAAGCTATTGATAACGTGTCCTTCCTAACATATTCATTTCTCAAAAAGAACAACACGACTAGCCGGTACAACATGTACAACAGGGGACGACTTAAAAAGAATGACCACCCCATCAATCTGGGATTCCAAACAAAGGACAACCCTATAATCCAATTTTCAGCTACTGCCCAAAATTACAATACAGCAACACTTTTAATGAACAAATTATCAACCCTATTTCAGTTGAAGAAAAAAAAAATGAATGACCAAGTCAATTAATATCAATGCTTCTATCTTTACAGAGTATGTGCCACTCTTGAAGAACAGCAGCTTGAAGAGCCAGATGTTCAGCTTCTTCTGCTGTCAACTTTGACAGAGTTGAAGGTCCTTTTGTTTTATCATCTTCACCATTTTGCTTTTCATCTTCCTTTTTCTTTTTATCTTCATCTTCCTCTTCCTCATCACTCTCTTCTTCTCCCTCGGTTTTTGGTAACTTTTTTGGTCGGGCTGCCTTTAGCAAGGCTATTCGTTCCATTGAGATTCTAAGACTCTCAGCAGCTGCTGCCTTCACTTCATCTTCTGGCATATACTCTACAGCTCCATCAGTTAGGTCATCCAACCAGCCTTGTAAATCAGAGCCAATCTCTTTAGTGATGGATGCATCAGAAGCTCGAACCACAAATTTACAGATCATGGTGGTTGTCTCATCACCCAGATCTACGTTTCTGCTCACCTCACTAGCTCCAAACACCATCATGCCCAGGAAGCCACCGTACCATGTTTTTGCAGCATAACAAAGCTGTTTCAAGAAATAAATCAGATTAGCTCATGAAGTTCAAGTACAACAAATAATGGTTAAATCATATGATAATTGGTAGACAAATAGTCGAAATGGTATGTGCATCAACCATATTAACCTGAAGACCTAACCTAAGATTTCTTTAATAATGAACAAATGACAGCCTACAAGTGTGCTAAATGTTTAACTTAAACAATATTTTGAGGTAAGGCTAACAAACAATGGATATTTTCATGCCATATAATATCACATCATTCATTGCACCAACTCCAAAGATTGCATTAATTCATAGGTAACAGATTCTACCTGAAACCCAGCTACTGCACGGATGATGTGGGAACAAACTGTATGGAAAGGCTTAGATGACAGGGATTTCAGTCCACTGAAAAAAGGAGAAGTTCCATACTGCTGAGCAGCAGTTGCCTTGAAGCCACTGCCTTCATAAATATATGTACCAGTTATCTCTACTATAGCTGGTAAACTGGGCCATAGTCGGAAAAATTCAACAGGTGAGATTTTATGGGGCAAAAGCAGTTCAGTCAGCGGAAGCTTGTATGGCTGACACCTCAAAATCACAGGTTCACCCAGTTCTGGTCTTAAGCTTCTTTTTTGTCTCATGATATGGGGATCCTCTTCAGCATAATCACCATCATAATCTCCTAAAGCACCACTTCCATAGAATGGGTAGTATAGCACTTGAACCCAAAAGGCGGACCTTTCAAAATGAGAAACACCCACTGTCACACTGCAGAGCACTGGGTCCTGGAAAGGCCATCAAGTAAATAAATAATGAGATCCCATAGAGATCAGAACAGATAAGGCAAGAAAGGTATATTGCAGCCTGGAAGTTGAAAGAAGATTACAGTGGCCTAAAACAGAAACAGCAAGAACTACTAATTAAATAATAGATCTTCATCTCCATCTCAACAACTCGTACCACTTAGAAATACATTATCTATATCCAGAATCAAAATGAGGCTTACCAAAAACATTTTAGTACATAATATCAGGTGAATATCAGGTGAATATTGGCTGGACTTCAGAAGAGTTACAATATCAGGTGAATATTGGCTGGATCTTTACAAATCCACATAATACCACATATAAATATTTTAGCACAGCATTTATACAAACTAGCAATTTCAATATCACATGCGAATATTCAAACATAATCCAGTGCCAGCTAAAAGCTACACAATGGAACCCATAAACAAATAAGAAAGATGGAGATGCATGACATAAAGAGGAAAAGGAAACCTGTGAAACAAGGTTACGCAGTTGCCTGACTGCTTGAGGAGATCCATTCATAAAATATAGAGATCCAGATAAACCAACCCGTATATCCACTCGATTTAGCTCGAGTTCAGTCAGATTAAGAACCTGCACCAGTTTCACCAATTGACAGTGAGATCATCCACATAGCTACCCTGACAATAAATATAGTCATGATAGTAGTGAAACAACAAGTTTAGAAACTACAACCAGATTTTCAGAACAATTTACCATGATTAAGATAGACCAAAGTTATGGAAAAATGCAACAAAATGTTTTAAACTAATTATATCATGGCATGTGATAAATCCCATGCTTAAAAAATCCGAACGATCTATGCCCCCATTCACTGACCTCTCAGTGGCACAAACAATACAAAGGTTGAGAGAGTCTTTACAGCACTCAGAAAATGCATAAATTTTACTTGCAAGGGAATATATCATTGCTCATCAAATGCAAGAATTTTATTTTACCAGGTCACTCTACATGTAAAAAATTATGGTATGAAATCTATACCCATGATATGGGGCTCAAAGAGTGGAATTTGTTTGCAATGAGTATGCATTTCATAAATAAGGAACAAGTGATACTAAACCATATATAACAACATTCTATTTCATACAAGCATCATGAACCTTAAAAATGACATGTATTTTAATTGAAATTACTTTACACTGTCAACTAACTATGAGATAACGAATCAAGTGACCAACAAAGCATTCAGATATAAATGGGAATAAATCCTAACCTTTAAGTGCAAAGTAATCTTTCCATCACTTGAATCAGCCAAGTGATATGCTTCAACATAGCATGGATCACTGCTCCCACTCAAGGTCAAAGCAGTTGGAGGAGCCTTTAATAGAGTAGAGTCTATTCCTTTAGTCAACAAAAGCGTTAATTCACTGGGGTCTGGCCTCCAGAGCTCCAAAATTGCCTTGTGAACCAACCCTTCCAATTTTCTGTCCTGAGCAGCAGATGCTTCATAAAACATAACAGTAAGTTTATGGTGGCTAAATGGATAATCCCCTCTTGCTTCACTAACGCCAGCCCACCTAACGAAAAGAATGGAGAAGATATAGAAATGAGTGGTACAATACACTTGCGCGAATCAAAAGATGCAAATTAGTCAGCATTCATTAGCTTGACAGAACAAACAGAAAAATAGAAATGCCTTATAATCTTCCTAGACAGGAGAAGTCATTGTAAGACAAACATGAGGGAGAAACAAAAGTTCAAAAACTAGTGATGAACAGTGAAAACATATTCCCTAGTGACAGAAAATGATAGGAAACACACACACACCAACAAAAAAAAAAAAAAAAACCCTTCAAAATCCAGAACAAAAACCAACATGGTAGATTTGCTCGACACTCACTTGCTATCAGGGTGAGTAAAAACATATTTGATCCTCTGTAAAATCAAACGGCTCTGATGTTTGGTCACAGAATCTGCCAAACTACTGTTTCTGAACTCCTCTAACTCTTTTGTTAGGAGCTGCCCAGCCCTAGCATTACGGGATCCCAATCTTTGAGAAGCTAAAAGAACAGCTTGAACATCTTGAAGTCTATTTGAAGTATTTGCAGATGAATCAGCATTGAATAGAACCTTGCGGATATTTGCAATGATGATGTTCAAAGCATCGTCAGGGTCATCAGCCAGAAGAGGATCCAGACCTTCCAAATCTATGTGTTCAGAAACAGCCCAAATAAGCCGAGCCAAAACTCTGGGGGTATTCACCTGACAAATTTACTTAGGTGTAGGTTACAAGGATTGATTGAAAAAACCCCCATTTATGCCAAGCAAAATACCAATCATAAAAAGACGAAGAAAACAGAAGAAATAAGTAATAAAAATTAATTGAAATTTAAACATATCACAGTGGAAATAATAATAATAATAATACTTGGGAATCCTTCTTTTAAGGAATTTTCGCTAATTAAGAATCTTTGCTATCTGCAAAATTAGGATGTAAAGTTTCTCTTTGATATTTTGTTTTCTAAGGAAATCTGATTTTTCTAGATCTCTAAGAGAAAATTTCTTTCAGTAATGATGATAAGCAGAATTTTTTTCCCCAAGGCCTGGAGGTTTGACTCTCTCTCTCAAAGGAGTCAAGAGATGAGATTCTCTCTAATAAAACTTAAGGTTCAAAGTTCTTCAAGGTGTCCTGCATCCAAACTAGATGTATAATAGAAATTCACAACTTTATGGTCCCAACAAAACAATAGAGGAATTGAATCAAAACTGCGGCATTGCAGCCAAAACTTTAATAGGACTAGGTTCTTCCTAAATTTTATGTATGGTTGTATCATTGTGTGCCATATCAAAACAGATGCTAAGCTGAGAAACAAACTATAAACTGTAAAAGAGCTCAGTTAATGCTATAAACTTGACAATTTTTAAATCCAGAAGCACAAAAATTAATTAAGCACACTAGACCATGAGAAATCATTACCAAATAGTAAACAGGTTGATAAAGTTAAATTGACTGCTCAACAAAACGTCCATACCTCACGTAGATCTTTCACAAGTTCACGTTGTAGATTCTGCAATCTTGTCTCATTTAAGATTTGATCCTGAGAAGCTCCATCTTTAACTCTCTTTACACCTCCTCTAGTATCGTATATATGACACAACCTGACGAGCAACTTCAAATAACAATCAATGGCATACGTCCTGTTGTCACAATCCCATTTAACACAAGGTCGACAAACTTCCACAACTTCCAAAGCAGGCTCTGTCCAATTTAATGCACCATAACCAGTTCCATAAGCTAAGGCTCCAATCACTCTGCTTTCCATACCCGAGTTCTTTTGTTCAGGCAGAGGGAGGGACAGCTGGAAGCAACTTTCCATTAGCGATGCCACTAATTCTTCTCTAAACAAGCTTTTGCTAGTTATACTAGTAAGATCTTCTCTTATCCTAGCATCCTCAAAAAGAGAAGCAATATCTGTTCCAGCAACAGGTTTCTGACCTCTTCGCACACTTTCTTTCGCAAAAAGGTCAACACAAAGAGCTGTACGGCAGATACAAGCTAATGCATGCATGCGGTCTGATTCTGCTCTCAAGTTTCTCACCATAAGAAGTAACTTCTTAAACAAGGAAACCTTCAAGCATAAAATTCAAAGCATCAGGTTATGCTAACATAGATAGCCTAAGAACTAAGATAGCCAACTTAAATTCAGACACTACAAATATCAATATCAATAACACTGTTTTCCATTGCCTTGTAACTAGAGGCTATTCTGCTGACTCTGTCGCAGCTAACATCCATTAATTACTCACCTCTACATACAGCATTTTTAAAATTTGCCACATTTGATTCAACCATTCAATATTATCAATTATTCATCATGATGTGAGTGTGTGTACTCCTCTGTGTGTATGTGGAGAGTATTGGAACAAACAAAGCTAGTGAAAGAGGACGTCACCTGCATATGAAGATCAACTTGATGTAAATTGGTAACAACAGCCCTAACAATGCTCTCTCTAGCAGACGAAAACTCCTGCCGGTCCCAAAGGGTCAAAATTGCAATAATCGATTGTGATGCCCACTCTGGCTTCCCTCCAGGCACATCAGCCAAATACAACATATTAATACCCACTTCAAAAATCAGTGCTGGATCCAACGAAGAAGCCAAAAAGGGAACTAAATGCGACACTACATCAGACACTCCTACGAGTTTCTCTGCAGTGGACTCAGCTTGAGCCCCATTCACTCCATTTGAATCCTTAGCCAACTTCCTGAAAACATCCACCCTTCCCGAAGCAACAGCTTTTACAGCAAAAACGAGTGGAAACACGGTTGCTCTGAAACTCTCCACTGGCAAAATCAATGACCGAGCCATCAAAGCGTTTCTCTTTTTCCAAACAAAATTCACCATGGCAGACACCCAATTCGATCGGATTGCAAGTGAATTCTCACTATCTACAAGCTTATCACCAGCTAATCTACTCATTCGCTTAGAATCGAACTCTTGAAAAAGCCTACCAACTGATTCAAACGCAACTTTGGAGACGTTATCTGCTTTGTCGAGCATGTTCTGACCGATACGGACCCACCAGTTGGAGACCTTGTCTAACAGATTAACATTGTTCTCGCATAGCGTAACGAGATCGTCGCGAGCAAGGATGCAGCCAAGAGTCTCGGTGATCGAGTGGCGGAGGTTGTCGGAGGAGGAGTCGAAACATCCGGAGATCTCGGCGTTGGCGTCAGAGATAAGCTTGGGAAGAGTATAGGAAGGGATGGCAGCGAGGCTGGAGACGGCAGCAGCGGTAACATCAGGGTCAGGGAAGTGAAGATCGGCGCGAATTCCAGAGCAGACAGAGTCCCATAGATCGGCCGTCAAGCGTGAGGAGCGGATTAAGTCGAAGGCGAGCTTTTTGCAGACGGCGGAGGCAGGAGCGGAGACGATTTCTTCGACAGCGGTTTTGGCGATAATGGAGATGTCGCGGCCGGCGGCGGATTGCTGCAGGGCTTGCAGGAGAGCACCGGTTTGGCGGAGAGCGTCGCTGGAGCGGAGGTCCGCTTGGATCTGAGCGAAGAGGATGTCCATTCAGAGTGGTGAAAAAATGAGCCTAGAATGGAAGATCCAAAGTCCCTCTGATTTGAATTGCTCACTGGAATTAGAACTCGGACAATTTCATAATTCTGTTCATCACTTCATTTCATCATTGAGAAATCAATTGAAGAATACCGTCTCGTCTGGTTTGTTGGTCTGCTCTGTCTATGCTCTACTATGTTTATTTTCCATTCCATTGCTTAAATTGGACCTGCCAACTTGGCTGCGGTGACGAGAGAAATTTACGGGCCGCCAAAAGGCCCCACAACAACACTCACCTGCATTTGTTTATCCACTATCACTACTCGAATCAGGGGTAAGACTGGAAATTAACCAAATTTGTTCCCCCAATAATTAATTACAACCCCTTATTCCGATTTAAATTAAAAGATGCCCATTTTTTTTTTTTAATCGGCTAAATAATTTTTGAAAATGTTCGTGGCTAATGGAATAAAAATATCAAATACAAGATATTTAAAAATATCATTTGAGTCACAATCTAGAAGATGAAACCAAATTCTTTCTCAATATTTTCCCAGATGGACTTTTAGGTATGGAATCCACAAACGCTAGACGTCTGATCTTCTTGTACGGCGCCACCTGTTCATACACACACATACAATTATTTTTAACAGCATTACAGTCTCATACGAAAACCAAAGAAAAATGCAGGAGGTACCTGTTTTGCTACAAAATTCATTATTTGCGCTTCATCAATCAGACGACTTTTTCTTACCACAAAAGCCATTGGCACCTCACCAGCATATTCATCTGGATACCTGCATTTTCAGTTTTCATATAGTTAGTAGTACATACTGTAACAGTCGTATATTTAGCAGCACAACAATTGAACAGAGTTTAGTCATACTTGGTGGTAGTGTCTTTGTAATCATGAGTTAAAATCATTTTTAGCTATCAAAATTCACACCAAGAGAAAATACACATAATCAATTTTATTTTTTTATTTTTTTTTTTATTATTAGTTTTCTTTAGCAATATAGTAAACTATAGAAATAAATCAGTCCAGGTTAATCAAATGGAAATTTACATACGGTACAACAGCAGCATCAGCAATGTCCGGATGAGATAGAAGCAACTGTTCAAGCTCTGCTGGAGCAACCTGAACATTTACATTAATATATAACAGCAATAATGTCATGTACATACAAATTTAAGAGAGATCATAAAAATACCTGGAAGCCTTTATATTTGATCAATTCTTTCAGTCTATCCACAACAAAAAGAAAGCCATCCTCATCAATGTAGCATAGATCTCCAGTCCTCATCCACCCATCTTTCAACAATGTTTCAGCAGTTGCTTTATCATCTCCGACATAGCCTGCAGAGTAACAAATTACATATTTGACTGCAGTTAGGAAAATACAATGATTTTGATTTACCCTTCATTATTCCAGGTCCTCTAATCCAAAGCTCGCCCTTTTTCCCAGGAGGCAATGCAGCACCAGTTTCAGTATCTACAATTTTGGCCTCAAAACCACCTGAATTGAGCCTCCCTGCTGAGCCCCAATGCTTGCTTTCTTCTGAGCTCAACATCCGAAATATCCCAGCCGTCGATTCTGTCAACCCATAACCCTTCAAAATGTGACAGCTGATCTCAATATCTATATATATAAAAAGCTATTGTTCCTTTGAAAATGGAACTTAAACAATACCATTCCCACCTTGATTTAAAACACACAATACCCTATATAAACAATCCATGCAGATGGTTATCCTTAGAGCTCATCCTCTTAAATTCAATTGAGTAAAAACTAAGAAAACATTCAAAATATGAGCTATATTTCTACTGTTAAGAACTTAACCTGTAGAAACCCAACTTTTGGAAACTTGGCGGTAAATGCGACTATAGAGTCCTTTCCAAGAGGAGCTGCCCCAACAAAGACTGCCTCAAGGGAGCTCAAATCGTAGCCGTCCGTTATCCCATCTTTAGACAAAGCAATCACCACAGGCGGCGTCAAAGCAGTATGTGTGACCTTAAATTCCTCCACCGCCTTCAACATCTTCTTCGATTCGAATCTATCCATCACCACCGACGTCTCGCACAATGCTACCGATCTCACACAGTATAAAAGCCCGAAAATGTGAAAAAACGGCAGCGTAAACAACATAATTCCCGGAGAGGACGACTCCCTCCGTTGCCAAGAACGATAAGCGATCTCAACTTGTACTATAAAGTTCCTGTGACTCAACATCACTCCTTTCACTTTCCCCGTTGTTCCCGAAGAATACATAATTGCAGCCAAATCAGATTGATTTACAGTAACTCGGTCTAATTCGTGCTTCGAATAGTTACTTACCGTTATAGATTCGAACTCAGGGGAGTCGATGAGGATTGTCTGATGCTTGAGCTGTGGAAGCTTGTGAGCGGTTGATGACGTGGCAAACGCGATGACCGGCTTTGATAGTTTGACGAGGCGGGAGAGCTCGGACTCTGTGTTGAGCGGATTGGCGGGAGAGACGATAACGCCGAGGGAGAGAAGGGAGAAGTAGATGATCGGTACTTGTACGGAGTTAGGAGAGAGGACAAAAGCGACGTCGTTTTTGTTGAGTTTGATTACTTTTTGAAGGTAAGCGGCTAAAGCATTGGTTCGCCGGATGAATTCGGAGTAGAAAATATGATGACCGGTGAGTGAATCGACGAAGGCGACAGAGTCAGGCCATGGTAAGTTGGCGCGAAGTGAAAAAGCGTGTTGACTGACTGAAAGAGGCGTGTGCTCCGGTGGAAGATCGATGGCGGGTCTGAGGCTGTGGAATGTATTTGTAAGTGAGTTAAAACCGCTCTTTGGATTGATGTGTTGCATGTTTTTTCAGCTTGGAGAGAGCCGATTGTTTGGGAGTAGAGTAGATGCTTGACAATAGCAAAGACAGGACATTATTTATTTATTTTCTTGCATAGTCAAACTTAAAGTAGATAGGACAATTTGAAAATGGACGGTCAAAAATTATCTATCAATTAGATTAAATTAATAAATTCTCGATACTAAATAAAATATACAATCCATCAACTAAATTCTTTTCCATGAAAATCTAAATTCTTAAACAATTAATTGACCCTTAATCTTCTTATAGATTCAGAAGATCCAAATAATAATTGATATCTGCCTCATGGAGATGAACGCCTCATCATCATCACAGCCTAGATGAATACTGAGATGACACAGCAACCTTCCTTAATTCCCTTCTCAATATTTTACCAGATGGGTTCTTAGGAATAGAATCCACAAATGCAACTCTTCTTATCTTCTTGTATGGAGCAACCTAATTAAAATACTTGCATATTAGAATATATGTACTTTCCAAGTATAATTTTTATCAACTATAACATTGCTTGACTTGAGTAGCTACATACCCGTTTGGCAACAAATTCCATTATCTGTGCGTGATCGAGGCTGCTTTGCGGCTGTCTTACTACAAAAGCCATGGGCACCTGACCAGCTGCTTCATCCGGATATCTGAAATTCATTTCACTTTCATTATGCAGCAAAAGTGCTAACGTCGATGAATACAGGGCACACTAATGAATTAACTTACGGTACAACTGCGGCATCAGCAATATCAGGATGGGACAGAAGTAATTGTTCTAATTCTACGGGAGCCACCTGGAACAACAATATATGAGCTAGCTGAAATTCTTACTCAAAATCTCAACGATATTCAACATCTGTATTGAATTACACAAAAGTATGAATTGATAAATGTCACCTGATATCCGTTATATTTGATTAAGTCCTTAAGCCTATCAACAACATATAAGTAACCATCCTCATCAAAGTAGCATATATCTCCGGTCCTCATCCACCCATCTTTTAACAGTGTCTCTGAAGTTGCTTTCGGATCTCCAATGTAGCCTGCATTAATAAAACCATCACAAAATTATATATATGACTTAATTTGATGATAATGTGGTGGGTGAGCGATTGGTATTGCTCTGAGTTTACCTTTCATGATAGTGGGTCCTCTAATCCAAAGTTCTCCTTCTCTACATGGAGGCAGCGCCTCACCTGTATCTGGATCTACAATTTTTGCTTCATACCCTCCAGCATTCATCTTCCCAGTCGATCCCCACTGCTCGCATTCCTCCTGCCCAACCGTTCGGAAAATCGACCCTGCCGATTCAGTCAACCCATAACCCTACAATCCATTCCATTTCACCCTCATTAGTAATCTGTTATGGTCAATTTCTTATAGGTCAAAACATCATTCAAAATCACATCTATTTAGTTGTCGGATCTTATGTAGTATACTATTATAATAAATTTTAAATGTGGTTTAGGGTAGGTGGATATGCAGAAAAAGACAAAACCACAATTTGCAGAAAACTAATTGCCTTGACTAACTCTACTCTAGGAAATTTAGTTGTAAAAGCGGAGATGGCATCTTTCCCTAGTGGAGCGGCCCCACAAAGTATCCCCTCAAGAGATGTCAAATCATAGCCGTCCGTTAACTTAGTTTTCGACAACGTTACCACCACAGGTGGAGTCAGCGCCGTGTGAGTAACCTTGAACTCCTCCACCGCCTCTAACATCTTCTTCAAGTCAAACCGCCCCATCACCACCGCTGTATCACTCAACGCCACCGATCTCAGACTAAAAGAGAATCCAAACATGTGAAAATACGGCATCGTATACAGCACAACCGCCGGAGACGGAGACGAAGACTCAGACCGTCGCCAATTAGAAAACGAGATCTCCACTTGTGCTATTAAGTTCCTGTGAGTCAACATCACTCCTTTCATTTTCCCTGTCGTTCCCGACGAATACAATATTGCTGCCAAATCGGATTGATTGACTTTCACCGGATCTAATCCGTGCTTGAAATTTGAACTCACCATTACAGATTCGAACTCCGGTGAGTCGATGAGGATGGTTTGGTGCTCGAGCTGTGGAAGCTTGTGAGCCGTTGATGACGAGGCGAAAGCGATCGACGGCTTACATAGCTTAATTAACCGCGAAATCTCGGACTCGGTGTTGAGTGGATTGACGGGAGAGACGACGACGCCGAGTGAGAGAAGGGAGAAGTAGAGGATCGGTACATGCAGGGAGTTTGGTGAGACTACGAAAGCGACGTCGTTTTGACGGAGTTTGATTACTTTTTGAAGATAAGCTGCCAACGAATTAGTCCTCTGGATGAGTTCGGAGTAGAAGATGCGTTGACCGGTGGTTTGGTTGATCAGAGCAACTGAGTCGGGCCATGGTGAGTTGAGTCGGAGCGAGAAAGCGTGTTCAGTGGCTGAGAGAGGAGCATCCTCTGGTGGAAGCTCGATTGGAGGTCTGAGACTGTGAAAAGTTTTTGTGACCCGATTGTAACCGCTTTTCGGATCCATGTGTTGTTGCTGGTCTTGGTCGATTGTAGTTTATAATTGTGGACGATGGTAAATAGCGTTGAAAATGTGTCTGTAAGTCTTTCAGTGGCTGATGACCATCTGAAGATCATGCAAGCCCGTTGGCAGAAGAGTTTTTACACATGGAAAAATGATGCATGTAAAATCAGTGAGCATCGAGATCTCTGCATAGACATGGCCAAAAATAACCGCGAACTCGGAAGTTGTATCCGTGACGGGTTCGAATTTGTGGATCCTGGATTTAGTTCATGGGGTACGGGTTTGGATCACCCGATTCCTTGAACCCGCCAAATAATATAATTCCAAATTAAGTTATTTTATTTATTTATATTTATTATTTTTATAATAGATATAATGATATATATATATATTAATATATAGTGTTAAATTATTTATTTTTAATATAGTATTAATTTTTATAGTGTATTTTAAATATTATTTTTATATTTTTAATTTAATTTATTACTAAATAAATATAAAAAAATAATTTTTTAATTAAATTATATTTAAAAATAATTAAGTTTGATTCATTCAAAAATGTAATTGAGTTTATATTTTATATTTTATATTTTATATGTATACCAATAACAATTTATTTCCAAGCTAATGAGTTAATATCAAAATATTCATTTTTTATAATTTGATAATGTTTAGAGGCGTAAGTTTACTTATTTTTAAATATTGTGTTTGCGGTTTATTTTTTAGTTTATATTTTACAAATTATTTATATTTTTAGTTTATATTTTACAAATTATTTATAGTGATAGTATCTGAAGGTTTTTTTTTTCTTTTTTAAGTAAAGAAGATTTCAAATGTATAGATAATGTGAGAATATAAATATTTGGTGATTAGACACCTACAAATAACTTTACATGAAGAAATTTTTTAGAGAAATAATAGAAGCGTTTTTTCTAACATTGGAACATAATATTTAAATACAAGATCTCGCTTTTACAATTTGAAAGATACCATTATCTTTCGTGCAAACATAAAACAACGTATTCATTTACCTTTTGTTCAGATCGCATTCCACCATAAACTCTCAATCTTCAATACCACTCAAATGACTGTCGAACAACAATTTCCATTGTGTCTCCGATCACTAAGGTGTAGACAGAACAAAATAAGCCTTCATAGATCCAACGCGATGGTGGTAGAAGCTACCATCTTCACCGGAGAACGAAGGAGATCTACTTCCTTAATAGCGAGAGGAAAATAAAAGTAGAAAAAATGTAATAACAACAGACATAAGCTATCGTAGAAGAGCTAGGTGAAGAGTGCAGAGAAAGTTAGGTAAATAGAGTTGAGAAAGCTAGATGAAGAGAGTAGAGAGAGGGCCAACCGAATAAGGGGAGAAGATTCCCCTCCCCGGCTGGTAAGACGGCTGTTAGGGTTTTTGAGAAATTTGGGAGAAATATATGGAGTGAGAAAGTCTTTGTGGCGGATAGAGAAGAGATATGTTGTCATATTATCTGAAATTATTGAAATGTCCATAGATTGATTTAGTGATCAGAGATCAAAACCAAATCTTGCAATGTCACATATGGACAAAGACATATATGATTTGTATGTGGTATTTTAATCATATATAATTGAGTAAATAATTATTTTTGCAGTTATTATTTAATCTCATAAAATTTGCAGAAATAACACACTCTATTGTTACTTGTTTCATGATGTGTGGTCAGAGTAATTTCAATATAACTTGGTAACTGTCTACAACTGTAATGTGATATGGGCATCTAGGGTGTGCATTGCATCCCAACCAATAGCCAAAACACCAACATTCTCCCACTCAAACAATAGGCAATTAGTTCATAACTGACAACTAAGAAGCATTATGAATACAATAAGTATTCAATCGATTAACTTTTATACTTGCAAATAATTGGTGTGACCAAAATGAATCAGTTTCTTCAATGCTAAAAGAACATTCTTTAAATTTATTTTCCATATCCTAGACTACTTACACGAATTCAATTTAGACACGTTTGGTCCCATTAAACCAGTTCTGACCTTAGGGGTACTCTATAATCACTATTGTGTCCCTGGAAACCACAGTTTGTTAGTGTGTGATAAGTGTGAAAACAGTTAGTTTCTTTCGATCTACTTTAATTCTAAAAATTAATAAAAAGTAATTGACATCACAGACATGCCATAAATACCAAATTATCATGGTCATAGAAATACACGCCAATTACACAGTCATTACCCTAACACTCCAAATAAAAGAGTAACCGTAAAAAGGATTAAATTAGATGGAACTTGTATAATAAGGAGCCAAGATATTCTCATTAATTATCTTCCATTAGATCATCTATAAGCGTGCATAATATAAAACAGCGCACGACAATGAACATTACCATATTTAGAGGCGCGTATGTCAATATGTCATTATACAGACGATGACATTAAGCTATCTAAAAAACTTGATCGCTCCCACTAACCAAGTCTATTGACTCTAAAGTTTAGTCTAGCTGGTCAAGTTTCATGATCATAAGAGTTCATAAGCGATTCTTTGTTATCATTGGAAGAATATCATTTTGACTACATGTCAAAAGTGACTATCTATGCACTTTTCTTAAGTTCTGGAACATTGTTGACACATTTGAATATAGACTAATAAACCAAAACGTTTACAACCTATGTAAACCTGGCGATCTAGTGTGTTTTGCAAACACATCTCTAGTAGCTTTAGTAAGTTGATCTACTATCATATCATGCGCTGATATATATCTAAGGTTACATTCTTTTTTTGTCATTATATCACTGACAAAATGGTACTTTGTCTCTATATACTTTAACTTACTTTGAAGTTTTGCATCTTTAGTATAGGCGATCGCGGCCTGACTACCACGGTATATAGTAATCAACTGTGACTCACTTTCGTCTAAGTTTAAATCATCTAAAAACCTTTTGACCAAACAGCTTCCTGCACACCTACTGAGCAACCTACATAGCGCAGTATGCTTCCATGGTGGATAGTGCTATGTAGATTTGCTTTCTGTTTCTCCAAGAAATCGCCATTTGAATCTAAATGAAGACATAATAAGAAGTAGACTTTCTTTAATCTAAGTCGTCACCTCAATCAGTATCTATATATCCAACCAATCAACTATTACTACATTGGTAACATAAAGCATAATCAGCGGTACCTTTTAAATAAGCTAGAATCCTTTTGACAACTATCCAATATTTATTTTCTGGATTTGATTGATATCTGCTTACCAGTCCAACTACATAATAGATATCTTCCCTAATACACATCATTGCATACATCAGACTTCCAATGGAATTTGCATACGGTACTCTCTGCATCTTCTCACGATCTTGTGAAGTTTTGGACATATTTCAAGACTAAAAGTCTGGCCTTTTGAGATGGACGTGTCCATAGGCTTGCAGCCTGCCATATGGAATCTTTAGAGGATATTGTGTATGTAAGACTCTTGCAATAAATTCAAGAGTCTCTTGTTTCGATCCCTTAATATTTTGACTCGTAAAATATAGGCAACTTCACTCATATCCTTCATTTCAAAAGTCGTTGATAACCCGTCTTTCGCGATAAGAATGACTTTGTTGTTACATATCGGGAGTATGTCATCAACATATAAAGACAATAAAATAAAACCATCATCGAACTTTTTAAAATAAACACAACAGTCCTCTTATGACATTTGAAATCCATATGACATAATTGATTTATGAAATCGTAGGTACCATTGTCTGGAGGATTGTTTGAGTCCATAAGTGGACCTTAAGAGTTTACAATTTTTTCTCTCTTTGCCTTTAGTAACAAAACTCTCAGGCTGTTTCATATAAATATCTTCATTCAGTCTTTCATTGAAGAAAGCGGTCTTAACATCATTTGATGTAATTCCAAATCCATATGTCCAACTAAGGTTAGAATAAGGTGTATTAAAAAAAATCTCACCATAGGGGAGACTGTTTCTTCGTAGTCTATACCCTTTTATTGGGTAAAACCTTTTGCCACTAATATTTTCTTATATCTCTCAATTGAGTCATCTGTCTTACGTTTAACGTGAAGGACCCATTTATTTCTAATGACTTTTCTACATGGTGTAAATTAACCAAATATTAGACTTGGTTACTTTTCATCAACTCTATTTCCTCTTCCATGTCTTTTATCCATAAATATTTGGCTGGTAAATCGAGAGCTTCTTTCACACTCTTTCACATTAAGTTTCAAAACGTCGTCCAGGATTCAGAATTTTTCTACCTCTTCGAGTCAATGACTCAGACATCGAAGAATCAGGAACCCATCTCTCCTACCGGGATATATTTCTTTTATCCGAAATTTTCATTGGCCGCAAAAAGGTGGGGGCTTCTAGAACCTTATAACTATTATGGAGTCGGTAACTGCCTAACAGAATAACTACCTTATATGTTTTGGCAAGTGGGGGGCTAGCTTGGATATTCGAATTTTCTAAAAGATCAGGCTGAATTATGTTTAGAGATGGCAATGGGTGCAGGTGGTGCGAGTTTGGTCAAATCTGCACCCTTATCCACCGAAAAATAATTGGATCCAGATCCTTATCCACGAAAATCCGAGGGTTCGGATGCGAATTTTAATTCACGGGTGCAGATGCATCCAAGATCAATCCACAAATTCATATTATTCAAATTAATATAAATCCTAAATAAATTTATAACTTTCATATGAAAAAAAAAGTCAATCCAATATTCATTATTAAAATAAAACCATTAGAATTTAAAACAAACACATAATCAAATCATCACATAAAATCAATTAGAAACTATTCAAGAGAAACAAACTCATTTTATTAATATATATATATATATAACTTTTTGCGGATGCAGATTATTTTCGACATCCACACCCACCCACGAATCCTCAACGGATTTTTTTTAAACTCTATGCCCGTCCGTAAACTCATTTAATTAAATATGTACCCACCTATTGCGAGTGGATATATGCGGATTTGTGGGTTTGAGGATTGAATTGTCATCCCAAAATTATGTTAGATTTTCTAATAAAATTAGGATATCTATTGGGAGGGAGGTTTTCTATATATATATATATATATATATATATATGTGTGTGTGTGTGTGTATAAAAGGGAGATTTCCAAACAACCACCGCAGTTTTGGCCTATCAACAAAAAACCCTCATTTGTTTCGTTTTTAGCCAAAAATCCTATTTTTGTGTTTATTCATCCAATTTACTGTTTATCCGTTAGTGATGAACAGTAATCGATGGACATTTTTATAATTTTTGTTTAAAAAAATTCTATTTTTTCCATTTCTTTTTTCTTTTTTTATTTCTTTTCTTTTTTTAAAATTTTATTCGGTCCATTATTATTTTCTCGATTTCATATATTTTGTGTGAGTTTGTTGTTGTTTGGTTGAAGAGAGAGGGGGGAGAGGGGAGGGAGAAGGAGAGATAGTACAATAGGAGAATAGAAGAAATAAAAAGATATAGGGAAAAATTGTGAGAACGAGAAGAAAAAAGAAAAAAGAAAAATAAAGAGGAAGGAAAAAAAGGAATAAAAAAATTTTGGAATTTGTTTTAAGAAAAAATTAATGAGTAGTAATAAAGAAGAATAAAAGTAATAAAAGATGAAGAAAACTTAAAAAAGGAAAAGAATTTTTTTTAATTAACAAAAAGAAATATATAAAAATACATTCGGTTACTGTTCATTGATGAACAACAACTTAAATAGAAAAACACAAAAAGAGAGTTTTTGACTAATAGGTCAAATCCGCAGTGTTTAAGATCTCTCTCTATATAAATAAGAAAATCATTAATTTTACATAGTTTGAGATTTTGACGCATAACATATATGTGACAACCATGGTCTACTCAAAATATGCCACGTAACATTTTCAAAATGATTTTTTTAAAACTCTAATTCATTCAATATTTTATTCCATGCTTCATTAAACTTTCAAATGAGACTTTTTCTATTTCTTCTATTTTTAATCTATCTATATATTGATTATGTGAATAGACATGCTATCCTTAATGTTTCTTTTTCATCTCTTCCATTAACTCAATTAACACATGACAATAAAATATGTAACTCATGTCATAAAACCTAAAAAAGATAAAAGACTTCAAAATCCATGTTTCTTCATTTTCCTAATTCGCTTAATCAACCTCTATTTTTCTCTTCACTTTCAATAAAAATTTGCAATTTATTTATAATATTTTTTCTTTTGTTGTTTTACGGGTTGAGAAAATTGCGAGCTGATAATGATATAAGAAAATCGTTAGTTACGCAATTAGCTTTAAGCCATCGGAGAAAATCAACTTATGCTATAACCATACTTAATAATGACTATCATTCAACAGAAAATGGAAAGAAGAAGTAGCACAAATCTCTTACTCCTTTGGCTCTTTTCTCGTGACAATTTTTTTCTTTCAGTTTTCGCCTTTTTCCCTTCTTCTCCGGGACGTTCTTGTTTGTGCGTTTCTCTAGATCCACCAGTTTAAGACAAAGAACAAGACAGAGACGAAAAAAGAAGTGTGATTAAAATTAAAATATGAGATTTGAAATTAAAGGTGTAGCTGCTATTATTGGACCACTAATGGCAGAGGAATCAGCTGGAAAAAAAAAAACAAACAAACAAACCAATGGAATGAATTTGCTATTCGTTAAAGCTCGTTAAAGCATTATTCCGTTCCTTAATAAGTGTGACTTATTCAAATATGCATGTTTTAATATCTGATAATGAGTTTTAGTATATGCTAATGAGTTTTAAAGATTTGATCGATCAACTTTCCTGTTAACTATGGTCTGATCACGTGTTAAAATCCACGCGGGAGAAATATCACTTGAAAGTATGTTCGTTGAACAAGTGGCTTTGAAGAGAAATGACATCCAATAAAAAAATTCTAACTCTACGATACATGCAAAGTAGTTCTCACGCTCTAACTCTCGAAATCTCATTTATATTCTTCATTTTATAACTTCAATTCATTTTAGAATGTTTTTTAACTCTATGTAAAACTTTTGACTTTTTCGAAAATCAATTTGTGTAAAAGTTTAAAATACATATATATTTATACTTACAGAACAAACTATTAATATCAAATAATTTATACTATTTTAAATAATTTTAATAAAAATAATAAAAAAAATATATATATAGTGCTGCACTCAGTCAATCGAAAAATAACACAAAATTATTCATACATCACATCATTATAAATAATATAATATTTTAATTGTTAGTGTATTTTTTTTCGTGTGATTATTTTTCAATAATTATTTTAAAAAGTTTAAAATAATTATACACTAACACTTAAACTTCTGGTGACTTTAAATTTTTTTTTTATTTTTTTTGCTATTTTAATATTTTATTTTATAAATATTAAATTATTATAATTTTTAATTATATATAATTAAAAACATTTATCATTAAAAATAAATATTAAATAATATATATAAAAAATTATTGTAAGTATAATCCATGTAAATATTTTACCCGTCCATCTGATCAGAGATATTTTTCTCTTTGTACAAATAAATTAAAAAAAGGAAAAAAGAAAAAAAAAGGAGTGGGTAACAAGTGTAGCGAAGGGTTGTTTGTTTCCCTCCCACGCGAAAATCCAACGACATTTCTCTATCAACCGGATTACTCATCTGCATCTCTTATCTCTCTCTGCCGATAATACCATATTTCATTTGTTTCTACAAGCCAATTACTCAAATTCTAGTCAAAATATCTTCGTTTCACTACTCTTCCTCATCCATGGAGGCTTCTTGTTCTTTTCGAACCAAATGTTCCTCTCCACCGATTCGATCCTTACTTCATTCTCTCTCCACCTCACCCACCGTCTCAATTTCACTTTCCTCCAATAAAACCCCTAAGTTTGGTCCTTCCCTGCGATTCGTCCGCCGCCGGAGTTCCTGCCTCGCCTCCGGCTCCGACACTCTCGTCTCCAGCTCGCGCGAGGTCGTCAGCCGCAAAGAAGACGATGTCGGCGACTTGAAAAATTGGATGCACGACAACGGCCTACCTCCCTGTAAAGTTGTTCTTCAAGAGAGGCCTTCTCTCGACCATAAGCACAGACCTATACATTTCGTTGCCGCCAGTGAAGATCTTAAGGTCTCGGTCTCGTGATTTCAAATTTTGAGTGTTTATTTCAGTTTCGAATTTGTTGATTTTTTATTTTATTTGTTTTTCTTGAAGCAGGCCGGTGACGTGGCGTTCTCGGTGCCGAATTCTTTGGTGGTGACGCTTGAGAGAGTTTTGGGAAACGAGAGCATTGGTAACGTACATTTATTCTATTTTGGCTGTTTTCGTTTCAAGAAGTATGTAGTGTTTACCTCTAAATAACTTAAAATCAGATTGGTTGAAGCTGTTTCTTTTTCTCATGGACAGCGGAACTATTAACTACTAACAAGTTATCAGAATTGGCATGCTTAGCATTGTATCTAATGTATGAGAAAAAGCAAGGTAAAAAGTCATTTTGGTATCCCTATATCAGAGAGCTTGATCGCCAGCGAGGAAGAGGCCAACTGGCCGTTGAATCTCCACTTTTATGGTCTGAGGATGAATTGGCTTACCTAGAAGGTAGCCCCACAAAGGTACTTCTACATGTCTTTTCCTTTTCATATGAAAGATGGATATTGATATCCTTTTCCTATGTAAGGCTGAAGTTCTTGGAAGGGCCGAAGGAATAAGGAGAGAATATGAGGAGCTGGATACTGTCTGGTTTATGGCTGGTTCTTTATTTCAGGTTACCCACTAACATTTAGTTTTGTGACATTGGAGGAGATTGTTTGTTCTTTGTTATTGATTTACGTGAAGGTTGTCAGGTTTTGACATTGGTTGATTACTTTCCCTTTCTTGCAGCAATATCCATATGATATACCCACTGAGGCCTTTACATTTGAGATTTTCAAACAAGCTTTTGTTGCTGTCCAGTCTTGCGTGGTACATTTACAGGTAATCTTCATTTTTGACCGGAAAAACTTGATTCATTCTTCTTTTGATTACTGGATGCAAAAATGAATTGATAGATTGTGATATACATGTTTACACATGTACTAATTCTTTTACCTTAAAAAATGTCAAACGTCCATTGGTCACATTTGGATTTTTTTTTTCAGGCTCAAGATCTTTAGCCTGCCACCTGTTAGACCATAGATTTTTGTCTGTAATGGTAGTCATAAATATATCTTGTTCATCCATGAACCTGGTTAGACATGAGAAAGCTACAATTCGTTTTCTCTCTCCTCTTTCTCCTCTCCAAATTTTAACTCTACATTCAAAATGCATTGAATGCCTTTTTACCCTGTTCCTGCCAGTTGTTAAAATATGGTAGGTTGATAATATTGTTACTTGTGAATCCTATGCTGAGTAGAATTGTTTGAGTAAACACGGTTGCTTTTTTCAGTTTCTGCATTTCTCAGGTTTTTATTTTATTTATTTTATTATTATTATTATCATTATCATTTTTTAAGTTCTATGATTTCACTGCCTGAGCTACACAGATTGTTCTATCTAAAAAATGAGGCACTTAATTGATAATTGGCGTGTACTTTTAACTCAGAAAGTCAGTTTAGCTCGGAGATTTGCGCTAGTTCCTCTTGGACCTCCTCTGCTAGCTTACTGTAGTAACTGTAAGGCGATGTTAACTGCTAGTGATGGTGCTGTGGAACTGGTGGTAGATCGTCCATACAAAGCTGGGGAATCTATTGTTGTATGGTATAAAGATCTTTCTTGTTCGGCTATGACAACATGCTGCTATTTTAGTTCCTTTTCAATCAGATGAATTTATCTACTTGTTTGTGGCTGGAAAACTGAATTCTACTTGGTTTGAAGGTGTGGCCCACAGCCAAATTCCAAATTGCTTATAAATTATGGTTTTGTGGATGAAGATAATTCATATGACCGTTTAGTGGTTGAGGTGAAGTTTTTGCCTTTTGCTGTCTCATATTTGCAAAATTTGCTTTCTAATTTATTAATGCTTTGTGTTCTTCACTACCCAGGCAGCTCTGAATACTGATGATCCTCAATATCAAGATAAGAGGATGGTTGCCCAAAGAAATGGCAAACTTTCCAAACAGACTTTTCATGTATGGATTTAAGTTCTTTTACCAGAAATATAGTAACCTGTGCTTGTGAATATATGTCAGTAATTTCAAATGAAAACCATCTGTGTAGGTATATAAGGGGAAGGAGAAAGAAGCTATTGCAGATATGCTTCCTTATTTGCGGTTGGGCTACGTTACAGACACATCTGAAATGGAATCTGTCATTTCTTCTCAAGGCCCAGTTTGTCCAGTACGTTAACTCTATCCTAACATTTTGGGTGCCTAACCATGTATGAATGTCAGCAGAATTTACATGAAACACAAGACACAAATGGCAAATATACTTAATAAATGGTCAATAGTTGCAGCTGTATTACTAGGAAATATTTTTGCGTTTGCTCCTTCTACCTCCTATTCATGTTAGGAGTAATTTTGGGATCAAAATCAGATGGTTAGTGATTGACGTGGCTGTGTAACTGCAGATGTAAAAAATTATCTAACATCAAGTTTTGTACTAGCATTACATATGCTGGTGGTCCATCTAAACAATGTGATCAATGATTCTCATTCTCAACCACCAGGTGGTAATTGTTATATTGGTACAGAAACTGAACCATTTTGAACTTGTTTGGATTTTATTAATCATACAGGTGAGCCCTTGTATGGAGCGTGCAGTTTTAGACCAGCTTGCTGATTATTTTAATTCGCGGTTGGCTAGGTATCCAACCACCTTGGCTGAAGACGAGACATTGGTGACTGTCTACTCTTATCAACTGTTGAATATTAATCCAAGAATGTTGCTGAATGGATTCTGATCAGGTTTCTTTTCTTTATGCTAGTTGGCAGATCCTGCGTTGAACCCAAAAAAAGGGGTTGCCACTCAGCTTGTTAGATTGGAAAAGAAAGTGCTCCATGCATGCCTTCAGGCAACAGTTGATTTAATAGACCAGCTGCCTGATCACTCTGTATCTCCGTGCCCAGCTCCTTATGCTCCATCATTGGAGTGAAAGGGTATGATTCTGTATCCTCACCTATGGGTATTTGTTTGCACCTGTACCTGAATACACTCTCTCACAAACTTGTATAGTTTTTATTCTTGATGGGAGTCTTTATCTGAAATCAGGTGTACTCTTGTGCAAATACTATGGATCTAGTTGTACTGCTAAATTGTGCAACTTATCTGCAACTACTCCGGTTTATAGTTCAGAACAGGTCAGTAGATTTAAACAACATTTTTCTAAATACAGCATTTTATTTATAACTCCAATCCCTTATCCATACATCATCAACCCTCTCCTTCAACACGAACGCAGCAAATTCAGCTTATAATCTCAAGTAATAAACTAATCCTGAAGATTTACCTTCAATAAAATTGTTATATTTTCATGTTTGCCAGGTTGATTTTTGTGGGGCCACTGATACTGAACAGGAACGACTTGATGGAAGTAATGTTATCTGCTGTTGGAAGTCGTAGCAAGATAATTATTGTTATGTTTGTTTGATTTGCTGAAGTTGTGTGGCCTCATTTGTTTCTTTTTTGGTTAGTTGACATAAAATGATAGAATTCCCAGATTTTGCTGGAAGGAATACAAAGTCCAGTAGTCGTTGTACATATTTAGTCATTCTGTGTAAATGAATGTGTGAATGACTGATTATTGTGCATTGTATCTCTGTAGTCTGTGTAAACTGTACTATAGAAGTGATGCTTCTTTCCGTATCGATCGTGGGAACGCTGTTACGCATGTTTACGACCTCACTCAAAACAACAAACCTATCAATCCATTCACTTGCTCAAAATGAGGCAGTATTATTCATGGGATTGCTATTCATGTTAGCATTTTGTCTTGAGTTGAGGGTGTAGATGTTCCATTTTACTAAAATGAGAAAATAGATTTTTTTTTTAATAAAAATCAATGGCATGGGATGATTTGGATAAATACAAAATTAGTTTGTCTGTTTTTAATTAAGACTACAGCTCGACTAATGATACAAAAATGAATTAACCTTAAATATATTGCCCTCGTATAAATCTGATAATGGAAATTGAACAAACTTTTGTATGATCTTCATACATGTAATTTAGTTCTCCACAATAATGCAGAACTGAAAAACAGAAGAAGTTACATGAGATCTGAACATATTTTAAACAAACTAACTAAACATAAGTATTAGTCCACCAGGATAAGCTGAACCTTCTTGGTTTGTAGATAGCCAACCACATTATGCAAGGTAACTGAAAAAGAAAAAAATCCAAATAGATAAATAAGTAAGATGTATAGAGCATTAGCAGACAAGTATGTATGGATAGTCTTACAAAGTATGAAGTTGGGGCGAAAGCGAATCCTCCAGAGAACGCGAGCAGACCTCCAAAGAAAGGGAAAGTGATGCCAATAAACATAGTGAAGCCTGCCATAACAATGAAAAGAAACCATAATATTAGTAACCTTGACCTTTTCTGACATGACATGATAAAATGTGAGTTTATTTTACTTACCAACATACAATTGCGAAGCAGTCTTGAGGGTTTAAAGTTGAGCTTCTTAACTAATACGGTTTCTATCATGTCAAACACAGGCATTGCATAAATCTGCATCAAAGCAAATAGAACCAGTTAGTTAAAATGAGTTTGTATACATTACTATTAACAGAACAACAAAGCTTGATTCAGACCTGATAGCTTCCAATCACGTGAATAACCACAAAAAGGTTAGCCATAGCAATAAGCCAAGCAGGAATGTAGATGGGATAGTTGCTACAATAACTCCTTTCCACATAGGACCTTTAGAGGGCTTTTCAGGTGTAGATGGGATAGTTGCTTGGATCTCCAACACAACATTGTGCCTAGCATACGCAAAAAAGCCACATCTCCCAGCGCGCTAAAGAAGTTGAACGCTTTTCCTGTATCAGTTGTAGCCTTGTAATTGTAATTCACATCTGGTTGGACACCCTTGTGTAGTGATGCACTCCAAGCAATAGTAGAGTAACTGACCACCAAGAAGCTTAAAACATTAGCAAACACAAATTCAAAACAAGTAGGTGAGGTAGTTAATTAATACCAACCTTTCGATTTTGATACAGCAAAACAAAACAATCACCCTAACAGGCAAGAAAAGTTGAAAGTAGTAGAGATTCACAGAAAACCATTAAGACAACCAATTGCTTGAACATATTAACAAGCCTAGGTATGCAAACTTCCACATATAAATCAACAAGCCTTAAAATCCAGCTATTAAGGCGCAAACTTCCCCTTATGATCTATGTAAAGAATAGTCTCACTTAATAACTGAGTATTCAACTATTACTTAAATTTAAATATTTTAAAGCATCCAGTTATATAACTCAAACAGTACTGATACACCAGCACTACTATATAGCAACAATGCAGCTTCACAAAATCTGAACCTCTAAATATACAAACAGAATACACTTGGAACATAATTTACACACAAAATAGATACAACCTTGAAGCAATAAAAATCATAAGCATAATAATATAACAAATAACCATTCCATAGGACAAAAATGTACTGACCTCTAACCCTGCAATCACAACATAGGTTTCTCCTTCTTCTTTTGCTGCTTCATGTACTCATGAACCATCACAGCCTTCTTATTCATCTCCTCTATCATCTCTTCAGTCTCCTTCATAATCAGTTTAGGCAAATTAGCCTCCATGTAATTGAACCATTCCCCAAGCGTCATCTTCTCCAAATCCACACTTTTCTCTTCTTCCCCACTTGCTATTCTCTCCTTCATCTTCCCCGAATCATGTGCCTGTCTCCCCTCTTTCGCTCCAGAACTACCTCCTCCTCCTCCTCCCACCTCTTCAGACCTCAAAGCTTCATGATTTTCAACTTGAACTGCACTACTCTCCGGTTCATGATTTTCAACTTGAACTGTACTACTCTCTGGTTGCATTTTGGGTACCTTCTTCCTTCTTCCTCTACCATTTAGTGTGGCTCTGACACCAGTACATGCTTCATCTCCTTCAAATTGAACAACATCATTCTCCATTGTCTGTACATTCCTCCTCCTTCCTCCTCTACCCTTTTGCGTCACGTGACTTGCTTTCTCCTTCACTACTTCTGCTTCTACTTCTTCACCTTCTTCACATTTCGTCTTGTCTTCAACGACTTCAACCACTCCACCATTACCCGCTCCGACTTCCACTTCACCACTCTCCACTAGCACCATTGGAACATTCCTCCTCCGTGCACGACCTCTCCGAGTCATTCTTCCTTCCACCTCCACCTCCTCCTCCACCGCTTCTTCAACTTTAATTTTCACATTCTCCACTACTTTCTCATCCTTCAGCTGGCTCCTCGTCACTCTAGCGTTCGCTTGCCGCCTCGGATTCCTCCTCGGCGGCGGCTCTTCCTCAGCTGCCTCGAACTTGACGAGCATCGCGGTTTCCTCGCCGAATTTGATAATATCATCGTCATGTAAGTCGACGGGAGTGTTAGGAGCGACGACAGTGGAGTTGAGAATGGTTCCATTAGACGAAGTCAAGTCTACAAGTGTCCATTTTCCGGTAGATTTCGATTCGATACAGAGATGCTTGGTAGAGATACCGTCTTCGGCGATTGCGTAAGTGTTTCCTCTCTTGATCCGACCGATACGAATTACAGATCCCGGCTTAAACTCGAGAGATTCACCGGATTTTGGTCCTTTCGTGATGATTAGCTTCAGAGACGGTACCGTTGATTCCATGGAGACAAAAAGAGGGATTTTCTGTACACCAAATCTGAAATTTGAATTTGATGTTGGCTTTTTTGATTGTGAATTTTGTTATGGCCGATAATGGGCCTACCTTAATGGGCCGGGCTCTTATTAGGCCCAATAGATAATAGGCCCGACCAATTGGGCTTAATGTTATTTTCCAATTTAACAGCATTCATTCACGTCTATGAAAAAGTATTATTCATGGATTGCTATTTATGTTAGCCTTTTGTGTCTTGAGTTCCAATTTTACTAAAATTAATAAATAGATTTTTTTTAATAAAAATAAATAGTATTGGATGATTTGGATAAATACAAAATTAATTTGTCTGTTCGTCTGTTTTTAATAACGAGACTAATGATACAAAAATGAATTAACATTACAGATTTTGCCCTAATGGAAATTGACCAAACTTTTGTATGATCTTCATACATGTAATTTAGTTCTCCACAATTCTCCAATGACTTTCCTTGGCTGTGGATTATCAGGTCCTCTGTCCCGCTGTCCAGATGTAAAATACAGATATCCATCCCAAAACCCAGTTAAGGTGGTTTTCACTCGGAAAGGAAGCCTCCCGATAACTGACCATTTCTGTAATTCACAACAAATAAATACAATGACTTGCATTAGTTAAAGAGCAGAACAAAACTACCAAGAAGATGATATCTTTACAGAAGAGAAGAGAGTCTAGCATGTTGCAGGACTACATTCAGACATTCAATAAACTGAATCAAATCAGTTACAACTAGGATGAGAAGAATAGGAAGACATGTGTACCAGTGAGTTCAAGTCAAATTTGAAGACCTCTCCTACCAGGATCATCCTTTTAGTGACTGGGTGCTTTTCTGTTGTTCCTCCAGATATGATAATTGAATTATTGATAATTACCCAGGAACACTCTATATGTGAGTTCGGTTTTGGCATTGGAGATGAAGTTTTCCACTTCATTTTATCATCCAACATATAAACATCACCATAGACTACCTGAAAACACAAAAACATTTGAAAATATCAGTGTTGATTAACAATGCTCAAATGTTGTTCATCATGCTGCACACATTTAATATATAAATAAACATGCATCATATAACAATCTCACACACACCTCATGTCTACGTGAGCATTTGAAAATGGGAGACCCAGGTTTGGGCATAAAATCACCCTCTTGACCGCCAATAACAAAAAGTCTATCATTATGCACAACGCAGGCCCTATTACAAGAAACTTAACTTTCATTATCTGTACTTGAAGAAAGGAAAAACGATACGTGATCTGATTATGTAGAGACTAAAAGTACAAAGGAATTCCACAAACCTATGCGGTCCTCCACGTGGAATAGGGACTTCTTTCCGCCAAGTTTTCTCCAAAGCTTTGCCATCCTTTACTGCAATACTCCAGTGTTCCAGTCCAGGAGTGTGACGGTTTTCTTTGCCGCCACCCATTACATGAAGCCGGCCTCGCCACAACTGAGTTGCCGGAGCATACCTAAGAATTCTCATGTAAGAAATTATAATTAATTTGGCATAAATTTGTCTGCTGATGAAACACTGTAAGGAGGTTCATGTGAAAGCTATGGTACTTCAGCTAACGAAAATACAGAGAAGGATTCTTCATTTCATAAATTCTGATATTAGATATGTTCGCATATTATAAGCTCTTTCAACTGCATTTGCAACTATATAGTGGCATATATAAATATAAAGGACTTCTGTTCTGTTAAGTCCGGTAAGACTAAAGGTATTAAGCAGTCATCCCGCTTAACAATGCACATCTTAAGCAGAAACATTAACATAAATAAAAACATCCGAACAAATTTAATTCTTTGAAGTATGAAATCGCAGTCTAAAAACAGTTACTGAACTTAAACATAATAAACAAATAAATAACTGAGATCAGCATTTGAAAACCTTAAACTATGTTAACTCTGCAAACATGTGTGTATCAAAGAACAGAAAAAGAAGGCAAATTTTGCATATTCTTATATACCTTGGTTGAGGTAATGAGGGCAAACTTAGCCATTTTCTTGTCCGAGTGTCAACGGAGAATACAAGAGGAACAGATGGTCGGCACTGAGGGCCTTTTTGTCCAGAGACCACGTAAATGTATCTTCCATCAGTCACCACCCCTAGATGTGAATTCGCCATCTCTTTAGGCGTATCAAACCTATCTACCCATTTCTTCTCTGTAAAGTTGTATACGTCTACATGAGAATGCACCTGATGTAACAAAGAACAATTTACTTATTTCAAATCTTCACAAAATCACACTCCACTGTCAACATTCAAGTTAACACTAAATAAGATCAGTATAAAAATGCTCACATAGTCAAGCGTTCCATATCCTGAAAGCACATAGAAAAGCTCATTAATCTGAACTGCTGACCCGTCAAGACGAGGCACTGGTGCTGACGGCATTTGCTCCCATTCTAACTCTGGTGCAGGTATATCCACATAAGCACCTGATAAAAACCTATCACGAATCCTTTCACGCTCACGCTCTTTGTCCCCTTTATCCCTCCCAGGCTCAGCCACTGATTCTTTCTGCAAATAATAAAATATAAAACCATAAAAAAAATAAATAAAAAAAACCAAATAAATGACATTTAGAACTATACAGAAGAAAGAGGAGGCGAACCAGATCAATGCGAGTGGCGTTGTGAACTGGCGGCAAAATTGTTAACCCAGATTTCTCAAGAGCCCAGTTAGAAGCTCTTGACAAATAAGATGAAGAAGAAGAAAAAGCCCATACGAAATCTAAAATGAAGGCAGCAGAGAAGACAGCCAGACATAAGAGAAGCAAAACTGTTCTCGTGTATGGGTGGTTTTGATGGTTGTGCTGGTGGTACTGGAGATTGTGAGCAAGTCTCGGCATTTCTGATGAAGGAACTCATGGATTCTGCTACTGTTATATATAAGAATAGAAAAAGATAGAAAGCGAGTGATTAAACGAGGAAATAATAGAAACCAAAGCAAACACAGATTGAGAGAAGCAAAAATGTTTTCGGCGCCAATGGTTTTCCTTCCCTTCCACGGTTTGTTTATTCAGTTTTACAACTCAATCACCGACTCCATACCGGGTCGAGTTTTTACCCGGCCCAGTTAATTGGACCTGAAGCCCATACGAATGGGGGCCCAATGAGTATGAGTGTTGCGAGAACATAGCAGGGAAGGGCGTGTGTGGTGCGTATGGTGTTTTCGTAGAAGTACTAGTGATTTTTTCACATTTCGAGTTGTTTGGTTCTTTTCACTCGTGGTTTAGATCTCTCTACGAGCTGCGCCTCGTCTCGTTTGACCACTTCGATCGACTCTTCTTATCGTGAGTCCTTTATTTCTTCTCCACTTCTTTGTATTATTTTGTCCTTTTTGATCTGTTATTCTTTTTAGGGTTTCTTCTCCGTAAGGAATTCATTCCGGTATTTGAATGATTCGACGTGTTTCTCTTCTCCTCTAGCTCGTAATCAGTGTTCTGGAAGTGTGTTTATTCGTTCATTTTGATTTGGATGTAGATAGGATTGCAATTGTGATAGTGAATAGGATTGCAATCGTGAGAACGAAGAATAGTTGTATAAGATTTGAATGATGCTTAATTTCAGCTTCAAAGATATGTGATTTTATTGATTAAGTTGTGATTTTTTATGTCCATACTGGTATTAGAAAGAATGACAGTTAGTCATCGGCTCATAGTCCTATTTAGCACACAGTTACTGATTGTGTGCAGGGCATAGATGTGGCTATATTTGTAAATTGAATAGTGTTCACCTTTTTCAGTTTTTCCTTCTCTTCTCAAACAAATATTTTGTTTGATTATTTGAAGCCATTTGTTCTTATCGTGAATATATCAGATATTTGCTGAGATGGTTGGAGGAGGAGTTATCCACCAGCTCCTAAGGAGGAAACTTCAATCTCAGGCTGCTGTAAGATTCTTTTATTTTCCTTTTTTGCTTAAGTAACTATGTAATGGACCTACTCTCTGTGGAAAAAGAAAAAGAAGAAAATGTTAGTTGCTTAAGTTGGTATTTATGAAGTTCTTTAGTTATTCACTAATAATATAGTCTGTTTTGGGTTCAAATTTAAGACTTGTGTATTGGCAATAGTCTTGTATAATGTTGTTTGTGCTCTAATATATGTTGCCCAGATGTTTGATATTTGTCTCTAGTTTGAGAATTTCTTGCCAATTTGTTTCAAAAAGGAGTTTTTGATTAACCATTTGGGTTATTGTAACCATGGGTTTCCTTGTATTTGAGTATATAGTTTGTTTTATAGATGGAAGCCGTAAATAATATTGATTTTCATTGGTTTCCCTAGTAGTTTATGTGTGTATTCTTGTAGGGCATTCCTACTTTATCATTATTTGCTTCCAAGAAAGTTAATGAAGATGCCGAGTCTATTGGTAATAAGTCTCTGAGGGCATTTGCACTCCTTGGAGCTGGTGTTTCTGGGTTACTGGGTTTTGCAACTGTAGCATCTGCCGATGAAGCTGAACATGGCTTGGCTTGTCCAGATTATCCTTGGCCTCACAAAGGCATCCTCAGTTCATATGACCATGCTTCGTGAGTTCTTAAATTTTACTGTCTTTGTTGTAGCTTTTCATTTGAATTTTTCCTTTTAACCCAACTGAATTTACACGTCATTGGACCAAATTAAATATAATGCATATTATTATCTTGATATCTAGAACTTGAAGAGAAATTATTGAGTAACTGAACTGAGTGCAAATGAAGAATTAATCTACATCTGACCTCAATTAATTTGGGGCTAATGTGTGTATTTATTCCTGTCAATTTTCCTCTCACGCAAGAATTAATATGTGTATCTTTATGTCAACCTTGATCATCTTGTTGTTCCATATTCCGTTTACGGTGATCCTTTCTGTAGTGGTGCCTATTCATGTGAAACTATTTGTTCTGAAAAACTTGTCAAGCCAATTAATTTCACAGAAGTATATATGCATTTTGTTTTGTTTGTCTTATATGGAACCATCTACCTCTTATTGTTTGAGTGATGGTTGTTGCACATATTAATGCTTATGACTAGGAATCAATTCTACCGTCAAACTTATTTTTAATGTCCCACTGAAGGCATGTGATTTAAATTTTTTCGTGGATACACTAGTTTTCCCTATGGTAGACTCCTAATGTTGAGATTTATTCGAAATGTTCAGGATTCGTCGTGGTCACCAGGTTTACCAGCAAGTATGTGCATCCTGCCATTCTATGTCACTGATTTCATACCGTGATCTGGTGGGTGTTGCATATACTGAGGAAGAGACCAAGGCAATGGCTGCTGAGATTGAGGTGGTTGATGGACCTAATGATGAGGGTGAGATGTTCACCCGCCCTGGTAAACTCAGTGATCGTTTTCCTCAGCCATATGCCAATGAAGCGGCTGCTAGATTTGCTAATGGAGGGGCATATCCTCCAGATCTAAGTCTTATTACCAAAGTAATTGACATTTTATTTTCTTTTTTGTTAGGCTCTGTAATTATTTTCTTTTGAATATCTGATGCCTTTTGCTCTCAGGCTCGTCACAATGGTCAGAATTACGTGTTTGCTCTTTTAACTGGGTACCGTGATCCTCCTGCTGGTGTTGCGGTAATTTCTGCACTACAAGTCTCTTTGATTGTGTTTTGGAGCATTCACAATTAGCATGTAGTGTACCACTATTTTTGGTGTTATGAAAGTGCCATGTGCCACTGATATTATTTGTGCATGTGAAATAGAATCAAATGCTAGTATGAACTGTTTCTTAGCTTTATCTTTTCTTTGTCACTTAGCCTTATCTTTTATTGGACCCTGCTGATTGGCCCAGAATGTTCCATCCTCTGTTGCAGAAATTTTCTCATGTACTTTAACCCTCTGAGTGGAGAGGCATTAAGTTATTTTCGATAAAAAAAATGTGTTTTATTCTCTTAAAATAAAAAATTCTGGACCAGATGGATTCAAAATATTTGGCAGGAATTGTCAGGTTAGCACCAGTCTTGTTTTTCAAGCACAGATCATGTAGTGGGAATTCGCATACATGGAAAAGGAATTATGCTTTTAGAACTTAGAGAAGTTAAGGCTTTTTTCTAGTGACCAGTTAATTCACTATAGAAAATAATCTTATGGATCTCCTCTGCATATTTATATAGGTTTTGTTTATTTACAGTTGAGTGTGATCAGTTCACTTCCTGACTAGAAATGTTGGATGAATGTTTGTGTAGATTCGAGAGGGATTGCACTACAATCCTTACTTCCCAGGTGGAGCCATTGCCATGCCCAAGATGCTTATTGATGGTGCTGTTGAGTATGAAGACGGTACCCCTGCAACAGAAGCTCAGGTAGGCTTTTCTTCTATTATTTAATTCTTAGGTATGAGAAGAGGTTTGAACAGGATGCTGCTATAGTTGTGATGCTCATGTTTTACTCTTCTACTGCCATGCAGATGGGAAAAGATGTCGTTTCATTTTTAACGTGGGCTGCAGAACCTGAAATGGAGGAGAGGAAACTAGTATGCTTGTTATTAATTTGAGTTGAAAATGAATATCATTTAATATTTGACTGTCTTTGTAACCTACTTTGCCTTCAAAATGCAGATGGGTTTTAAATGGATATTTGTACTATCATTGGCGCTACTTCAAGCAGCTTATTACCGACGATTGAAGTGGTCCGTTTTGAAGTCTCGCAAGCTGGTCCTTGACGTGATTAATTAACCGTGGGTTTCCCCTACTTTGATGTTTCTCAAAGGTTTTGAATTGGAAATAATTGCTTTATCATATGGTCTAGGTTTTCGCCTTGTAAAATGGTGAATCGATTAGTATTGGCTATGGAGTCCCAGAAGAATCTATTTTTTGTTCTTTACGAGTTGAGGAAGAAATAAGCTATACTCCATATATACACTATTTTTTCCCGTTGGAATCTTCTTCTTCGTACTATATTTTGCTGGCTGAATTACGATTTTAACTTGTGGAAATTTGTTTTACGTCACTGGAAAGCAGAGTGCATGCACCCTACAAAAAAGTGAGATGGGTAAATGTAACCTTATTTGGCGGGTGGTGTTTGTTTTCATTTTGGTAATTATATAATTTCAGCTGCAGAAATAGAGATCACGATGGTTAAATTTCTTGATGACAAAGATGCTTATTATGGATCCCTGAGTATTATATGTTGGGATGATTACAGAGTAAGCTTCCTTTAGGTTGTGATTAGGAAAACCTC
Source organism: Cardiospermum halicacabum (assembly GCA_031304145.1). Classification (NCBI taxonomy): domain Eukaryota; kingdom Viridiplantae; phylum Streptophyta; class Magnoliopsida; order Sapindales; family Sapindaceae; genus Cardiospermum; species Cardiospermum halicacabum. The sequence continues at coordinate 4,652,219 of CM062398.1, read as the reverse complement.
TGGGACTGCTATACCAAACGTCAAAGTTTATAATAGGCATAGCAGCCTATAATACTTCTAACTTAACATTGCCAATTTATTTTTTTTAAAATGATTTATATTAAATCAATATCGAAATATAATTGACAATTTTCCTCACCCGAGAATGTAGGGAGACAGAAATTCCAGTTGGAGACAATTTTCCACGTAGAAGTATAATTACTGCCATAAAATTTGGTTATGATATTGATTTTTTTTTTTAATTTAAAAAAATCAGAAAATTTAATGAGTTTTAATTTTTTTTATTTAAATTAACACATAATTTAATTTATTAGATAATATATATATATATGTAATTTTAATGGTGCAAAATTAATAATATATAGATGTGAATATCTATAAACAATATTTATAAATATTAAAAAAATATAATATAAAATAATATCTATAAAAATTAAAAAATAAAAAAATACAATCATCCCTTGCGTGAAAATGAATAAAATTTGCTCCTAAGGATAATAAAATAAATACTATACATTCGATGGATAGGTCCTATAAAATAACAAACAATGTAGACATATATCATATTATCATTATCAGATGTTATAAAGATTAACGGAAATGAAGAAGCAATGATTAGATATTTTTAATTTCGGTGGCACTGGCAGATATTAGAACGAGTATATACCTTGCTCACTTTCCCACCCACTTTTTCTCTGCTCTTCGCATCCACTTCAACGACTTTAATCCCGATTTTGATTCAATCGATCTATAAAACCCTAATTCTCTGTATCGAGTATCACATTCACACAGCACAATGGAGACCCAATTGTTTCAACTCCTCACCTTCTTCTTCTCCGCCTACCTCATCGCCTATTTCCTTATTTTCCCAAACTGGAGCCCCAAGATCCGACCCGAAGCTTCCAGCTGCTTCATCTCTCTCCTCCACGGCACTCCCGCCGTCTTCCTCGCATCACGATCTCTCCTCTCCGACTCCAACATCTCCTTCGCTTCTCTCAACACCGCGTCGCAAAACCTCGCTCTCGAGTACAGCATTGCCTACTTCCTCATCGACCTCCTCCACTACATCGTCTTCTACCCTCACGACCTTCTCTTCATCGGCCACCATCTCGCCACTCTCTTCGTCTTCCTCACTTGCCGGTACCTCGTCTTTCACGGCGCTCTGGCGATTCTCACTCTCTTAATCCTCGCTGAGGTCACCAGCTTCTGCCAGAACGCTTGGACTCTCGCCGCCGCCAGGCGGCACGATCTTCACTTCGCCAGGAGAGTGTATTCTATTCTCTCGCCGCCGTTTTATGCGTTCTATAGCGTCGTGAGAGGCCTTCTTGGTCCGCTGTTTGTTTACAAAATGTTGGCGTTTTACGTCAGTGGCGGTGTCGATCATGTTATTCCTAAATGGATTTGGATTTCTTGGACCTTTGTTGTGGTTTCGGCTATTTCTGTTAGTATTTTGTGGATTGCGAATTTATGGGTTGAGTTGTTTAGAGAAAGGACTGGTAGTTTTCAGAAGAAAGATAGATAGCTAAGAAATACACAGTTTTTATGCGCATCGTGTTCATAATTTTAACTTATTTGACATGTTATACTTAGCCATTCTGTGTTCCAAAATTGATATATAAATTTTGAATTTATCTGTGACTTGTGAAGAGTGTTGCTTGTTTCATATTTTGAATTTATCTTCCTTGGAATGTAATGTATGTATCTGTTTGTACTTGTAGACTTGTGTTCTATGAAGATAATCTGTCAGATTGTTGTAAATTTGGCAGAGCTGGTGGTCCAAAGATTCTATAGTTATTTTTAACTGCATGTGGTCCTTTTGTTTTGGCATTGTATTCTTGAATTCTCAGAAGTGGGGAGCTGCGTTTCAGACTGACACCTTGTAACCAGCGCTTGGTACCAATTAATTGACAGCAAAGATTGAAGGTACATATTATTGGCCTAGGTTTGAGTAAAGTATTCAGTTTTGCTATTGAATGCTTCATATCATTTGCTCTAGTTAAGATTCTTTCCCTCAAGTGGTTTCTCATGTTCATTGTGTTTGCTTTTGTATGTCAAAAAATCTCCCTTTACTTAAATGCTCAGTTAGATGGTATGATTATAATAGTACAGTTGAAGATGCTTAGGAAAACTGTAGTCATTGTCATGTGTGCTGTTCTGATAAAATGGTAGTATTATTGTTAGAATTGAATTGTTTATTTAAATAGTTGATGAGAGTAGGTGGTGGTTAGTAAGAATCTAATAATCTTGTGATTACTCATTTTGGTTGGGAAGTTGAAAAGAAAAGCTTTGTTTGAATTGTGGTTGGGGCGAGAGTTTGACTGGTTGTTGCATGATGGAACGCCAAATGCTTATAATCATATACGCTTTCTACATCATGCTGATTTTGATTATTAATAAGATATGTTCTATGCTTTTAAGATTTCACTCTACCATGAAAATGCCTCTACTTGCTTCCTCTGAAAAGTAGAACAGCTCCAGAATTAAGGGTGGTGACTGGATATTAACTTTTTATTCTAGAAGGCATACATTCATATTCTTCTTTGGGGTCAAACAGATAAATATGAGTGGAATCAGCATTGGGAAGCCTAGGGGTACAAATATTATATTATTGATATATTTTCTTTATTTAATTTTTCTCCAGAATCATAGTAGGACTAAGAGCAAGCTACTTATCGAGTCTTCTTGTTGGAGGAACATTTAAGAGTAGAAATGATAGTTCTTTGCACTAATTATGATGTTCCTCAACCCACCTATAGGCGATAGAATCATCAGTAGGAGTCCGAGAATAATACATATCTGCAGTTACAAGTTTACATCAGATTAGTGAAAATTGAAATAGTCAGTTGATTTAAAGAAGTATCAAACATACCCAGTTGGTGATCCAAGATAAACTGAACTTCCTAGGTTTGTAGACGGCGAGCCACATAATGCAAGGCAGCTGAGGATAGTCATGTCACCAGTGTAAGTGTTGCTTTATATCTGGATTGAATAAAAAAGGATAGATAGATTGAGACTTACAAAGTATGTAGTTGGTGCAAAAGCAAATCCTCCAAAGAATCCAAGAAGACCACCAAAGAAAGGGAAGGTGACGGCAACAAACATTGTGAATGCTGAATTTTCAAAGACAAGTGAGGCAAAATCAAACACTATTAGCTTATAAGAAAACCAAATCAGGAGAGAGAATCACTCACCAACATAAAAATTGCGCGTGAAGAATCGAAGGCGTCTGGTGGGTCTGAAGTTTAGTTTGGTAACCAACAGTGTTTCCAGCATGTCGAATACTGGCATTGCATACAGCTGCAGCATCATAGTAAAAGTAAATTACAGGTACATTGAAAGAAAACAGTATATAGAAAACTACATCACCTGGTAGCTGCCAATGACATGGATGACTACAAAGAAGTTAGCTGCAACTATTAGCCAAGTAGGCTTCTCTAATGAAATGAGAATGTTATCTTCAACATTATTTCCAAACACATAATATCCAACAAGAGCAACTGGAAAGTAGCAGAGAGCCACAACTATGTAAGCAATGATAACTCCTCTCCACATGGGACCTTTAGATGGCTTCTCTGGTGTGGAAGGGATTGTTGCTTGAATCTCCAGCACCACATTGTGACCAGCATAGGCAAATGCTACGTCGCCTAAGGCTGTGAAGAAGTCCAAGACTGTTCCTGATGTAGTTGAAGCTTTGTAGCCGTATTCCACACTCGGTTGAAGTCCTTTGTGGACGGAAGCAGCCCAGGCGATAGTAGAGTAGCTGCATGAATGGCATCACAGACAGTTGTGTGCTTAACATATCAAATAACAGAATAGTTGATTTCAAATTTTGATGAGTCCATACCTCAGAGACATGACTGCTGCAGCCAGAGACACTCCGGAGATAGAGTTGAAGTTGGGAAGGTGAGCTAGGACAAAGTGGACAGATGCGAAGATCACAATGCAATAGGTAGTTCTGATGGGTGCACAGTTTTTACACAACAGTTTATGAATTTTTTGCAGTGATTTTCCTCCGGTAACCATGTAAACGATGTCCACACCAACTTCACAGATTAGCTGTTGAGGCACCACTATATATAGACCAAGCTTTTCTCCAAACGCATATTGCCCCAGCTCATGGTATCGATCAAACCGTTTGCCGGGAACCATCTCATGCATCTCAACCATTTGCCACAAAGTGTAGAGTGTTATGGTCCATGATAGAACCAGTATCACCACTCCTGGACCCCTGATTTTGAACATATAGAACAGACAGACCAAATGTTTAGAGCTTTTAGCTTACATAATATGCCTAATGTACATGAACCTCATGAAGATTAGTTCGTCATGTATCAGAAATACATACCATCCAAGATTTGCCATGGCATATGGAAGACTGAGAACACCAGCTCCAACCATGGCAGTGACGTTGTGGAAAGCTGCATACCACCATTTTGCATTCCTGGAAGAAGTGATAGGAAGCCAATCATCAATCTGCTTCTGTTTCTTGAGTAGTTCATCTCCCTGTCATTGGAATAATCACAGCCTATGAGGGTCAGGTTAATCACAAAAGGTCATAACTCAGCGCAACATACCATCAAAGAAAGAAGACTTACTTTCCCAGAATTAGTGTTCTTTTGATCTTTTTCTGCTTCTTCTGCAGCCATAGTTTCTCTTTGTTGAACTCGCACAGAGAGGCAAAATGAATAAGAGAACAACAATGTGTAAAAAAAGCAGGCCAGACTTGGAGATATCGAAGCTGACAATGACTCTAATGGGATCTCCGATGTCATGTTTGAAGACAAAAATAAACACCTGTGAGCTTCTGGAAAATAATGTTTACTTTGCATGTTTTGATTTGTCTGTGGTTATCACAGTAGCTATCAAACTGCAAACAATACAAGATTCATTGTTTTGTCATTACCCTTGTAGCCAAATGGTTTCCATTTGCCATCACTATAAAACTTATTTACAAGAGAGAATTGAATTTTTCTGATGTTGAATTGTTTGTTTTAATATTTCTAGTGCTTATCAGCTACATGAATTCATTATGTCGCTTCTGTTTTAAATCAGTTCTTGTCAATTTGTTCATGTCATCGTTATCTTGGATTCTTCAATCGCTAGATTGGTCAAAAAGATCCATTTTTTCGAGATACATGTGAAATCTTACTACCAGAAACCATGACAGGAACGAGTCACAGAAGATTCATATAATAATAGCAGAAAATGAAATTATGCAGGCCTTGAACCAGTGGGAAAAAAAAATGTTGTTTGACAGCTGCTTATATTGCCTGCTTGTGTGTGTACTTAATTAACATATTGTTTCTTTGTTTGTTAAAAGTTGATCAAATTTAAAGATATCCAGCTAAAGATAGTTTGTGTTCAAACATGATTTACTACAGCTAACAGCTATCACAGAAATTTAATATTTGTAAAATGTCAGATAATAAACCCAGCTGCAACCAAACATTACTTATTGAACTTCATTTCACGGATAATAAAAAACATAAAATCGACAAGAATATTAATGTAATCCAAACCAGCACGTGTAGTATATTCACAAACTATATATATTTATATATAACATAAAAATCTGTGACGCATTTTCCCTTCACTTTGTCTTTGTGTTCAGTGTCCTAATTCTCCAGAGAAGCTTTTCATGTTCTGAGTAATTATTAAGTTCTGCTCATTCCAAAACCATCCGGTTCTGAATTGGAGTTCAGGCTAAAAGGCTTACGAGTAGAACTTGTAAGTCTTGGCTGAAAGAATTATCTGCCTCAATCCTCCAATAGGTGATAAGACCATCAACAGTACGCCGACGATAATGCAGAACTGCAAAACAGAAGAAGTTACATGAGATTTCAACGGATTTTAACGAACATAAGTATTAGTGTCATGTCTAGATACCCAATTAGTCCACCAGGATAAGCTGAACCTTTTTGGTTTGTAGATAGCCAGCCACATTATGCAAGGTAACTGAAAAATCCAAGTAGATCAGTAAGTAAGAAAGTTGAGCATTAGCAGACAAGTAATTCTGTATGGATAGTCTAGAGAGGAGTCTTACAAAGTATGTTGTTGGAGCAAAAGCGAAACCTCCAAAGAAGGCAAGAAGACCTCCAAAGAAAGGGAAAGTGATGCCAATAAACATAGTTAATCCTGCAAGAACAATGAAAAGAAACCATAATATTAATAACCGTGACCTTTTCTGACATAACATGATAAAATGTGAGTTTATTTTACTTACCAACATATAAATTGCGAACAATGAAGCGAAGCAGTATCGAGGGTTTAAAGTTGAGCTTCTTAACTAGTACTGTTTCTATCATGTCAAACACAGGCATTGCATAAATCTGCATCAATGCAAATAGAACCAGTTAGTGAAAATGAGTTTGCATACATTACTATTAATGAAACAACAAAGCTTGGTGGTTGGTTCGGACCTGGTAGCTTCCAATAACGTGAATAACCACAAAAAGGTTAGCCATAGCAATAAGCCAAGCAGGTTTGCTCAATGAAATAAGGATGTTATCTTCAACACCGTTTCCAAACACCCAATAACCGATTAGAGCAACAGGAAAGTAGCACAAAGCGACGACAATGTAAGCTACAATAACTCCTTTCCACATAGGACCTTTAGAGGGCTTTTCAGGTGTAGATGGGATGGTTGCTTGGATCTCCAACACAACATTGTGCCCAGCATAAGCAAAAGCCACATCTCCCAGCGCGCTAAAGAAGTTAAACACTTTTCCTGCATCAGTTGTAGCTTTGTAATTGTAATCCACATCTGGTTGGACACCTTTGTGTAGTGATGCACTCCAAGCAATAGTAGAGTAACTGACCACAAAGAAGCTTAAAACATTAGCGCACACAAATTCAAAACAAGTAGGCGAGTTAGTTAATTAATACTGACCTCAATGACATGACAGCAGCAGCCAAAGAGACCAAAGAAATGGAGTTGAAGTTGGGGAGATGCGAGAGGACGAAATGTGAGGAAGCGAAGATCATGATGAAATAAGTGAGTTTGATCTTTTGGCAAGTGTCACAAAGAGTGTCATGGATTTTCTGAAGAGATTTGCCTCCAGTCACCATGTACACAATACAAACACCAACTTCAACAATCAGCTGCTGAGGGACAACAATGTACAGACCAAGTTTTTCACCAAAAGCATATTGACCAAGCTCATGGTATCTATCAAACCGCTTTCCTGGAACCATTTCATGCATTTCCACCATCTGCCATAGTGTGTATAGAGTGATGATCCATGACAGTATCAATATAGCAATACCAGGTCCCCTGAAATTATTACCAAAAGCCATTTCAAGTCATTCAAAACAACAAAATGAAGTGAAGAATTAACAGATTTCGTTGAAATTACCATCCAAGCTCAGCCATAGCATAGGGGAGACTGAGGACACCAGCACCAACCATGGCAGTGACATTGTGGAAAGCTGAATACCACCATTTTGCATTCCTTGATGAAGTGATTGGAAGCCAATCATCTATTGCTTTTTCTCTTGCTAGTTTTTCATCACTCTGAGATTCATCATTCGACATTTTTTTTTATCATTAACCGTATCACTTTTTATCTAATCACATTCACTGATATGAATTTACACATTCACATGTGCGCATGTGAAGATTTTTCTACATAGAATCCGTGATATAAGAGATAACGTGAACATATAATCCATGAATTAATATTGAATTCATTGAAACCAGACGCAACTTTTCCATTTGCCAGGGAAGTCAATACTTAAAATGGTCAACTTGGAAAAAGATAATTAGAAAAAGATGACCAGTGCCGTAAGTTTTATGTCACAATATTTTATATTCACATTCATTTTCAAAAAAGGTAAATAAATATAAACAATAGACCAAATCATGAGAAAACTTAACAAGTCAAGGATTGTCTTGTGTCCTCATGTGATACAATACAAGACAAGCAACTAATCTGCCATTACTCAGTTCCGATAAACATAACAGACAAAAGAAATCTAAACTCAAAATTTATGTTAAAGACAAAAAAATAAAAATTAATAAGAATAGAGAACAAAGACAAACAATAGTATTTTTTCAATCAATAAACACTGTTAAATTTTTAATTAAAACCGTACTAAACAGTACTTTTACTGTAAAAGTGCTTATATAAATCCTGCAAAACAGGTTAATAGAAGCAAAAGAGACGGAAGAGAGAGAGGTACCAGAGTGGTGTGGTTGGATTGAGGTCGTTGAGAAGACATGTTGGAGCAGAGCAAGAGAGAAATGAGAGGAGGGAGGAGGGGATGTGTATATAAAGAAGGATTGATGAGGGAAGACTTTAAATAGCAAAATGACGTTTGAAAAATTGACTTGTTACTACTGGTTGCCAAAACAACATACGAAATGAGGACGTTAGCGTTGGTGTTGATAGTCACTCGACTGTTCAGTTTTGAAATTTCAAAGAAACAGCTCACATCCTTCCCCATTCAATTTATTTCTTCATTACATATTTGGGAATAAATATTTAATTATTATTCCCTAGGTTGAAAATCTTATCGTACCACTGGTATGCTACAAAATATTTTAATTTTTAATAAATATATAATTTAATTCGGTAAGAATATATTGACTGTAATTATTATATTAGTTGTTCAAAATTAAATTTTTATACTAGTCATATTATTATTATTATTATTATTTAGAAAACAATGTCTTTGATTTTACTAACTAATTGGAATTAGTTTTTATAGAAATAAAAAAGATTGCATTGCATTATCCTATATTTAAAATTAATAATGGATAACAATCATTAAATTTAATGGTTTTTAATTGATATTATTGTGGTGAATAAGGGATAAAATAAAGGAGGTGTAAATGGTAATAAAATAAAAGTGAATTATGGAGTGAAGAATATGAAAAAGATAAGGGTTGAATTATAGGCAATATGTTGGTTCAATACATAGTCACTTATTTGGAAGAATTTATAGTTTTAAAGGAATAAAATAAATATCAAATATTATCTAAATGTTATGTTTGTGTCCATGTCTCCCTATCCATTTGGATTTTTGGATATTAGTTACCAAGTATTCTATATCCAAAATTATATGACAATTTATTTTGAATGGACATGAAAAAATAAATTTATAACATATTGAATAGAATCCAAAAAGGAGATAAGTTCATTTTGAGGATGTACTTCACTATTCAATGAATCCATTATCTTATCAACCTAGCACTTATAATCTTCTAAATTTGTAGAAAAGAATAATTATGATTATAATTATAAAATTAAATTCATTAATAGAGGATAACTAATAGTAATACAGGAATCTCCCAAATTAGTAAATTGTTGGATTCTTAATGGTGCAAAATACTAGATTATCAACATATGTTAATTTTAGTATATCCATGAAATTTTTAAAAAAAAATGCACAATTGATATATAATTTTAAAAAATGCGCTATTTATATATATCATAAACCTATTAAATAAAGTATAATAAAAAAATAAAAATATTACAAAATAAATAAAGAAAATAAGGTTAAAGTTCATTTGTACCCTTCAAGTTCCCTTGATTTTTCACTTAAACCATTAAAATTAAAGTTTGATTTGAACTCTCGAACTCGACAAAAATGAGTCCTTTAAACTTTCGTGCTGACGTGGACTACAGCATGAAAAACATGTGTTATCTCGCGTGTAGTTAGTTTCTTTCGAAGGATTCAAATGACTCATTTTTGCCACTTGAAGAGTTCATCTGAAATACCACAAACCATAGAAATTCAAGTGAATTAATGTACCAACTTGAAGGGTTCGAATAGACATTAACCACAACGAAAATTAAAAATATTAAATTAATTTAGATTTTTTAAATTAAATATTATATTAATTGATAAAATTAATCTAAAAACAATAACACAAATCTCACTTAATTATATTTACCTAAATACTTATTTATATATACATTTTTTTATTCATTGCACTTAAGGATGTGCACTCGGGACGTCCCGTACCGTATTGTACCGTAATTTCGGGATATTCGGTATTCGGTACAAAGAATTTTAAGTACCGAATACCGTATCGAAAATTAAAAGTTCGGTTCGGGACGTACCGTAATATTTCGGTTCGGTATGGGACAGTACCGTAATACCGGATTAGTAGAAAAAAATTAAAAATTAGAAAAAAAAATTATTTTTCCAACTTATTATTTGATCTTGTTGATTAGTTTTGTATTTTAATTAATTGTCAATTTTTATTTATTGTTAATTTTATTGATATGTAGATTATTATTTGGGGTTGACGTGTATAAATGATTTAAAATATTCAATTATATTATATATAATAGGTTAAATTCGGTATTTCGGGACGGTACCGAAATATCGAATACCGTCCCGTCCCGTACCGAATACTGAAATTCTAAATTTCATCGTACCGAATACCGATCCGTATTACAAAAATTCGGTACGTACCGTACCGAAATTTCGGGATCAGTTCGATATTTCGGGATGTCCCGTACCGTGCACACCCCTAATTGCACTTTATGTTTATACGCTTTTCAATATTTTAATTTTAGTGATAAATATATTTGGCTGTAAACAATAAAAGTTATAATAATTTTATATTTAAAAAATAAATATTAAAGTGAATAAAATAATATCTTACTTTATTATATTATATTATTGCGAAATAAAATTAATGAAGAAACTACAATTTTAAATTATTTTAAAAAAAAAAGGAATTTAGGTAGCACATAATTATTCCTAGTCAACTACAATTTTGATATATAAATTAGCCGGCTAATTGTATTTTGTTTGTCATTGAATATTGAAAATTTTTATATTTTATTCATATCTATTTTCACTTTTGCATTTTTAAAATTATAATGGTATAGTATTTTATTTACGTTGAGAACAAAGAAAATTCAAAAGTAATGTGGAAAGAGAATATAAAGTTTATGTTAAAAATTAAATAAGGTAAATCTTCGACATTGAGACATGACGTGACGTGTAGTAAATTCAGATTATCGACATCCTAGTTTACTCTTCACATTGCAATAAGTCAAACCAGGCCATATTTGCATTGCATGTGTACACCTTCTTATTATATCCATGTGCCTTATTGACCGCCGCAAAACATCTATATTTTTAATCCTAAAGTATGAAAAATCATCAATTTGGCCACTATATTTAAATTAATAATCTAATTTCAAATTTTTTAAAAAAAATTATTGTGGAGTTTTCTTCCCGTTGGATGGTAACATTTATTAAATATTCTTAATTTGATATTATTAATTATATGTCATTTACGTGTTCACATTATTATCTAACCTAATTTTAGGCGTTTTATAATAATAAATAATAATAAAATTTTATATTATTAAAGTCATAATATTTTAATATATTTTATAATTATACAATCTTAAAATTTTATTGCTTATATATAGTTGACCGGAAATAAAATTCAATTATTTTAATCTCTATCACTAATTATTTTATAAATAAAACTTTAAGTTTTACATCAAAATCACAAAATTTGCGGATTTTTATTTTTATTTTTTAAAAATCTAAGTTCAACAATAATGTGAGTATATATATATATATATATATATATATATATATATATATTTATAGATATAGTTAATGTTCTTCGTTATATTTTTTTGGCGAATTTAGTTTGATACAAACATGGACACGATACAAATACACTACAAAAATAATAAATAATAATATTTTTATATCAAAAAGTATGAACTTTTTTTTATATATCCAGATAAATAATTGACTATATAATATGTGCATTTATATTTTTAACTTAAAATATATAATTTGGAATATAAATTCACAAATAATGTTAGATCCTCAACATTCAACATTTAATATATGAAATTATTAGAGTTTTAGTTTATTTGGAGCATTTAAAATAGATAAGTTGACTAGTGACAAATTTGTTAGGATTTTGACGAGAATTCGGGTATATTCTGGTATTCGTAATTGGTTGGTAATTTGAAAAATACTCGAAGACTGTTTTGGAAGTATCATATTTGATTAGGAATGGTATTTCCTAAAGTGAGATTCTAATTAGAAAAAAAAATCCTTGAGAATTCTAAATAGGAAAAGGTTTTCTTAATGGTTTAGGATTACTTTGTGACTAAGTAATCTAATGCTATAAATATTGTGCTTGTATCTATTATTAGATATCCTGAGAGAACAATGTAGATCTAGTTGGTTAGGTTTGGGAGATGCCCGATTGGGGCCTGGGAACCATGGAGACCATGGAGATCTTGAGTTATAGGATCGAGTCTTGTTATCTTGTGAGAGCCATATGAGGAGAGCTTGTATGTGAGACTGTAACCAATGTAATTGGATTGGGGAGTGAGAGAGTGGTATTCTGGTTGTAACTGTTACTTTATTGTTACATAGTGAATTGGTCTCTCGTTGTCCTGACGACCGTGGTTTTTTTTTTCCCGTTTTGGGTTTCCACGTAAAAACCTTATGTCTTATTTTTTTATTTCTATTTCTTGCCTTGTGTATGTTGTTTTACTTTGTAGTTATCAATACTCGTCTCCGCTGCAATAAATCACCGATTTGTTCAACAAGTGGTATCAGAGCTAGCCGTGTTTTCCAAACAATTTTGAGAGAAAAATAAAATAAAATAAAATAATTGATTAATAATAGTCAAAAGTGTCGGATATATGTATGACACGCATGAAGTGGCATGTCTGACACATGTGTCCAAATATATTAATGCAAGATGAAACTTGTATGATTGCGCTCTGTTGAATAGGATTCCAGAGTATTGGGAAGAAACATACACTTATAATTGCATCGACATATAGTCAAGATGAGATTCACTCCATTATGATTAAGGATCGCTTATAATGTTACCTCACCATCATGAGACCTAATTAGTCAAACTAGATTCTTGTGTCGTTATACTAAAGATTATATTAGCGATATAATCTGTGAGATAGTGGAGTTATCATCCGCACAGTGAAATAATATAATCTTAAGACATATGTGTCATTAATTGTGGCGATACGACACATGTGTTATACCGTGAATGCTCATTAATGATCGTCGTGGAGAACAACTAGAGACGGTTCCTTGCTCCTTGTTATGCAAGATCTACTTAATTTGTGTATCCTCAGGATAATCATCTCTTAAATCTGGGGTATGAGAAAGATGCATGTATCATTAGCATGTCTTTCTATTGTCATGATAATGCAACCTATGCGGCATGTCTATGATATCGATTACCTTTCATTGATCTTTTGAGGAAGAGCGACTAAAAGGTTAGACTGATTTCAAAAAAAAAAAAAAAAAATTATATACGCGCATGTCGTAGTTTATAGGAACACACTCGTGATTTGGGAATACTGCAGGGTGTCAAACTTATTGATTAGGACTAAACACGTCTTATGTGAAATCATGTCAAACTTAGGATGTATCCGAAATGAATTTTGAGTACTCTCCCTCTTATGTTATAGGATGGAGAATTTGGTTCATTGGTCACACTAGTTATTTGCGTGTATAATCATCTTATAATGAACAGTTAAAGGCAGACGTAAATTTGTTACCGGTCATGGGGATTGGGACATGTAGAGCGAGTGGGAGAATGTTGGATTTTAATATTCCTCTTAGGGTGGGCCACGGTAATGATCCACCCCACTTTTCAAAGCCCACCACTTTTAAGTGGTGGGATGAGAGGAGGAGAGTGGGGAGTTGAGTTAATCTCAACTTTCACTTGGTCAGATCATAATAGAACGAAGATACGTGATTGAGAGATCGGATTAAGGGAATATTTAACAGATTAAGGGAACGGATCATAATAGAACGAAGATATGTGATTGAGTGATCAGATTAAGGGAACATTTAACAAATTAAAACTCACGTGATGGAGAGATCGGATTAAGGGAACATTTAACAGATTGAAACTCTTTGAAAAATTACCACAAACTATTTGAAAAAATTAAGAGTTTTGTACATAAGAAAATACGTAATTTTACTTCTTCGCGACTTCTCTGCTCAGCATATTGGTAGTCGCTTTTATCCCGTAAAAAGAGAATTCAGTTTGTGATGTTTTATGTCGCACTAACGGGATTTCAACCAATAGAATATACCGTAAATCAATGCGGTTAAGATAGTAAAGTATTTCTTCCGCTATTTATTATATGATTATATATTTTTTGTAATCTATATATATATTTTAATTATTTATTTATTTAATTTGTAGATTAGACACAATATCGAAAAAATATTAGGCAACTAAAGTAACCGAAATGTATCTCACATGACATACCTTTTTCTCCAAAAATGTCATTGCAACGTAAATTTAACTGAGTTAAAGCATGTTTTTATTTTTAATTTTACGTTTTATTTATTATTCACACAAAGTTTGTTTGTTTTTTTTTTTCTTTATTTAGATTATTAATATTTTAAAAAAATTATAGTAAAAATAAATTTTATTTCTTATTACAAAAATTAAAATTTCATTTTATATTTATTTTTTTTAAAAAATTATTGAAATTGACTATTTTTAGAAAGTATGATAGATAGATATATAAGGAAGGAAGGTAGGAAACCAGAATTATAATATATTAATAATAATTTTTGAGAGATTAATATATATATATATATATATTATTTTTTAAGATAATATAAGTAGGTTTTATAATATATATCAATAATAATTTTTTAAATATTTTATTATTATATCTAAATTATTTTGACATAATACTATGTATGAGTAGTATTAGATATACTTTTAAAAAAATTAAAATATTTTAATAATAGTTCATTCATATAAATATGTAAATTAAATCTTATAAATAAATATTAAAATTCGAATACAATTGTCATTGTGTTACTACTACAGTATCCAATAAATTCATTAACAATTTCACAAGAAGATTAGGATGAATTTATATCAATCTATTAATTGAGTTTATATGGATGATTCATAGAATGGTGAGGAAATTGTGGCAAGTAGATGAGAAGTCAAATGGGTACGAAATGAATATTCCATTTACACTAGAGAGAGAGAGGTCAATTATTATGAAGAAAATTCGATGCAAGTGTATATGTTATGTCATATATACAAGTCCAAGTCAACAATTACTACTTGTTTGACATTTATTTCTTCTTCCTACCGAAATTGACCAATAAATACCTTACTTAAATACCCACTAATTATCTTTATTTAGAAGCAATTCACATGTGTGTGATTATTCATATGAAATTTCTTCTCAACTATGGTATGGTATTAATGAAGCCCACAAAACTAGCAAATCGAAACCGCGCGCTAAGCTGTAGTCTTTGATGTACCTCTCTACTCTAACATAACTAGTCGTTTAATTGATACATGACTTATCAATATTTTATGCTTTTGTTTATTAAGCTATTAGTTATGATGTAGATTAAAAATTGTGGTGGGACACACATTAGATATGTTTTATTTAAAGTTTCGTCTTTAATTATATACTGATTTGTCCCTTGGAAATTAGCCGAGCAGGCTCCCGACTTGTTGGGTCCGCTTGTCTAAAACTCGGTTGAAATTCGGATTCCAACAAATTTCTAATGAGGCGAATTCGAATTCGAATTTATACGAGTCAAGTCACGAGCCTCAAAACTAAAATTTCACAGTTAAATTAATAATTTATTTTATATATTTTAACGAGTCGAGTCCGAACTCGTATATATAAGCTCATGAGTCCGAATCCGGTGCTAAAAGCTTGGCGAGCCTTGGGACGAGCACAAGCTATGCTCGACTCGATACACCCCTACTTATATGATATACTAATTTATTATTATTTATTTATTTATACTCACTTTTAGCATTTTCTAATCATATTTTTTAAATAACGAGTTTAAATTTATTATTTTCACTAAATATTATTTAGTAAACTGACCTACATATATGTCATTAGGCAATAAGACATATTATAATATTTATTTTTAAAATTTAAATATAATTTTCTTTATATTTTTAAATTTTTATTAAATCAAATAAATATAAATATAAATATAAATAAAATTTTAAGTTTATTTTCTTTTTGTTCTATATTGAAATGGATAAGATCTCAAATTGTGAGTAATCAAAAGATTCAAGTGACACAAACACATCTCTTAAGCGAAATGCATTAGATGTTGGATGAAAGTATGAAATAGTGGTTGTTAGGGTCTTTTCCCGTTGCGTACCAAAAACTCCTCTTTCTTTTGGGTCTCTCCTCGGTCGATTTTTCTAGTTTTTTGTTGGAGTGTATGTGAGGTCTGAATGAGAAGGAAACAAATTCTTCTGCTCCCTTTTATATAGGACACCCCTAGTCCTGTTAGGAAAACTAATAGAAACCAACCTGACTCCAGGAAAACCGGCGGATTTCCAGGCTGTGCCCCACTAGGATAGACATGTATTTTATGTCGCGATAATTAAGTTCTTCTAAAATACAAGTAGTTTTATAATTTCGGCCACAATCCAACGTGAAAAAGTAATATAGAGACACTTTTTGGCTGCAAACATCGGAGACAAAAAAGCAACCATCTTAAGCGACCGAAACCTAAAAACTGATTGAGTCCCTTATTGAAGAGGCCGAAAATAAGTAGGGCAAACCCAATTACAACTAGGCCGGGCCCAATCCTTATCACAATCCATTAAAAGTCCGTTGGATATGAGCATTTGAAAACACATAAAAGACCTTCTCAACATAGTGGCCGAATCACAGCTGCCTCTAAGGGTCAGACCTTTCAACTAGTAGATGGTCCTATCAGATCCTATAGAGGATATATGGACACATCAAATATTTGGGGTTGAAACATTTAAGACCGAAATATTCGGGGCCGAAAAATTTGAGGTCGAAACAGCGCAGCCCGAGATAAATCCAAGTATGGTTAATGGGCTCCTATCCTTCGCTCGCAGACAATAAATACCTTTAAGCTGGAGGTAAGGCCCCCTTAGTGGTGAAATGAGTTCAACAATGATTTATCCAAATAATTTGTAAAGGGTTAACTGCACTTTATGTGGAAAGGTGATGTCCAGTGGAATCTATATGTTGAACAAATATGTAGGAAATATAATGGGAAATGTGCTTAAGTGTCAAAAGGCTACTTTAGGAAATACAAAAAAAAGTGTAAAAGATTAATTTCAGAGTTAATTACACTCACACCCCTGAACAATAGTAAATTACACACAAATGAACATTTTGGTATTAATACATACTCACACCCCCTTACCCAATAATAAAATCTTGTTTAATTAATAAATTTATCAATATAATAATGAGATTTAGAATTTTGAATACATCTGTATGATGTAATGTTCATTTAAAGTTAATTTTACCTTATATTTTTACTAATTTTTATGGATAGAAGGGGTGTGATTGTATATTAATACCAAAATGTTTATATATGTGTAATTTATCATCGTTTAAGCGGTGTGAGTGCAATTAACTCTTAATTTCATATGTAAAAAACTCGAAAGAGAAATAACATTTACGAGGAAAGATTAATTACAGATGAGGTTAGTATTAGAGATGAAGATTATATGAATAAGGAAGATGTGGAGATAGAAAAGGAAAAGAGAAAGAAACCCCATCAACATGGTTCCATTGGTTATGTGAAGGAAATTGATCATGATACCTCATTAAGTGCTTAAAAAAAAGAAAAAAAAAAGAGAAAAAAAAGAAAGCAACAACAAAATATTAGTAAAGTTCTCTTCAAACAAAGAGTAGATAAAGTAAGGGAAAATTAGGTCGAGTTTATGTTTGCATGGAGAATCCATTGTATACGAGTAGCAATTGAAGTTTCATCCAATATAATAAAATAGTTGGTCAATTTGGGTCTAAATTATAATTTTCTCACTCATTACCATATTAGGAAAATTGGGTTGTCGAGGCAATGCTCAAAATAAAAAGAAAATTTTGAAAAGTCATGAAAAAGAATGACAGCGAATTGGATGCAAAATTATGACTGGGTTGTTGTGGAATAAAAGTTATATGATTGTACAGATAGTTTGGAACCATATATCAAGCATATGTTGATTTTTGGGGATAAATGGATGGATAATGATACTTTGTGGTTAAATATTTATTGATGGTAAAATTATGCCCAAATCCCTCTAAGAGGTTATTTGTGCTTTAAAGGATAAAAAAATGATGAATGAATAAAGGTACGTGTGAATCATGTTAAAGGAATGAATTGTATTTGATTTAGTTTATTTTAGAAGAGACATGCCATAGAAAAACTCGAGATCTCTAAACAAATATTTTGTATGTTAACTCGAGATCTCTAATTAATTTAATCAATTAGAGTTTAGATCATTCGAGAGAATTATATACTATTTGTGAGTGCTTGAGATAAATAATTGTGTAATTGGACATGAAATAACATAAATATTAGATGTCAATATCCACCCAGAGTTGTTGTGATATCTTATTCGATAGGGATATTACACAAGGACCACATTGATTTATATGTGAACCCAATGGGCCCAAATCGGACTCCGACATTCATCTCTACTCATTCTCATTTCCCAATAGCAAAATTGTTAATATAGATGATTAATATCTGCCCATCTTTGCATGTTTGCCATTCCTGCAATCTATTTATCTTTCAAAATGATACACTACCCTTGACACTTCAGTGTCTTTTCAAAGAAGAGCTACCATGTAACCAAAAAGAAAGACCAACATACATAAGTTATTTTACTTCCCTCATTCAGACTAACCAGAGGTTAGCAGAAGCATAACATCATGTTACTGATAATTTTACATCTCTAGCTTGGTTCAACTTCAACTTCAAATGAACTATTAAGTACATGATAACTTTAAACATTAAACTAGTACAGATACAGAACATACCGATAGATTCTTCTATGTTAGCAGGCAGGATCTTTTGCTTCTATGCTACTGGGATCATGGAAGGATTCATCATATTCTGGTTCTGTCGCTGCCTGCTAACTGGCGTTCTCACCGAAAGCCCTGGTCCTCCAAAGCAGAAGTACTGGCTCCCCAGCCTCTTAGACCCTTGCTTATCAATCACATTTGGTGCTTCATCATCAAATAGTTTATTTGAACATGAAGGTCCAGCAACATCATTGTCCATAAAGATACCCTTTTGTTTATCCAATGAAGTAGGAGAAGATATGGATGATTTTGAGAATGAGCTTGATCGCGACCGGCCAGAAACTTTTACATTTGGCATTGCCTGCATTACGCCATGGACTAGTCCTGAAGCTAGTTTCTTCTTGGCAGTTGGACTTGATTGAGTGCTCCTCACTGAAAGTGTGCGTTTGTTGTTTGGACCTGGTACGGGTTTAGTGAATTTCTGTCGCAAAGGAGTTGGGGCCTCATCTGAAGAGTTCCCTTTCTTGATTGAATCTATTGAACCTTCATCTACTGATGTTCTTTTGGTTTCGGTTTTTTTCTCCTTTTGTCTGCGCCAGTGGAACACTCTTTTAAGCCGTTGAGCAGCAACGTTTACTGAATGTTGCTTCTTATCAAGTGATGATGAGGCTTGATTATCATTGTTTGAATCAAATTGATTCATTTCTGCTGAAGACAAGCTCATTCCAGCACTGCCTGGCTCGATTTTGGCATCTGTGGGAATATCAATGCCTGTATACAGAAATATTTCTGTGTCATTGATTCTGAATGATGTTCCAGGACTGTTTCCTATTCCTTGCATCTTCAAGTGGGTGGCAATGGCTCTTCGCGAAGTGCCATCATGGCTGCCAAATATTCCACCAGCAGAAATCAGATGCCTAAACAATATGTCTGACGAAGCAGAATGTGGCCGATGCTTCAGAAGATCAAGTGGAGTCATGCCATCATTATCTCTGACGTTAACATTAATGGATGAAGCAGTCATCAAGAGTTGCACAAGCTCAAGATGAACATTCCCAATGATGGCCATGTGAAGAGCAGTCCTTCCATCATTGTTTTTGGTATTTATTATGTTTTCCACATTGAAGATACTCCCAGATGCCAGCTGTTTCATTAGCTTAACCTGTCTATCCAATCTTCTGAATGCAGGAGTTTGGAAACCAGACACTGTAGCATGGAGAAAAGTTTCCCCAGCGTTGTTCTTTAAAGTGATCATAGATGGAGATGCACGGATCAGGGCTTCAACTGCTGCTGGTTGGCCTCTGTAGGCTGCAACATGCAACGCTGTGTTTCCTTGATGGTCTGTGGAGTTGATGATGTCAAAGGATTTTACAAGATCTTTCACTACCTGCAAAAATAACAACATTGCTCATCATGATATAGAGTATAGACTCGAATGAATGACAGTTACAATATCCCTTCAGATGTGTAATACCCCTTCCATGAGATGCTAAGTGAGCAGATTCACTAAAGTTCTTGTTTCTATGGATGTCATACTAAAAGGTATTTCAAAACCAAAAAGATATTAGGACCCTTATTGCTGGAAAGTCTCATATTATCTTTATCAAGCAGAAACACATCAATCCGATAGACTTGGAATTGATAAGCTCTAACACGTTTAATTAACAAAAGCTTAAGAACTTAGATCTCACATTAGTTTTCTAGTATTGATCCAAGAGACAATATTTACATAATATAGAACATGTAGAAAGTATCAGCCAAAACATAAGAGAAGAAGAAACGCAAAGGCCTATAAGGAACCATACCTCAACCTGGCCTCTGCCAGCTGCGGCATGTAAGATAGTTGAACCTTCCTTATCTCTGAAAGCCAAAGCATCAGAGCAATTATCAAGAAGCTCCTTCAAGATCTTCAAATTTCCTCCTCTAGCAGCAGCATGAACAGCTCTATTCATCATCTCACTCTTGTACACAGGAGGGATATCTCCAATGTGCTCCTCAAACTCTCCACCTTTCGACGACAAGAACCTTGGTGATAAGGCAAAGTCATACAAAAGCCTGAAAACCTCACTGTTTTTACTTCTAGCTGCAGCATAGAGTATATCAGTAACCCCATACTCTCCTTCTCCAAAAACAAGAAGTGGATTCCTCTGAAGAAGTTCTTGAACAAAAACCAAGTCCCCAGCAGAAGCAGCAGTATATACAAGCCACCCACCATAGCCAGCTCTGATAAGAGAGTTCTGTCCATTCTTTGATCTACATTCAAGAAACAGTTTCCAAGCCACCTTAGAGCGGCATTTGGCAACATCATCATACTGTTCTTCATCATCCCATACAGTCTCAAGGCGGCGAATTCGCCTGAGAGAGGTTAGCTGAATAAGATGGTTGCCATCAATCCGAAGAAGCTCCCTGACTAAGTCATAGTGGCCATTAGCAGCAGCCCAATCTATAGGAGCTGCATACCACCATTGATCTCCAGTGCTCTCCCAGCGTAGAGGGAAATAAGTTGGAGGCATCTTTAGATCAAAAAAGATCAACAAGAGAAATAACACAAATTTCTCCACAATGGTACAATTATCAGGACAGAGAATCTGACTTGCAAACAAAGATGGAACTTTGAAGAGAGAAAGGATAAAACTTCCCACTAGAAAACCAAATAATACTTGCAATCTTATCCTAGGAAGAACAAAAGAACTCAACCAAATCAAGCTTTTTGACTATGACCAACTAAAATCAGACCTAGTTAGCAGAATATAATCA
Source organism: Cardiospermum halicacabum (assembly GCA_031304145.1). NCBI lineage: Eukaryota > Viridiplantae > Streptophyta > Magnoliopsida > Sapindales > Sapindaceae > Cardiospermum > Cardiospermum halicacabum. The sequence goes on along the minus strand of CM062398.1, from coordinate 4,630,671 downwards.
GCTAAACACACATGCAAGATTCGATCTTTTTATAGAAGAATGTGATTTTGGTCATGTGAAACTTTACCAAAGAAGGGTATATTCATTCACATTAATGGAAGCAGTTGAACTACCTGAAACAATCAAATTAAAACATTCAACGAGAAAGTTGAGATCATTAAGAAAAACATGCAAGTTTCAAAAATACTCAACACTGCTGATATACCAAGAAATGAGAGCATAAATAAATAAAACTACCAACTAGATGATATTACAATTAAAAAGGGAAAAAAACAGCAATGATTACTCACACAAAAGGAGAAAAGGTAACAAGCCCTTTAAGAAAAGAGTTGAGTAGAAGAATATAGTTTTTATTTAAGGCCAAAAATCAAACTGTTTGAAGAAGAAGACAGGAACAGAACAAAGATTGGTCTAAGCATATAATGGTGTTCTCTATGGTGGAGGAAAAAATAATGAAAATTGATAATAAAAAAACATTATAATAAGGTAAGATTCTTTTTTTAAGTTTAGGAGATGGTGGTGGTGGTGGAGAGGTACAAATAATGATGGTGATAGATGGGGTGTATAAAGATTGATGAAGCTTTTGCTATTCTTGTTTGGTGTGTGATGTGATGATAGAGGCAACATGCTCAAACAGTAGCAGATGAAGATTTCACAGGACATAGAAATCTCATTATAATAAGCTCTAGCTTAATGTTTTGTTATCTACATAATTAGTCTGGTCTTATGTTTTGTTAATTGCATACTTATTCTATAACCTAGACACACGTGGCTTAAATGATTTAGATAATTCTGACTTGTTCTGGTCAAGACCTATGTGCTTTTGCTTTCTTTGAGATTGACAACTGAGTCGAATATCTCAAGATACATGTTATGTATGATCCCACTAAAAGAATGACCTGGACTTACCTTACAAGGATAATATGTGTATGATGCATATGTATGTTCTACATTGTTTGGTCTAAAATAAGAAAATTAGAAAAAGGCAGGTGGTTTGTTCAACTTTGATATCCAGTTGTATGATTCATCAGCCACACATATAAATGCTTTTTTCACATATCTACCTACCATTCCATGTTTATTTTGGCCTGTTTGATGGGATCAACCTAAGGAAACTTCAATTCATGATTGATTAACATGAACAACTAGTTGGTGTTCTAACCCCACCCTGCCATCTGCTTCTTCAAGGCTCTTCAATGTGATTTTAAAATCTGAGTTCATTTTGCTGGTGTATCACATTAATGGTGACTCAAAAGATACAAAAATCTGGGAGGTTCATTTCACTCCCAATCAGAGATTTACAGAGGTGGAATGGCTCTTTCAAGGGCTCACTGGGAGGTAGGAGAACACAAATCAAAGCCATGTGAAGGGCAGCTTTAACTTTTTGAGTGTGGCATCCAAAAGGCTGTACAGATGGTGGGTAACCTGCTTTTTAAACAACAATAATGCAATAAGTGTCAAATTTCAGTACTCGGTTTGTATCACTTTCTTGCCTCCTCACTTTTCATTTCATCTCATCTCATCTATAATTTCTTCCATTGGTCTCTTTCTTTACTTTAATTTTAGTTATGAAGGCCTCATCTTCACATGGGCAAACAAAGAAAGGCCTGACAATCTTGAATGTAACACACACTAGATAGCCAGAACAAAACACCACTCCCAAACCAATCAGCTACTGCACTATGATTGATTCAAGCTTGGTTGAAACACCATCTGGCATCAAGATATCTTGGACCACTTGAAAGATAATCATCCACAAAAAATCAAGATCATCATAACTGTGACATTATATGTATGCAGTCAAGTGTTGCAAAAATATCATACCACATTGGAACCAGGAATCAATGAATCTCTGCAAAACAACTGATGATGCACAAGGATGAAAAGGATAAAAGCAATGATGTGAGTTTCCTAGAAGGGAAAAACACATAAAAGAATAGATGAGAATAGGCTAGTAACCCTACTACTATTAGGTAGGGCATTGGAGACAAGAGGAGGTTGCCTCCACCTGTGAAGTTCACTGTCAGGGCCAAAGCATTGGACCAAACTAAATAATGCAATGAACCTTTTTATCCTATTAAGCAACAATGTATCTTCATAGTTTATGTCATTGTAATGGGGACCCCTGATACCAAACAATTAATGCATTCTAATATACAAGTTTCTGTCATTTCAAGAGAGAGGCAAAATCAGTAGATAAAACACAGAAGAATGTCAATATGGTTAGTAAACTAAAATACAATTACAGCATACAAGCCTTCTCCTAGCTGATATGGAAGATGAAACTATTAACTACCACATCCTGATTGTGGTTGATGAAAAATCCTAATAAAATTGTGGGGAGCAAGAAAACCAATCACCAATGCATACAAGTTGATTTGGTCAGAGGCATCTCCAAAGAAGTTAAATAGATAAGTAGAATAAAATATTATTGTAGTGTAATGCATTATGCATCAGATCAGGCAATAAATATTAATAACTTTCATCATTGATCATAGTTGACTATATTCTTTCAAGCAGCATCTTCTAGTTCTAGGGGAAAGGATGGGTGAAAGGAACAATCAGGACACAAAAGTAGAAAAGAAGTGATTTAAGCTACAGAGGCATGATAAATCATTATTGCTTTCCCTTTAATTTGGCTTAATGAAAACATACCATGCAAAACAGTCACCTGAAGTCATCCCTAAAGAAAAGATGCATATTGGTTGATAAAGAAATGATGTCTCCCCCAAAATTTTCATTTTTCTTTATACTAGTTCTTGGCCTTAACAGCATTGTTCTCCTTAATCCTGGCCCGATTGTCCAGCTTAACAAAGCGCTTTAACTCTTCATAGGGTAGAGTTTCAACATTTTTCCTTCTTAATTCACTCAATGGTGGACGTTTATCAAGCAAATGCCACAGCCAGTCGGGGTAATCAGAATCTGGCTGGACTTTTGGATCCGCCCCGTCCTTGAGAATATTGGCACCGACCACTGTGGTAGACTTGACTTCTTTGGTCAATATTGATGCTTTTGGAGCATCACCGGCACCTCCTTTACCACCCTTCTTTGCTTTCCCAGCCCCGGTAGCAAATGAGCGTAGGCCCACATCCCTGATTGTATCCTTAGTAAAAATGAAGCTTCTGAAGCACCTTATTTTGTTCATTGACATAACTTTATCCTGCAACATCAAGGTTAATTATTATGAATAAATTTGAGAGAACAAACTCCAAGCATGCTTTAAAGTACTCCAATCATGGGATCAGACTAAATTGCTTTACTCTTCACAATGGAGCTTAGAGAACCTTCCTATGAATATTGAATTTCTGGGTGTAGTTTTCCAACCTTAGATGTCAACACACCTCTTTCGGACATCAAATATGTGACTTGCTCAAAATATAATCATGCATACACACACACATCTACATAATGTAAGTGTGTATACAAGGATGACTATCTGACTCTAAGACCATTTCCAGCAGAATTCCTACTTCTTTCTAATTACTGGCTCCAAGTTGTTAGATGATAATAGTAATAACTTATAGTGTTCAGAAAAGAACATAAGAATTGCCGATGCTAACTGGTTCCCCTTTTCTAAAATCTCTTGTATGTTTGAGACATTTTTCTAAGACTATTCCTTAGATAAAGTTAAATCTAGAGTAGAAACTATTAATCTGATACAAAGATGTCATATAAGGCAGAAGCCAGTATTTATCGGTCAATTTGAATTAACTTAACTCAGGAAAAACTATAAATCCACTAACTTCAAATTTACTTGGTAAGTGTCCATCCAACTCAGATGTGTTAGCTGTAAGAACTTATAAACTACAACTCAAAATCTCTGATTAAAACCTAAGCAAAAGAGACATTTCTGAGCTAATTCTACAATCTAGACCCATAATCTTATTTTTGAAGGGAATCTACAAATTCACCAAGAACAACCACCTCAAATGCCTCAAAAGACGAGAAATCATCAAAGTGCAAAACATCTAGAGCCTGTGGTGACCAATGCTTAGAGGAAGTTCATTCTTCCATCAATTGAATAAAGTAGGCCTTTCACCGTGAAAGACAAAACGTGCACACAAACTTAATCCGTAAAAAGCAAAAATGAAACCGATCAATCTCTTTAGCAACTGCAATCACATATAAACTTCAAGAACCAATCCCACTAGCCACCTTCTTTCAATTCAACTGCTACAAAATCTAAAAATTCAGTATTTACAATCATTTAACAAAACTTCATGACCAGGTCACAACAGATATCCATCCAGTTAAAAGATCCACAAAGCACTATAGCTAGTAGCATAGCTTCAACTAAAAATTTTTAAAAAAAATAAATAAATAAAATGTAAAAAAATTGATGTAAAATTCCCCTAAAAAATTAGGATAAAAAGATTTCTGTTTCTCAAACTAAAAAAGAAGAGTTTCCCCAAACCCTAAAATACATTATTGTTTACAACAGAGTCTATAGCACAGAACAAATATAGTGGGAATCTCACACGCAAGTCTACACTTAACTCTCTGATATTGAGAGGAACAATTTTTCAATCTAGAGTTGGGAACTGTTCAAAAACTAAGAGACCGGAATACTGATTCAAAAGCTTCTGAAACTAAATAGATCATTGGACATTGACCAGCAATAAAATTCAACCAAAACTTGAAGGAACATTGAAGAAAAATAAATAAATATAGCGATTACCTGAGTGCGAAGAAGATAACAAAATCTGTGTGTTTTGGCGGTAAGATTAAGAATTAGGGCTCTGCTCCGGGACAGAAGCTTATGAATAATGGAAAGGGTAAATTACAAAAATAACCCCACTTTTTAAAATATTTTGCAATCATCCAGTGGTTTGAAACGTTTATAACAAAATACCCAAATCATATTAACAGCTGGTTTTGAAATAGTAAATTTAACAGTAAAAGTTAACGGTGAGTACTTTTTCGTAACTTAACATAACAAGCGGTAGATATATACCTTTAATAAAAAAACCCACCATCGAATTTGCGCCACGTATCTTCGAATGTTGAAAAGCCATATGCACCACGTGTTTTTGGTAGGTGAAAAGTGTATCTGAAGATCGATACATGTGGTTGCTTGTTCTTTCATTCATTCATTCTCACCGTTCATTCAATCCGTGCAACCGATGCCGACGACGAAAATGAAAACGCACCACAACTGGTGATGAAAATAAAATGCACATCCGTAGCACACCATCTCCGGCTCTAGCTCCAAAAGAAGCCAGATCTTCATCCTATGAAGCACCGAACGCCGCTCCTGCATCATCTCTCTTAGTGCCACTAGATCTGCACAATTCTCAATCACATGCTCTGTCTTCTAACTCAACTTTTACTCTGTGGTCTCTAACTGACGAAATCAGGAAAATGAAGAATCTTCTTTCGATGGCGGAATGAACGAAGGGCAGAAGGCGGAAATAGTCGTATGAGTGGTAGCGACTACGTGTTTGGTTGGAATTGGAGGCCTTGTTTACAAGAAAAAGAAATATGACATTAACAGATCTTATTATGAATATGGTGTGAGGAGAGAGCTTCTGCAAAGCGGATCTCGTTCTGAAGGTTCAATATTCTTGCTGTTATAATAGGTATATCTATGATAATGTTGGATATTATTGGTATAATTGTTTTGATTTTTGATGAGGATTTGTGATTGCATTGATTCTTGATTCTTTTGGATCTGGTATAGTAATTTTGGATCTGGATTTGTGATTTTCAGTGGATCTTTGTCTTTTGGGTCGTGCATGGTGACAATGTTTTGGTTTGGGATTCTGGAGCAGAGAAATAAAGAAACTCATGAAGGTAAAGATGTTCATGGTGGTAATGATGAAGAAGAACATCTGTCTTTTGGGTCGTGTATGGTGACAATGTTTATTGTTCTCACTCAGACGGATTGGGATTTTGAAGTAGAGAGACGAAGAAACTGACACAGGTAAAGATGTTCATGGTGGTAGTGACAAGAAAGAAGAACATGGATGATGGTTCTAATAATTCTTGTGATTGTCGTATTTTATCTTTGTCTTTCAATTTTTAGTTCAAAACTGTAGTCGGGAAAGAGTTTCCAATCTCGTACAGCAAATTGTTTGTCACTCTATTAATAATAATTTATATTTTTATTTATTAAATTATACTTCCTCCGTTTCTATTTAGTGGCATCATTTGAATAGTGTATACTATTCATTGGTTAATTTTCTTTTATGTGTTATTTCTTATGTATAAAGAAAAATATAGTCAAATGGGGTCTTGTTTTATTCGTCTTGGTGTGTATTTTCCAAATAGGAAACTTATATAATTTTTAGTTAAATATTATTAAAGATATTTACGTTTAAAGTTAAGCATGGGAAAACGTGTCCACATGAAATGTTGCAAGTATTTGGAAACGGATGAAGTATTATTTACGATATTTTTAATCTAAATTAATTTTAAAATATTATTTGTTTAAATAAAATATTAATTTTCTAATACATTGCAAAATTTAAAATATATAATAATAATAATAATTTGAATTTATTTTTATTAAATAAATAATTATAAATATGAAATAAATTTTCAAGTGGTTGCAACTAGGGTATAATAGTCATTTCAAGTTTGCAATTAACATAAATTGTTTTTCACTTGCAAAAACCATTTCTGGTTTTCCATCCTGGGTTTTTTGTTACAAACGTTTCAAACCAGTGGATGATTGCAAAATGTTTCAAAAAGTGGGCGTTTTTTGTAATTTACCCACCATGGAAATGATGACAGTATCGTGGGTTAGCCTGACCTGAATACTGCATTAAGGAGGTTCCGGACCCGAGATTTCTTTTTCGCAGGCAGTTGCATGTGAATTTCCATTAGGGCCTCTAGGCCCACAAAGCGCATCATATATATTTTTTAAAAATATTTTAGCGTTGATTTTAAATATATATATATTTAATAGATTGTTTATATATATATATATTTATTTATTTATTTAATAGAAATATATTTTTTAAAAATATTTTTTTTATAAAATTTAATAAATTATATTAAAATATATCTTTATAAAGGGTGATTTGCAAAAGTAGCCCAAAAAATTAAATTCATTATAATTTTAAATCAAGATTAAAATTTCTACAATACTAAACAATCTAATTAATTTTTTTTTGCAACAAATGAACCAAGAAGACCTTTATATCCCTCCTATTAAAAAAATAATTTAAAATCAATTTAAGTTATATTTATTTGTTTTAAAGATATGGAAAGTCTATTATGCCCTTCAATTAAAATATTTGAATTCAAAAATAATATTCACATATAGACACCACCATATTTAATAAAAGCCCCTCACGAAATTTGCTTATGGTCCCTACACATTAGGAAAAATAATCCCCAATTGTATTGGAAATCTGACTTTCAGAATCCCAATTCCCCACATCCTTGGGACACCAAATTCACAACAAATTCATCCATATTTGTCCCTTAACAATCCATAGGAATATCAGCACATAATTATCCACTACGTATCTAAAACTTCATCTTCCATTATAACTCAAAGATATGTTTTTAAAATTTTTTCATTCTTGAGCATTGTAGAGTTAATGTTATGGTCTAGGGGTTTATGGGTCTTGAATTAATGATTTTAGAGTTACTTGTAACGTCATTATGGATATTAGATAGTGTTTCGTGTTAATTGTATGGTATTAGAATGCAATTTGACAAGTTAGGGTTGAAAATCCCGAATGTAGTTTTCCAACTGTTTCCCGATGTCCATGCCAGGAAACTGTCCCAGATTAACACCATTTCCCTGTGTTCATGGCTGGAAATGAATCGATTAAAATTTCATACATTTATACTGTGACACATGCTGGTATATAATTTATTGGTTTCCAGACATCTATACCGGGACATAGGTGATTTCTTTTACCTATTTCCCGGTCACAATACTGGGATACAGACAGGATAATATCTATCAGTGATTTCTATTATTGAAGCCCGGGAAATAGTCTATTAGAAGCTCGGTTTCCAGCCTTCATAAGAGGGAAACCATTTACCGGCCTCCATACCGGGATATAGGGGCTCATTTTGACTGTTTCCCTCCCTTTATGCATAGAAATAGACATGAATTTTTTGTTAGTGATTTCCTAGTGTCAACACCAAGAAATAGGCAAAAATTACTTATATTTCCAAGTCTTTAAGCCAGGAAACGACGTCGATGCATCAGTTTTTCTTGCCTTTAAATAATTTGTCTTTTCCTTTTTCAGAAATAGGGTTGAAAAAGACGCTAGTGTATTTCCGCTTGCTTAGGTCTTAAATTAATCTGACAAAGATCATTTCCATGGTCTCATACCGGGAAACATTGCTCACAATGAACTGTTTCCCGGTCTACATCTTAGGAAACTAATGACTTGTTTCCATGCCTAAACACCGGGAAACCATGCTCCAAATGAACTATTTCCCGGTATATATCTTAGGAAACACATGCCTTATTTCCATGCATACACACAGGGAAATATGTAAATTTGGGTTCAGTTTCCCGGTATGCTGACCCGGAAACTATGTTTTCTGACATTAAATGACATCAATTCCAACTCCAAACAATCTGCCACTACCCACTACTACCATTAGGGAGCATTTTTTTTAGGTTTAACCGAACTCTCACATACCAATGCACGCTTTTATGACCTGATTTGTTTATATAAGTTACTTAATTTTGATATTTAGTAGCTTTAAATGGCTAATTGTGGATGATTACGCTTGCTTTCACTTAGTTGAATGGAATTGTATCATAAAATATCGTCATTGGAAAAGTCAAAAAAATAAGGTGTTCTGCATGACCTATGTAGTAGTATATAGTACATCATGTGCTATTCTTACATGTCCATTGGAATGAACATCAAAGCTCCAAGTTAAAAATGATCTGTGCTGGACTCCTTAGTGTCTCAAGTGTATTTTAACTTGTTTGAGTCTTAAATTAATCTGACAAAGGTCATTTCCATGGTCTCATACCGGGAAACATTGCTCAAAATGAATTGTTTCTCGGTCCAGATCTTAGGAAACCAGTGACTTGTTTCCATGCCTCTACACCGGGAAATAGGTAAATTTGGGTCAAGTTTCCTGGTATGATTACCTGAAAACTGTTATTTTGAGGTCCAGTTTTCATGCCACAATATCGAGAAACAATGCTCAAAATGAATTGTTTCTCGGTATATATCTTAGAAAACACATTCCTTGTTTCCATGCATAAACACTGGAAAATAGGTAAATTTAGGTCTAGTTTTTCAGTATGCTGATTTGGAAACTGACATTTTCACGATGTGAATATTGAGAAATAGTACAAAAATATCCAGATTCCATATGTTAAAAGAGGGAAACAAACTGTTTCATGATAATTTCATTTTTCCGAAATAAATTTCTGCATTCAAAATCATACTCACAACCAAACCAAATTCAACAACCAAACCATATTCGACAAAAAACATTTGATAAAAGATGCTCAAATAAACCCATAACAAAAGTGGTATATCTAAAGTAAAAGAGAATGGAGTGAGTTAGCTTCCGGATGGAATGGTATATCCCGGAGGAGCTTTCAACAGGGGGGTTCGCTGCTTGTCTCAAATCTTCATTTTGTGGTGATTCTTCTAAATCCGGAACTTCAATATGTTTGTTTGGAAACGTGCAAATGATATGCCCTAAATCTTTACACTCTCCACGACGAACTTGAAGTACACTAGTGTTTTTTTCAAACTCATTTTTGAAAAAAGACAATACAAAATATTTAAACGCAGAAAAAAAATGCATCAAAGCAGTTTCCCGGTATGAACACCCGGAAATTTGAGCTCATTTGGCCTATTTCCCGGTGTCGATACCAGGAAATCACTGACAAAAAATGCAGGTCTGTTTCCATGCATGGACACCGGGAAATGGTATAATTTTAGACAATTTCCAGATATGGAACCCAGGAAATCGCTGGAAAACGTAAAATCGGGAATTTCAACCCTAACTCGTAAAATTGTGGTCCTATACCATACAATTGACTCCAAACACTATCCAATATCCATATTGACATTACCATGAACTCTAAAATCATATATTCTAGACCCCTACACACATGTACCATAACATTAACACTACCATGCTCAAGAATGAAAAAACTTTAAAAACATACCTTTGAGTTGTGATGGAAGATGAATTTTCAGAAATATATTGCAGAGACATGTGCAGACATGGTTATGAATTATTAAGGGACAAATAAGGTAGAATTTGGTGTTCTAGGAACGTGATGAATTAGGATTGTAAAAGTTAGGGTTCCAATACAATTGGAAATTATTTTTTCTATTGTGTAAGAACCATTAATAAATTTATCTTCTGGCAGAATTGGAGATGAAATTTGCGGAATTGAGGTGTTGTACAGAGTGAAAGTTGAAGATGAGATCTCTGCCGGAGAAGTAGAGAGTGGAGAGGAGAAGAGACCGAATATCAGAGTAGTGAACGTTGAATGTGACGAATGAAGAGATATGGTTTTGGATTCAAACGGTTAACATAGGGATAGATTGGAAATTCTGATTTGTTTTTATATTTTCTATTTTTTTGATTTTATTTTGATTTTATTTTTTAATATCAATGGTAACATAGTAAACTTGGTTCATTTGTTGCAAAAAAATTCATAATTGTTTACTTTTGAAAGATTTCTGATGTTGGGCTAAATCAAAAATTTTGATTTTGGATTGGTCCAAAAATAGAAATTATCACTTTTATAAATAAAAAATTTTAATATTATAATTTTAATTAATAGTGAAAATTCTTTCAAATGGGCTTTTTAAAGTTCAAAATAGAATTATAGACCTATTTTGAAAAACATACAAAAACAGGTTTTTAAAAGTTTAGTTTTCACTCCATAGGCCAAGTTTCCAAAAATACCCTTGAATCTTTACAATTCACAGATGCTGAGAATTACGGTCACAGTCTGTGAATGACCTATGGAGTGAAAATTAAACTTTAGTTTTGCAAACTTTACAAAAGTGGCCTATAATTGTATAGTAAACTTTTTATGGTTTATAAAAAAATTCTATGATTAATATATTTATGTATTTATAAAATTTATTTTATTTTTTAATAATAAAAATATATTTAAACATATATTCAATATATTTAGAAAATGATATAATTAAATAAATTATTTTAGTAAATTTAAATTTAATTATTTTATTTTTTATATAAATAGATAATAGTAGTATTTAAGAAATTGGAAGTGTACTCCCATATTTAATAGGTGGTGATATTAATCTTCATTGAAAAACTCCCATATTTAGAAGGGGGAATTTTTTTATTTTTTTTTATAAATTTACTATACAATTATAAGCCACTTTTGTAAAGTTTGTAAAAATAAAATTTTATTTTCACTCCATAGGTCATTCACAGACTGCGACCGTAATTCACAGCATCTGTGAATTGTAAAGATTTAGGGGTATTTTGGGAAACTTGGCCTATGAAATGAAAACTAAAATTTTAAAAGTCTGTTTTTTTTAATGTTTTTCAAAATAGACCTATAGTTGTATTTTGAACTTTAAAAAGCTCATTTGAAAGAATTTTCACCTAAATAAAATATTAATTTTTAAAACCACAGTATTTTTATGTTTCCTATTTAATTTCATCTAATTATCGGTGAAAATCAATAAATAAAAAATATAATTTGAGTGGAAAAAGAAAATTTTATGTTAATTTTATCCAGGGTTATTTTCAAAAATACCCTATTTTTTCAAATGTTTCATTTTGAGCACCCGGTTTTGAAAGTTTTGGAAAACCACCCCCAAAATCAAAACTACTAGTGGTTTTTGGTAATTTTGTGAGTGGTTTTGGTATTGTATGAGTAATTTTGATCTTAGAAAATTTCCGAATCTCTAAATTAAACATATAGAATTTCAAAACCACTCATACAACACCAAAACCACTCACAAAAATACCAAAAACCACTAGTGGTTTTGATTTTGGGATGGTTTTCCAAAACTTTTAAAACTGGGTGTTCAAAGTAAAACGTTTGAAAAAATGAGGTGTTTTTGGAAATAACCCATTTTATCTATATATACAGTGAAGTGGGTTTAATTGAATTATTTTAAAAAAAAGTAAAATAATGAATTGAATTTAAATAAAAAAAAAATGCATGGATACCTAGCAATGTGTTTAACAAATACTTTTATTTAGTAATTTGGAAATTTAGGTGTTCTCTTATTAATATTAAATATCAGAGCTAATTGAAGCAGTTGTGCATAAATGATTAATAAAAAAAAACTTCTATTCTATTTTGGTTATTAAAAATTCTTATAAAAATTATTCTTTTAAATTAAATATTTTTTAATACACTTTAATTATATTCTAACTTTTTTTTATAATAATGATTTTAATATTTTTTTAATTTATTCAATGTGTTTAAATGTTTTTTTTAAATTTCTTTTAATAAGTATTATATTACATATTTTAATAATTTAATGAATATACTATTAAGATTTTTTTTATTAAAAATCATTTAATAAATGAATATCAGCACTTAGGTCTAGAAATGAGCCGAGCCAGCTCGCGAACAGTTTGGGCTTGACTCGTTTAAAACCCGACTTGAGTTCGGATTCAATCAAGCTTCTAGCGAGCGGAGCCTGAGCCCGAGCCTAAACTAGTCGAGCCACGAGCCTCAAAGCTAAAGCTCGCGAGCTTGATGAGTCTAAACAATTATACACGAGCCTACTATAATATATATATATATATATATTTATTTATATATTTTTTAATAAAATTATATTAAAATAATATATTAAATTCATAATTTATTTACTACCTCCGTCTCAAATTACTTGCAACATTAGAGTTTTCTGTACTATTCATCAACTAATTTTATTTCACATATTGTGAATTATGTATAAAAAAAATATAGTCAAGTGAGATTTTGTTTTATTCGTTTTAATGTCTACTTTTTAAATATAAAATTACCATAATTTTTAGTTGTGTATAATTAAAGATATTTAACGTTGAAATGATGCATTGGCAAATGTGCAAAATGCAAATGTTGCAATATTTATGGGACGGAGGGAGTAATATATTTTAACGAGCCAAGCCTGAGCTCATATATAAGCTCGCGAGTCCGAGCCCAAGCTTGGGTTCCAAAAGCTTGGCGAGCCTCGAGTCGAGCCTGAGCCCAAACTATTGCTAAACGAGCCGAACCCGAGCCTATATGAGCTCGGGCTTGACTCGGCTCGAATACACCTTTAACAACACTAAAAAAACTATATTATAAATTATAAATTATAAAAAATAATATATTATCCTTTTACATCATTTTATATCTAACAGCTACTTCAATATGTCATTAGTCTTACCAAACACTCATTTTAAACGACTACTTCAACGGTTAGTTTAACAGCTAACAATTAATCGCTAACTCAATCGCTAATGTAATATTTAGTGCCAAACACATCCTAATTCATCTTTCATACAATACAAAGCATTGTTTTATTTGTTTGTGTGAAGGAGAGTGAGGATATTTAACATTTGTATCTCTGGTTGAGAGAGTGACTCTCTAAAATCTGACAAACACAAAATTCACATATTGAGGTGAGAAATTGTATATTACAATAGTATAATATGACACGTCTAACTTTTTATTATTTATTTATTTTTAACGCATAAGGGTCTCAAAAGCCCCTTAACTTGACTATATTTTTCAACATAGTCCTTCAACTTCACGAAATGTCGATTTAGCCCATCAACTTACAAGTACTGGGTCAATCAAGCCCTTTTTATTGATACGGAGGTTGAGCTGGCAGAAAAGATGGTTAACTTGAAAGGTAAATTAAGCCATCCACATCAAAAAAAAAAAGACTTAATTAGCCCAATATTTGGAAGTTGGAGGGCTAAATTGACCATTCGTGAAGTTGGAGGTTAACATGAAAAATATGACGAAGTTCAAGAGCTACTGAGACTCTTATGTCTATTTTAGAATGAAGGACCGCACAAGAGATGTTCCTAAAAAGACCTCAAGTGAAGGTATTCTATACAGTTTATGATGAATGAGGGATTTGCCCAAAAAAAAAATCAGCAGTATAGGTCTTCACTGGTCACCATCATTATTATGAATTAAATTTAAAAAGATTTTTTTAAAAAAAATTAATGTCATGTGTGGTATGTACACAAAAGTAGTTATGTCATATTCCATTCATGATCTATGAATGGTACAATGGTGATTCTCACCTGTACACTCAATAAAAGTAAAATTTGGAAAATAAACCTCGGTTAGTAAGAATACCTAAAGGAAAAGGTAAAGTTAGTCACTCATTTAAATGAGTTGTGAAAGTAGCACACATCGTCTCTACTACTATTAAATTTATTTAAAACACAAAACACCTTTAAGGCCATCAAAATGAATTGGAACAAAATACGCGCAGAGGGAATTGGAAAAAATAGAGCTATGTTAAGATTTGTCAAAATGAATTGAAAAAAAAAAATAGAGATTCTCTTTCTTAAATTATCTACAACGGGAGTCTCTTAATGAGTCTCTCTTGTGACAAGAGACTCATGATTGATCTTTTCGTATTGGAGCAACTAGTTTTTTTTAGAAGATAATCTCTCGAATGAGAGATCAATTTTTAGAAAAAAATCAACAAATAATGAGAAGATATAATTAAAGAGGTAAATAATAGATGGCCCCCTGTACTTGTACCAAATTTTCAGTTAGCCCTTGTATAAATTGTCGTCTCAATTGACCCCCTGTAGTTGTGATTTTGTCCCAGTTAGCCCCATAGTGCTGATGTGGTACATTATGTGGTAATTTGATGTGTGATGTGGACCGTCACGTGCCGTCCAGGTCACACATCAAAGATCACGTCAGACGTCACGTCAGCACTGAGGGACTAATTGATACAAAATAACAAGTACAGGGGGCTAACTGAGAAACAAATTGCATAGGGGGCTAGCTGAGAAAAATTTAAAATACATAAATAAAATTAATTTTAAAATATATATATATATATAATTACTTATAACTTATCATCTATCTGATTCATCTAACTATTTATTTTAAATAATCATCACTAAAAAAATAAAAGGATTAACTAACCTCACTAAATATCGAAACATTCAAATTAGAATTATCGAAACATTCAAATTAGAATTATAACGAAGTTGACACAATGACAAAATATTATTTGTCTATAACATGTCACAATAACATTATAAAAAAAATTATAAAAATAAAAGTTTTTAATAGAATAGTTAAAAGAAATTAAATAGATTAAACATCAATTTAAATGAAATTTTTTAAAATGATATTCTTTAAAATGATTATTTTGAAACAAATTTAGAATGATGATTTATTTGAATTATCTAAAATTGATGGTTGGACGAATTAAACCAATTTTTTTTTATAATGTTTAATTATATTTATGTATTTTTAAAGTTATTTTTATTTATATATTTATTACTTTTCTCGGTTAGCCTGCTATACAAATTGTTGTCTCAGTTAGCCTCATATACTTGTCATTTTATATTAGCTAGCCCCTTGGTGCTGACGTGACGTCTGACTTGATCATCTGATGTGTGACCTGGACGACACGTGGCAGTCCACATCACACATCAAATTACCACGTCATGTGTTACATCAGCACGAATGGGCTAACTGAGACAAAATCACAACTAGAGGTGCCCAACTGAGACGACAATTTGTATATGGGCTAACTGAAAATTTGGTACAATTACATATGCCAACTATTATTTATCCCTTTATCCATTTAACAACTAGTACTTGGTGTGATGATCTTTAATTAATATTTATCTATTTTCTTTTTTTAATTATCATAAATAAGTTCGACTTGTTTAATGAACATGTAAATAAACTGAATTGATATTTTTTAAAATAAAATTATTAATTCAGTAATTCGAAACGGTACCGTCTCGTATTGTACTAAAAACCAAATTACTCAAAGGGTTCATTTGGCTCACCGTATTGGATAGGAACATGATAGTATAAAAAATTGAATAAGGATAAACATTTTTGTATAAAGATAATATTATCCAAAATTGTGTTTGGTTGGTAATGTTATAACCAACGTGATAGTATAAAGTAATACTAAACTTGTATTTGGTAACACGGATTAAGCGATAGGATAATAATGTAAAATACCAAAATATCCCTAAAGAATTTATGTGTAAAGAATTTATGTGTCAATCATATTGATTAGCCGTGGATTGACCCGAATCCGCTACAGTAAAATAAATAAATAATTAAATATATTTAAAACTTTAAAAAATAATTAAATTTTATTTTTAAAACAAATTAAATTATAAAGAATATTTTAACTAACAACTATATTTAATAATGATTAAATTTTAAAAAATTAATAATATAATAATATAATTTTTTTTTAAAATTAATTATTTTATATTCAGGCAGATTCATGCGTCGACCGGAACCCGTTAAGTATTCGGATTTGAGATGATAAGCTCAAACCTAACCAATTACCATCCCCATTATAAATATAGAGATACAAGGTTAAAATGGTAAAAATTCTAATACGACCATTACAGGATAAAGTTATCATAACTGTTTTTGAGGATTATTTTAATATATGTCAACCGTATAAAAGAGAGAATCGTATAACTTTATCATATTCCATTAATTAGTCAAATGCTAGATATGAAAGAGGATAGTCCTGCATCTTATATGGCGAACCAAACGAGCCCTAAATACGTGGATCAAATACTGAATAATATTAAAATAAAAATTAATTCAATTTGGATCGCAATTTCGTTATTTAATTTGGTTCGGTTCAACCTGCCCGAACAGATGCAACCGTGCACATCTAAATTCGGATCGATTCCTTTAAAAAAAATAATAAATAATAATTGGTTTAGTGTATGTTTGGCACTAGATGTTACATTAGATGTTGAGTTAGCTGTTAAAGTAGCGATTAGCTGTTAGCTGTTAAAGTAGCGATTAGCTGTTAGCTGTTAAATTAGAGGTTGAAGTAGCGATTTGACATGAGTGTTTGGTAATAACAATTAGATGTTAAAATAACTGTTAGATGTAAAATTACGTAAACAATACAATATATTATTTTCACCTTACGGTATAATTTATTAGCGTGAGTATTCATTTTTAAACCATTTTTTCTTTCAAGATTTTTAATTTAAAACCAACAATCCTTTCACTATCAAGTTATCAAGTTATCAACTAATTAAAAAATAAATAAAATATAGACTAATTACAAAAAGTTATTTAAAATTTTTTAATCATATTTAATAAATAAAAACAATATTAAAATTAACTAATTTAGGGCCTGTTTGGATAGACGGGCTTCTGACTTTTTTGACTTCTGGCTTCTGAAAGCTGTTTCAGATGATGTTTGGGTAACTGATAGAAGTGCTCCTGCCCTCTCAGAAGCACTTCCAGATGAATTAAAAAATATTAGCTTTCTGAAAATGACTTCCACTTTTCTTCTTCTACAGACAGAAGTCAAAAGCAGAAGCAATCCCAAACAGGCCCTTAGTACAAATAGAAGCTTTTAATATTATTAAGGGCAGTTTAGTGATACTCATAAATTAATAAGGGTAAAACGGAAGCTTTTTGATTAGCGATTCGTGGAAAGTTTCTGGAAGTAGCGTTCTGGAAATCGCTAATTAAAAATCCAATCGCTAATCAAAAAATTTCTCCCAAACAGTTAAATTGCTAAATCGCTAATAAAAAATCTAATCACTACTTTAAAAATCTACCTCCCAAACACACTTGGGCTGAAACCAACATATCCACCTCTAAAATATGAAATTTATTTCAGTAATTTTAATTCTTGTTGTCCAAGTAATTAAAAAATAAAATATTAATAATATATGTAATTTGTTATGGGTCAAAAACGGGTCGACCCATTTTACGCATTCAAGGTGGGTTGTGTGCTTCATCTAGAATCTTTTCAAAACCCTAAAATCGAACCTAAACCCTTCTTCTACTCCATAAACACACTCTTTCTCTCTCTCAACCACATCAACGATAATGGGCAGCAACCAAGCAGCAGTTTCATTCCTGACCAACCTTGCTCGTGCGGCTTTCGGGCTTGGCGCCGCCGCCACGGTGTTGAACTCATCACTCTACAACGTCGACGGAGGCCAGCGAGCTGTGCTTTTCGACAGGTTCCGCGGTGTGATCGACGAGACCATCGGCGAAGGGACTCACTTTCTCATCCCATGGCTCCAGAAGCCCTTCATCTTCGATATCCGTACCCGTCCTCACACTTTCTCATCCATTTCTGGAACCAAAGATCTCCAGATGGTCAACCTTACCCTCCGTGTTCTCTCTCGTCCGGAGGTACCGTCCATTTCCTCTTCCCTTTCATTTACTTTTATTTCTAATAATTTGACGGAAAATGATTTTTTTTTTTTTTTTTTTAAAATTAGGTTAATGTGATGGTTTTAATTTCACTATATTAAGTGAATTTTTGATAGGGTTTTTAGGAAAGTAATGTGATGGAGGTATTTTGTAGGTTTCAAGGCTGCCGTACATTTTCCAACATCTTGGACTCGAGTATGATGAGAAGGTGCTTCCATCTATTGGTAATGAGGTGTTGAAATCCGTGGTGGCACAATTTAACGCCGATCAGCTCCTCACTGAGCGTCCTCATGTTTCTGCTTTGGTTCGGGAATCTCTGATTAAGCGTGCAAGGGACTTCAATATTGTTCTAGATGATGTGGCCATTACTCATTTGTCATATGGAGCTGAATTCTCAAGGGCTGTGGAGCAGAAGCAGGTTGCGCAGCAGGAAGCTGAGAGGTCTAAGTTTGTTGTTGCTAAAGCTGATCAGGAGAGAAGAGCTGCCATTATTAAGGCTCAGGGTGAAAGTGAGTCTGCACAATTGATTTCTGATGCCACTGCAAAAGCTGGAATGGGTCTGATTGAGCTTAGGAGGATTGAAGCGTCCAGGGAGGTGGCAGCCACTCTGGCCAGATCACCCAATGTTGCTTACCTTCCTGGTGGAAAAAATAACATGCTTCTGGCACTGAACCCAGCCATGACTGGCGGCCGTTGATTAAACTGGTAATTCATCCTTACTCTTGAAGTACTTGATCTGAACTTTGAATTAAATTAATCTACTGGAACTTATGGGTTGTGTGCTGTTCTATCTATGCACCCTACAGTGCAAGTTTAGTTTATTGTGAGCAGATCATATATTGACGCTTTAAAATGTAATAAATGGGATGATAATTATCGATTATTGATCACATGTAATATCCTTGTGTCATTTACTTGAACAATGAAAAGGAAGGTCAGAATTCAAGTTCTGCATGTTACTGATGAAAGTACAATTAACTTAATTGAAAATAGTAATGTTTAAGCTGGTAGATAGATACAATTTCCTTTTGTTTTCTGGGAACCACTGTGACACAAGAAGTATGTAGAGCTGTTTTGATTCAATTAATTTGTCAGTTAATTGATGTAGTGACCATGATATGAGATGTAAATTAACTCAATTGAGGTGATCTACAACGTTTTTTGTTTGAATAATGAGCTGAAGGCAATGATTTGCATCAAGGATGCTAATGTGTGAGATACCTAATTCCAATTAGACGTTCTTAAGATGTGAAGCTACCTTGACTTTAGTTTGAAGTGAATTACTTGGCGTACACTACCTTTTCCCCTCAAAGCTATAATATTTTTGCCTACTTGTTATCATGTTGTTAGTTGATCTTTAAAGATTGTACTGTGCTGTATACTGTTTAATGTTTCTGTAATTTGCTTAATTTAGTCTTGTATTGTTCTTATAGTGTACATATTTGTTGAAAAGATGAATCTTTTCTGTTTTTGTGATTTGATATGGCTATTCTCAGTTCTCAGAGCCTTATAATTTTCTTTTGTGGAGACAGTAGAGGTGGTTCCAAATCATGAAGCAGTAGGCTAGATACTTCTGATAGTCCATTCTCTGTATCAAACAGTCAATCAGTTTAGTTTTTACTCAGCCAGTGATTAATCGTTTTCCTGTTTTGCAGGTCATTCCATTTGGCGGTAGAGCATGATCCACTTGTGAATTTGCTGAAGAACAGTCTGGTCCTAGTAATGAAAAGCTTCTTCTGTCATTAGATTTAGGCCTTTTCTTTTGTTCAGAATTAATATAAACATCTCGAGAATCAAATGTTAGATTTAAGGAACTCGTTGAAGATCTAAACCATAATCTATTTCGTCATAAAGCCTTGACTGTCCAGTTCTTTGCGACACGAACAAGATTACAATCTATGTCCAATGGACACATTACTTTATGATTGTTTGGCCAGAGTTTATCTATCAGGTGTTTACAATGGCTCAACTTATCAGCTGGCATTTTCTACTTAGCCGTGCTTCTTTTGAAGCTATTTTTGCATTTCAGTTCCTGATATTTTATTCATCAGTTATTAAATAAATTTCTCGCCTTTACTGATTAAAATCGATCCTTGAAAAAAAGTTTTGCATTTTGGAAACTCAAGTTTGCGCTTGAATGCCTTGTTAGTATTTCAGTGCCATCGGGTACAGATAATAGAAAAAGCATCGTATAAAAATACCTGAACAAAAATTTAAGAAAACAGAACAAATAATTCAGTTGGCACTAATTAACCGGAATCAGAAAGCAGAAGCAGGTTTTATACTGCACCTCGAGAAAGTGTCATATAGTGATTTTATAGTGCATAGTCATCGATTCATATATTACAACATCAGTAACCCTCTTAAAATTTGTTCAAGCACTAAAAAAACACTCCGCGAGAATATAAATAAAAAGAATAAGGAACCAAAAAAGCTAATGTAGAGTACAGAAGATTTTTGGCCAATGTGAAGTCATCTACTCATTCAGAGGTAGTTCTTGATTCCATTTGTTTTCAACCAGTAAGTTCTGGATGATAGACTTCAGGGCAACGGCACTTCCACTGCATTTCTTATCAGTGAAGCAAGATCTTCCTTCTTCAGCTGCCTTGCAGAGCTCAGGATCCAGCGGTACCCTCCCCAGGAAAGGTACTGCCATCTCCTCACACATTTTTGCCGCACCACCACTGCTTCGATCAAATACTTCACTACATGCAATCAAATTTAGCAAGTCTGGTGCTTTCTCTTTCATTTGTTGAATGACTTCCTCAGTAACATCTTCTTGTTTACCTGTCTCCATTGTCCTCATGAATTTGAAATCTGATAATGCCTGGCACAAACCACTCATATTCTCAACAACCCCAAGAACAGGGACTCCAACTTTCTTGCAGAAATTTACTTCCTTCCGCACGTCAATTAGAGAAACTTGCTGTGGTGTAGTAACAACGATTGCACCATCTATTCCACTAGCTTGGAGGAATTGCACAATAGAGATGTGCTCATCTGAAGTCCCTGGAGGTGCATCCACAACCAAAAAATCAATCTCTCCCCAGTATACATCCTTCAGGAATTGCTTGATTAGCCCATTCTTGCGAGGACCCCTCCATATGACAGCTTCATCAGGGTTGGGAAGCATGAATCCTATAGACATAACTCCAAGGTTGGACTCAACATAGACAGGAGACCACCCAAGATTGCTCTGGTGAATGTCTTGACCTTCTAAATGAAGCATTTTTGGGATGCTAGGTCCACAAATGTCTATATCCAAAAGACCCACTTGGAAGTCCATAGCTGCTAATGCGAATGAAATTTGGGCAGAGAATGTGCTTTTACCTACCCCTCCCTTCCCAGACAAAATCAAAATCTTATGCTTAACCGTAGCCATTCTTTCTGCAATAGCAACCAAGTCTGCAGAATCCGGAAAAAATACTGAATTAAAAACAAGGGATTATAAAGAGATACAATCAGCAATAACAAAATCCTAGTGACACTCTTTAATATCCACAATGAAAGTAGCAACACCAGTTTTCTACTAAAATATTCAACCACTTCCAATTACAATCATTTAAGACATTCTACATTCAAGCTTGCATCACAACTTATGGGATGAAAAAATGTCAAAAAGGTAAAATGAAACCCTGTAGATACAAACTAATATTCTCAATATCCAATAATTTCTTTCTTTTATATATGTATATATACTGCCTAGGATCAAACTAAACTATTAATAATCATGATGACATAGGCTTGCATCAATCCATATCAGATGGAACATAAGCATATCCTTTTCCAATTAACGTCTTTGACTATAAAAATTTGTTTCACTAACTAGTTCACATGTTTACAACATTTACAAAGTATTTTGCCTCCTGTTGTCTACCTAATATGGAATCATCTCATGTATATTTTTTTATGAGAGAACTAATTCTTGATAAGTAAAAAATTACTGTTGCTTAGTGAAGTCCACATATTGAGATCAATAACAAAAATAACAAAAATTTATAGCAGAGGATGTGATGGAAAACATCCCTTTCCACATAAACAGATCTATAAGGGGAAAAAAAAAAAAACAGTACTTTTAAATTTGGTATTTCCCCAAAACCAATTACTCTACAAATTGAAAATTAATATATATAGGAGTGAGTTAAAATTCTTCACCGGACTACAATAAAACTATTCATAACACAAGAAGTTGAGAATTTGTGCAGTATATATTCACAAAACACTTGTTGCTCATAAAAATATCTACAAAATATGTTATTTGAAGCATGATTCTATATTTAACATCCACATGTACAAGCTATCCATGGAGAGCAGACAGATTACTCAGTTAAGAATAAATTTGTCTAAAGAAGCAATAGAGTATTTCATGCTAATCAATTCTAAACCTCATCAAATTAAATTCGACACATACAGCCCATCGAACTGAATTGCACAGTTAAACAGAAATAAAATTTAGTAGGCAGAGTTGATCATCCAGCAGCCATTTGAATATGTAGGCAGAGTTGATCATCCAGCAGCCATTTGAATATGTAGCTAAAGGAAAAGCTTACTCAAGTCTAACTATGACTTCAACAGACACAGATAATAGTTACCCATCTTCAATTAGCTCCACTAAGATTCACCAACCCTAATATATTTTCTAATGTAATAAATTAGCATATGCCATCCCAATAAAGAGAGCCAAAAAATGAAGACAAACAACACAGAAAATTCAAATTTTTTACAAAAATGGTTAACAGAGAAAGGGAAAGAAAGTGAACCAGGGTCTGGGCCTTTAGGGGCAGTAGCACAAATTTGCTGGTTAGGACATCCTTCACAAGCATCTGATTTTCCCGCTGACTCTGATTGTGGACCTGGGCAATCTGAAAAACAATACAGAATAAGTCAGAATCACAAACAAAAACAAAGCATAATCGTCTATGGAGTTACAAAACTCACGCTCGTTGGCATCTTCAGGGATTTCACCGTTCTCCATGGAATAAAAAGCGTTCTATGTACACATAAGAAAAGAAAACTATTACAAGTTATAGAAAACGGAGCGATTTTAATTTTTAAAAAAAAAAAAAAAAAAAAAAGATTAAACCCTATCGTTAGTTGGCATAAGTAGATAGATGATTGTTTTCAGATAAATACTTACAATAAAGCACAGAACGCAAAAACTGATAGAGAGATTCGGGGAGGAAAACGGAGGGAGGAGGTGGAAACTGGGGGCTCTGATGCTCTACCTTTTATATTTAAACGTGATGGGTTGGGGAGGAATAAGAAAATACAAACACGGCGAGTCGACTGAATAGTCAAACAATCCGACCCGTAAGGTAGAGAGTTGCGGCCCGTCTATCCGGGGTTTTCCAGCCTGCTAATCCGTTTATGAATCGGATTTCGAATTAAAACCAGGGATATTTTCACAAACCAACCGATTTGAAAAATTAGCCAAAAATCTACGGTTTTTTTATTTTTAGTTAAAAATTAATATTTTGACAGTTTTCATCTATTGGAATGTTCATTCGTCAGTTGTAAAGTAATTAGGGGTATTTTAATAATTTTCAAATTTTTTAAAAAATAATGATAATTATAAAGGAAAATAAATTGAAAAATTATTTTTTAAAATTATAAATTATAAAAATACCCCTGATTATTGTTTATCATCGACTGACGGATGAACAGTAAAATGAATGAAATTTGTCAGAATGTTGGTTTTTGGCTAAAAATGAAAATTTTGTAGGTTTTTTGCTAATTTTTCAAACTTGCGGTTAGTTTTTGGAAATCTCCCAACAATACATCATCCGTATTTTTTTACTTCCAACATTTTGAGGGTATGTGATTTATAAATAATCAAGAAAATAAATAATTATGTTTAACATCTTATTAAATAAAAATTATAAATAGAATTTTGGAATATATTATTTTATATTATTTTCATGATATATATCATTTATATAATTCTTTTAAAAAAATATAATTATATTATATTTTTTAGAATAGTCCAATCCTCCTTAATCCCATTTACACACCAAACATGATACAGTTTTATAAATAATCCAATCCAATCCTATTTCTTAAAAATAGTCCAATCCTCCCTAATTCTATCCCGCGTATCAAACGTAGATCATTCTTTTATGTGTTATTCTTTAAGTGTAAATATATATATATATATATATATATATAATCAAATGGGTATTATTTTATTTTTTTTATCTATTTTTTAAATATTAAATTTATATAATTTTTAATTATATATTACTAAAAATATTTACGAATAAAATTAAGTATGGAACAGCGTGTCCACATAAAATATTGTAAGTAAAAAGAAACAGATGAAGTATTTGTTTCGAATCAAATAAAAAAAAATATTTGTATTAAAATTTAAATTTCAATCATATTAAAATACGTATATGTTTGTAATATATTTTTTAAAATAATAATAATTTTTATTTATTTTTAAAATTTATTATATTTTAGAATATTTAATTATATTTATTATGTTTAAATATTTTATTTTAGGATATAATTTATTTATTTTAATAGTTGAATGATGCTATTTATTTAAGTTACAAATTAGCATTTTTTGTATTGTGTTCTATTTATAAAGAAAAAAGTAACTTTGGATGGCATTAAAAAAATCCGTTAGTTTTCAATATTATATCTCTTAAGAAAATGTAATATAGTATGTGTTTGAGTTATTTATGAGTGTAAAATAATCACTTATAGTGTAGTGTAATTCCAACTATGTCTCTGCTCCATTCTAAATTTACATGTACAACAATAGTGTATGAATGTAAATTTAGGATGGGAGAAGGGTATATTTGGCATTTCATCGTCTAATAAGTATAAGTGATTATTTCATAATCAGAAATAGCTCCAAACATATACATAATTGTATAGTGTGAGAAAAGCAATTATGAATAAAGGTAAATCAAGAGAATATTTTAAATATTTTAAGGTGATTTTTTTAAGGGTGATTTGCACTTTTAGATTTTTTTATTAAAAAAAGTTATATTTGTAGATCAACATAGACCGAAATGACCATTTTACCCTTCAATACAAAAAATATATATCCAGTAGCTTCCGGTGTTACACACCAGAAAGCCGGCAAAATCCAAACCGGCTTCCCGGCATATAATACCGGGAAGCGAATTTCAGCTTCCCGGTACTACACACCGGGAAGCAAATTTCAACTTCCTAGTATTACACACCGGGAAGCTGATTCAATTTTGTCTGCTTCCCGGTATACATACCAGAAAGCTCATTTTCTGCAAAAATATATATATATATATATATATTTTTAAGTTTAGTTTTACAATTTTTTATAAAAAAGTTTAAAAGTGTAAAAAATTTAGGGTTGGTCTACAATTAAAGGGGAAAAAAAGTTGATAAAGTTTAATTTTGCTTATTTTCACTTTTTTAAGAGTAAAATTATCTGCATAAATAAAACACCCCAAAAAGAAATTGTCTGTGTATAAATAAAACGGAGAGAGTATATCATATGTGGATGGTATGAATGTTCAAATGGATGATGAAGGATTAAATTAAATGCATAAGATAATCCCCTCACGTGTAATATGACAATTTATTATTATTATTTATTATTATTATTATTATTGGGGAATACCTACTGATCATCCCGAATCCAGGGGTAAAAATTAGACCCGAACACCCCATATTATTATCTCCTTAATGGGTTTATACTCGGGTTCACTCTGATCCACCAAAACCTAACCCATTGTCATCTCTAGCTCTCACTAATAGATTGTAAGTTGCATTTTGGACTTAATAGTGCTCATACCTAGGGCTAACAATACATGTTCACGAGTTTGTATTAAGCTTTGACACTAATACGGACACGACACGTTTAATAAGTGGGTTATATAATTCTGATATGAACACGACACGAAAATAAACGGTTTGACACAATTAATTTGTTTGTTAGGAAAATCGGGCTCGTCGCAGCGGAATTTGTCTCGATCAATAATAAGTAAACAAAATAAAAGACAAGAAACAAAATATTAACGCACCAGGATTACGTGGAAACCCGAAACGGAAAAAAACCACGGACGTCAGGACGGACAGAGACTTTCACTATGTAGCAAAAGATGTTACAGCCACAACCAGAAAACGCTCTCTAACCCAATTACAAGTCTCACCCAAGCTCACAAGAAAGAAACTCATAAGACACTCAGGATCTCTCAATTTTGTGTCTCTACAATTGAAGACTACAACATCATATTTATAGTGAATCACGACTTACTCATCAAGCAAATCATAATAAACTAGGAAACCTATTATTACTAGAATTCCTAAAAAAAGAGGAAAAAAATTCTTTCCTAATCGCAATTCTAATAAGCCATAAATACAATTTCTAGTCAAATATAATACTTCCAAAAGAGTCTTCAAATCTTTCACTCCCAAAAGAGTCTTCAAAACTTTCTCAGTTTCCAAATAAAGACTAGTATATTGAATACCAATTTTTGTCAAACCCTAACAAACCACCCCTTGACAAAAATTCCCTAAACTCGTGTCCCTTAAAGACGACCATGACTCTATATCGAGTCATCATATCCCACCATGAAGATATACACACTTAGAAACTATCAAATGATCCATCCCAAGATTTATTCCGGCACATGTCGATACAACCCTTGCTGATTAGATCATGGTGCAACTTCCTTAACTGGCTTTCAAGAAAGTTCATCAGCCATCGACATCTTTTCTACCACACAACCGCATTAACGCCAGTCCAATGCACATGTGCAAAACTTGTGGCCGCTAGAAGTGCTACATCCTCTTTCATGGCACCATGGTGGTTAGATACCTGTCATGAGGATGTACCCATTCCTCCTTAGAGGAAATCACCTTCATCAGTTTCTAGCAAGGAGACACATGGAGTATCTCCATCAGCGGAGTCCTTTGCCGAACTTGCTCCTTTACAATCCCTCCTCAGATGTCTTTTTTGTCCACACTTCCAACACTGGATGTTCTTCTTGGAGTACCCATTCTTTCCATTCTTTTCTCTAGCCATCAGAATTGATTGATTATCAGAATTATTATTTTCACTCTTGAGTCTTTTCCCTTTAGAGATCAACTTATTCGCAACCTCTGAAAAACTTACCATTGAGTTTCCATGCATCAGATTCGGTTTCATATACTTGAATGAATCAGGAAGAGACCAGATCAATTTCAATGTCTTATCCTCATCATCGATCTTCACTCCAATAGACTCCAACTCAAAAATTATCCCATTGAGTTCTGCAAGATGATCAGAAACCTTCATACCTTCATCCATCTTCAACAGATGAAATTGTTCCTTCAGGTAGAATCAATTGCAGATGCTCTTTGCTTGATACAACTCTTCAAGTCTTCCCCAAAGTTCTCTTGCAAAAGTTGTTCCTTGAATATTCGCAAGAACATTCTTGGCCAGACACAGTCGTATCAAACTTGCAGCTCTCTCATCGAGTTCCTCCCATTCATCGTCACTCATCTGGGATTTTTCAGACTTTTTAGACTTCTCTTTACCAGTTTTTTTTTCACCAGAGCTTTCAGAGACTACCGCAATTGTTCTCCCCTTCAACGCCTTATGCAATCCATGTTGGATCATGATATCTTTGACTTGTACTTGCCACAAGCCAAAATTGATTTTTCCATCAAATTTCTCCACATAGAATCTTCCAGTGTACATCTTGGTTGTAGACATGTTTACTTCAAAAATTGAAACTTACACGAACCTCGGCTCTGATACCATTTGTTAGGAAAATTGGGCTCGTCGCAACGGAATTTGTCTCGATCAATAATAAGTAAACAAAATAAAAGACAATAAACAAAATATTAACGCACCAAGATTACGTGGAAACCCGAAACGGAAAAAAACCACGGACGTCAGAACGGACAGAGATTTTCACTATGTAGTAAAAGATGTTACAGCCACAACCAGAAAACACTCTCTAACCCAATTACAAGTCTCACCCAAGCTCACAAGAAAGAAACTCATAAAACACTCAGGATCTCTCAATTTTGTGTCTCTACAATTGAAAACTACATCATCATATTTATAGTGAACCATAACTTACTCACCAAGCAAATCATAATAAACTAGGAAACCTATTATTACTAGAATTCCTAAAAAAGAGGAAAAAGATTCTTTCCTAATTGCAATTCTAATAAACCATAAATACAATTTCTAGTCAAATATAATACTTCCAAAACAGTCTTCAAATCTTTCATTTCCAAAAGAGTCTTCAAATCTTTCCCAGCTTCCAAATAAAGACTAGTATATTGAATACCAATTTTTGTCAAACCCTAACAGTTTGTTAGTGTTAGGATTGTGACAACAATTTGGATATAATTCGGTATCCAGATTTGATTTTGTAATTTGGAAAAGACCCAAAAACTATTTTGGAAGCGTCAAATTTAATTAGGAATGGTATTTCCTAAAATGGATTCTAATTAGATAAAAGATCCTTGAAAATTCCAAATAGGAAAAAAGTTTTATTTATTTTTTAGGATTACTTTGTGGCTAAGTAATCTAATGCTATAAATATGGTACTTGTATCTACTATTAGATATCATAAGAGAACAATATAAATTTGGTTGGTTAGGTTTGGGAGGTGCCCGATGGAAGTCTGGGCAACCATGGAGACTGTGGAGATCTTGAGTTCTTAGATCAAGTCTTGATTAGAGATGGTCACGAGTTGGGTTCGGGCAGATTTAGTCGAACCCAAACCCAAACCCATTTAATTTTTTAGACCAAAATCCAATCCAAACCCATTACGGGTTTGGCGGGTTCGGGTGTGGTTTTGACCCACGGATTTGGGTGGACACATGGGTCACCCACCTATCTAAAATTATAAATATATATATATCATTATAGATTAAAAATCTCATTCATAGTCCACAAGATCTAATTAAAATTCCAAACATGTATTAAAAATCCTAACATTTAAAATATGAAATTTAAACAATCCAAACTTTCAAAATAAGAAATAAAAATATTGCTAGTTTAATATCTAATCCGTAGTTCAAATTCAAAGAAAACATTGAAATAAAGCTAGATCAATTAAAATGATTATCGATAATCATCCTTCAACATGTATTTTCCAATATTTCAAGTCATTAAGTGATTGTGGGTTCCTACAAAAATAATAATAATAATAACAACAACAACATCATAATGTATTGACAAAAAATGTATTAATAAAATCTCAATACTCTTATTACCTCAAATTCATCTTCATCGGTATTAACTTCAAGCAATTGATTTTTAAAAGTTTCTCCATCTAATCATAAGTAAGCCATCAATATATTAAATAAACTTATAAGTATAGGAAACTCAATTAAAAAAATAAAAAAATAAGAGACAAAATAGATAAAATTATTTAACATATTTAGTATTTATCGGATGCGGGTTCGGGCAGATTATATTTTTACACCCGAACTTGAATCCACATCCATGATGGGTGCTAATTTTTCACCTAAACCCAACCCATGAACCCACAAACCCGAATCCATTGCGGGTTCACGGGTCGGGCACCCACCGATTCGTGGGTTCATTGGTCAAATGATCATCCCTACCTGTGAGAGCCATATGAGGAGAGCTTGTATGTGAGACTATGAGCAATGTAATTGGGTTGGGAAGTGAGAAAGTGGTAATCTCGTTGTAACCGTTACTTTTTTGTTACCTAGTAAATTAATCTCTTGTCGTCCTGACAACTATAATTTTTTCCCACTTTGGGTTTCCATGTAAAACCTTGTGTCTTATTTTACAATCTCTATTTTCTTACCTTATGTATGTTTGTTTTACTTTGTTATTACCAATACTTGTCTCCGCTGCAATGAATAATTGATTTCTTTCACGAGTGATATCAAAGTTAGCCGTGTTTTCCCAATAATTAAATGGATTGAAATTTGACACGACACATTATCCTATTTATCACCCATTTACAACTCATTTATGAATAATATCTAAAATCTATTATGAATTTATGATATACCATTTGATGTAATATAAAGTTCTAATAAAATCTCATAAATAAACAAAATACTAGTACAGATATAATCAAATTCAATCCATAAAACCAATATAATTTAACAAAAGCCAAATACAAAATAAAATAATTAATTCTTTAAAAGAACATCAAGTAAATTGAGATGAAATAGATTCCACGGTTCGAGTTGTACTATTTCCACTATTATTTGGATAGATAAGAGCAGAAAAGCGAAATAAAGATAGCTAATCACATGAAACAAAGAAAAAAGATAAAAACTTTAGCAGAAGATGCAAAAAAACTTTAGCAGAAGATGCAAAAAAACTTTAGCAGAAGATGCAAAAAAAACTGCGCAATAAAGTCTATGATTAGATATTGCAAAATGCATCATTCAATATGTAAGCCGGCATTGAAAAAGTTAAATACAAGAGATGAAATTTCAACCAACAATAGAAATATATACGTTTTGTTAAGAAAGAATAAGAGAATTCACTATTAAAGTTAAGCTCTCTCACAGAAACGGGAAATCTCTAGATGCATCCGTGGACTTTCGTTTGTTGACAGTAGCCTCCTCCTACCACTTTCTTATATTCTACGTTTTCTTCCACTCCAAGTAGATTCCATAACCTTTCGTGAATGGGCTTTCAAAAGAGCTAATTGAATCAAACTATAATCTACTTATCGATCAAAATTCTGAGACTATACCGATTATAGATGTAGAAGACGACTTTAAAAGAGTTGAGTACGGAGAGAGATGATGAATTATCAATAACAAAAAAGAAAAATATAAGTGGTGAAAAATAGAAAAGGTAGGGTTTGTACGATTAAACTATATATATTAAAATATTATTATGCCATTTTTAAACGGGTCACCCGTGAGTGAATTGGTTAGCCGAATACGACACGATTAATAAATGAGTTAAATAGGTTGAATCATTTACCGATACGGTACGATAAGTTCACCATTAACTCGCATTAATCATGTTTGTTTCGTGTCGATCCATCGTATTGTATCGTAATCCAAATTGTATAATTGTAATACTATTAGTACATTTGAATATAAGGTTGATGATGATAATTATAATTCGACAAGAGAAAGTGATACATGAAAACACAATAGTAAGAAAATTTTGTAAAAGAAAAATCTAAACAAAAGTGGTATAAATTTAAATTTGAGACATATGAAGTATATTATTGATTTATCAAAATTTAGAATAAAAATGAAAAACATGTGGTAGTAACTAAAAAAAAGGCGCTGATTTCAAAACGAATAATGTAAAATTCTATTAGCATTTGGGTTCAAACTATTGCAATAACTTTCACAAATTTATTCTCTAAGGCAATTGCCAAACACTTTTTTTTAAAAATAAAAATAAAAATTCTAAACGGTATTATTAATGTTAAATGAAAAGTTTTACTAAACACACACTAATTATTATTGCTATTGTAGTGGCCCGGATAAATTAGGAGAGAAAGTCAATTGAACTTAAAAGTTAAATATGGCCTAATTTGTTTTTAAGTTGAACCAATGAGTGGCTTGAAGTATGGCTGAATTTGACTAGATATGATTTAGGATTTTCCTTCAACTTTTCCTTAAATTAGAATTTTATCAAAGGGGGATTCTTGATAAAAGAAGTCACAGAATACCCTATAATAAGTGTCTCATTCGAAAATATATCATACATGGATAGCCTTGGTGAGGGATGAAAGAATTGCGAGCAAAATAAGATTTGTGGGGACGAATTTGAAGGCCACCCTACTTTTTTAAAAAATAGGGCTTTTGATGGATGAATTCAAGGGCCATCCTACTACTTTTGAAATAGGGTTACTAGGGACGAATTCGAGAGTCATCTTACTTCCTTCGAAATAGGGTTCCATAGAACGAATTCGAAGGTCAACCTACTCCTTTAAAGCAATGCTTCTAAGGGATGAAATTGAAAGCCACTCTACTTCTTTTAAAACAGGTTCCCGAGGATAAATTCAAAAGTTATCCTACTTATTTTGAAATTGGATTCCCAGTAACAAATTCTTAGGTCATCATACTCATTCAAAACAGAACAGAGCTAGAATAATGAATTCAATGTTTCTGATAGACCACTATAAGGGAGTTTGTTCCAAGGAATCATGACTCGAAGGCATACCGGCCCTTGGAGATAAGACCTCCTTGCATTGTCATTCTTGACTCACTCATGTCTCACTAACAATCTGATTAATAATAGAGAAATTCTACTCAAACTTAATATCCCAATATATTTAATAATTAAATCTAATAAAATTGTATAAAAGGTAATAAATAAATCTAATTTGATTAAAATATTAATTAAAGTGAAATTCCTCCTTAAAAAACTCTATAAATAAAAATACGTACATACTAAAAATTTATTTATTTCTAAATTTTTTCGAATCTCAATTAATAATTAATATCTATCCAGTATTCTGCCCAATTAAATTATCATTAATAAATAAATTAACGAGGTCTGGAGGAACTTGTCAATTTTTCACTGCAAAACATAAGAATTGTGTTCCACTTCGGTGTTATTTACAGTGATATACTGCTCTCGCTTATTCTGTGATTGAAAACTGAATTACTAGCTCTTACACTCGAAATAGTGATAAGGATTTGTATTTTTCAATTCAGATAGTTTGATTTTCGGAATATTTAATATTTTTATAAAATTTGGTAAGGCAGTATGTAATTGAAGTACGACCAATGAAAAAAATAATATTATTGTGATCTATCAGTACTGAATTTCGATGAAGGTGGAGTGGTTGTTATTGTCGCTTGCTTGACTTATAACTCTAATAACCATAAAATGTTTTAGATAACTGTCTCTAAATTAAAGAAGAAAAGAAAATATATTACATTCTAATTAATTTAATACACATAACTTGTTGTCTAAGTAGAGAGCAAATAACATAATGCTAAGGAAGTGCTCACATTGTGGATTTGTTGAGTTTGTTGTACAGGGTAAGTGGATATCGTTAATTTCATGAGTCCATTAGAACATTCTTGTAATCAGCTCAGCTGAAAACAACTAAATTCTTCATTGAATTTCATCGACTAATCTATTTACTCCCAAGTTCGCTGTGAGTTTATACCATAAAAACAAAGAAATAAATACATAAGATAAAAGAGTAGTGGCGTCTGATCAACTCATCTGAAAACAAGTGCATAAGTGGGAAGACATTTAGGAAACTAATACACATATATAAATTGCTATTTCTCTCTCACTCTCTCAACACACATCCATTTTAAGCTTAAGCTTTTGCTCCAACAGGAGCTGCTTCCCTGCTCGCAACAATCTGTTCAAAGAGGTCTCTTAGTTTCAATCCAATAATCGTCTGGAACAGACCTGTACCATTGTTGCTTCCAGGGAAATCGGCATGCTTCAACATCTGCTGCGTCACTTCTCCATAGAACTTGGTTGATATGTTACTTAGATGGCTTTCAACATATATCAACTCATCTAGTCTGTCAAATTGTCCATCCATTTCCAGAATAGACACCTATTCATAACCCCCAAGTCATTATTAGACACTTTAAAAACAATATTAAGATGACACATTAGTGATTGTTGATTAATTACCTCATGGCCGTAGTAAGTGTCAGGACCATAAGTGAATTTGATTCCAGGGTAAGAGCAGGTGAGCTTTCTTCCGCAAGGAATCCATGATATGGAGGAACCTTCGTCGAATAGATACACTGGATTGAAGTATTTGACACCTTCTTTCATTATAAGCCTAACTCTTAGGACTTTTCCTTCATTATCATCTGGGATTAGTTCTGTTGGTAACACTTCAATAACTGCATCTGCATATTGCTTTTGTGGATCTGCAAATACCAAATAATAAATACTAGACTCAGGGCAGAAGCCAAAAACAGAAATAATTCTAAACAGATAGCCACTAAGTTAATTACATGGATTATATGGGGTCAGGGAATTACCGATATATGCGTCAAAATCAGGCTTCCGAGCTTCAATACTGGCTTTGATGCTCTCCAAACTGTGTCCTCTCTCTGCCATGTCTCTCTGCTCAGGATTATATATAATTGAATTGATTGTTAGTTATACAGTGATAGAGTGAAGTGGAGGTTATGAATGTATGTACCTGAATTTTCCATGCAAATTTAACTTCATTGCTGATGTCCAAGTAGATGCTGAAGTCCAAAAGGTCTCTTACACGTTGATCATACCTGTATTATATTGTTGTCAATTGTTTAAGAACATCAGCGTTACAAAACTATCAATTAATAATTAATTTTTCTATAAAGCATAAAGTCATTTTTCAGTAATTACAATGACAATATTCAAATACTGCTAGAGCTTCCTCTTAACCCCAATTTCTATCAAGTGTTATTTGAGATAAAATAATTATATGGATATCATCATTGGAGTTTGTACCTCAATGATGATTAATTTTAAAATATTAATTTTTTAAAAAATAATAAAAAAAATAAAATAATAAATGAAATTAGTCTATTAAAATAATGTCAATCTAGTTTGGTTGGATCACTTTAAAATTATAAATTAAAAATTTCAAAAGAATTATGTATTGTTTATTTATATATACACAGTTTTCTGGACACTGTTATCACCGTATTGCACAAATATGTACTATTTCTGTATCTTTTTACATCTATAGAATTAGATTTCCAGATTAGAAAAAGGAAGTTAGAATTATTAAAGAAATCAATCTAATTCACATGAATGGAATATCCTACATAATAATTTTAAAATTAGAGGTATATACATACATATATTTTTGTTAATAAATGTACACAAGAATTTTATTTGGTAGGACCATATGTAGCAAAGATGACAAAGACTAGTTAGAGTAAAATTGATCACACTTCCACTCACTTACTCTCAACCATACAATACTAAAACTCTATCTAAAAATCCAATCTCAAACTCAGTGAGATGAACAACAATGAAATTGAAGATGGAGTAGACTTACATAGGATGCAACCCTTCAATGACAAGAATCTTAGGAGGTTTGATGAGTTCAGGAGGATCAAGAAGCCCAGAAACATGATTATAAATAGGTTTCTGAACAGCAACACCATCTTTAATAGCTTTAACTTGTTCATACATGAGATCAAAGTCATTAGCTCTAGGGTCAAGAGCAGTGACACCTTTCTCTTTCCGACCAGTTCTATCAAGCGAATGATAATCATCTAAACAAATGACAGTGGTCGTGTCACTGATCAAAGTGTTCGAGTCCGGATTCCCACCCTTAGGTGGCTCTGCTGCTCCACCAAACACACTTGTAAGTCTCCTCATGAAAGTACTCTTCCCGCAACCGGAGTCCGCAGCAAGACCAATCACAATTGTCTGAGAATCAGTAGTGGAACATGTTATCACACTCTGTCTCCTGATGTTGTTTCTCTTTGTGTAGAAAATCAGCTGTCTCTGGTGGGTTACTGTTGGTGTGTAGATTGAGAATGTTGAGTTGAGTGATTGTGTTGTGTGGATTGTGCAGACTGCCATTTTTGTTCTTCTCTCTCAAAAGAGAGAAAGTTGTGGAGCACAGAAATGAAGATTGAGCAAAACAGGTGGCAGGTTGTGTAGGAAACAGAAGAGTTTGAGTTCAGGATGATGTGTCTGAAAATTTTTTATTTATTGTCTTCTCTTAATTGCCCTTTGTCTTTAAGGTTAAATGAAGGGTAGATTTATAATTTGAGTGGAATATGTATTTTTGAGGAGTGAAATTATTAAGAGGATGGAATTGTTGATGAGGTGATGGGTGAGAAGGTATGGAGAAGAAGGCTTGGTGGTGGTGGTGATTTGGATATTTGGGATGACACGTGGCGGAAGAATGGTGGATGGTTGAGGATTAGGAGTTTAGGGTGTGGAGATGAGTTTAGATATGGATGGTGTGTGTAGTGTAGTAGCGTATTACTATTATCTTGTTGTTTTATCATAAATCCAATACCAGTCAAACAATTCACTGTTAACTTATAAGTTGATATATGTATCGATTTGTGAAATCAACATGCAAACAGTGAACATTAATTAATAGCCCAACATTTCATGCAAGTATTTCAAATTTTGGAAATAAGGATAATGTGTGTAATGGAAGACATAGAATATAGTTGCATTCACTTAAAGTGTGGAATTCTTTTGAATATTAATATATATATATATATATATATATATAAATTGGTTTCACAATCCATATAACCAAATCAAAACATTATAAAACTTCTAATGTAATGTATATTCTTTACCTTAAACAATCTCTAACTACATTTATAAATAGTATAAAATTTTAAATTTAAATTTTATTTTAAAATACAATCAAAAAATTTATAATAAAATAAAATTTAGAATATTATGAAATCACTTCAAACTTATTTATTTTTTTAAAAATTAATTTTCATTTTATATATATATAACTTCATTAAGCCTATTTTCAGATCATTCCATCAAATATTATATTTCCTGATGTATATTAATAAATAATAATAATTATATTTTTCAGAACAATTTTTCTTAAATGTAGATTTTATATAAATTGTGTCCTACTGCGTTATAGTAAAAATTTGACTTGAATTCTGGTAAATCAAATTTAAATATTCATTTATATTTATGTATTTATAAGAAGTTAGATGGCAATCATTAGAATGGAAGTATTATTATTATTATTTAAAAAAAGTAATTATTCTATACAAAAATAATGTGACATTTGAGAAATATAAGAGAGTTAAGGAAGATAATTTTTTTTCTAAAAAAGAATGTGGTTAGTGTGGTCTTGGTAAAACACTAGAAGATATGTGTCAATAACGGGGCATTACAGAAGAGGAAAATGATATCTACAAGCTCGCAAAACTAAGGGAGAAGAAAACCAGAGACTTAAAGCCAAGTTAAATGCATTAAAGACGAAGCTCACACCGTGTGCTGACAAGGGATAATGAGATAACGGAGAGATGAAAATCCTATTTTGACAGACTTTTCAACTCAAAGCATGAACAAAACTTTCTTAACTTCCCGGCAACATATAGAAATCTCAATTGACATGGGCATATCAGATAAAGTGAAGTAAAGGAAGCCTTGAAACATATTAAGGTTGGTTAGGCATGTGGTTTAATGGTATCCCTATAGAGGTCTGGAAAAGCTTTGGAGAGTCAGGAGTTGTCTGGTTAACAAAACTCTTTAATGCTATATTGAAAGGACGTAAGATTCTTAATGCATGAGGAAAGAGTACTCTAGTACCGATATATAAGAATAAAGAAGACAACCAGAGTTGTACAAACTATAGAGGAATCAAATTCATGAGCTATACAATGAAATTATGAGAAAGAGTGATAAAGCATAGGCTGAGAATGACTATATGAGTGTCAGAGAACCAATTTGATTTTATACTAAAGAGATCTACTATCGAAGTCATTTCTCTCCCATGAAGATTAATTGAATTATACCAAGAAAAGAAGAAAAATCTCTGCATAGTGTTTATTAATTTGGAGAAGGCATATGATCGGGCACCAAGAGAAGTATTATGGTTGATTTTGGAGAGGAAATGAGTTCATGTAAAATATATTAACATCATCAAGGACATGTACGAGGATTGCATACACTATTGTGAACACAGCGGGTGGGGACATTGGGGCTTTTTCCGTTACTGTTGGATTACATCAATTTTCAACCATTAATCCGTATTTGTTTATTTTGAGTATGGCTGAGTTGACTGGAACTTATAGGATGATGTATCTTCGTGCATGTTATTTGCAAATGATATTGGGCTTATTGATAAAAACTAATGCGAGAGTTAATCAGAAGTTGGAAATGTGGAGAAAAACTCTTAAGGTAAGAGTTTTAAGTTAAGCATGAGCCAAACGAAATATGCACTGTCAGTTCATTCAGAGGAAAAAGTAAGAACAATGGTGAAATTGGATGGGGTTCCGATTTCTAGCATCAAACAATTTAAGAATCTCAGTTTCATATTTTAGAAGGATGAGCGATTTGATGATGATGTTTGCCGAATACTAATTCAGAAGTTGTTGCTAGTGATGTTTGTATTTTTTTACTTATTTCAGACAGTTACATGTGAGTGAGAATTTGTATTTGTTCCTTTGATAGGAATTATTCAGAAAATACTATATTTCTTTTATCTTTTTCCATGGAAGGAATCCTCCATCGAGATAATTTATTAGTATTTAATCATCATATATTGTAATTCCACACTTACGAATAACATTCATGTCTTTATTGTTTAAAAAAAAAATTTTAAAAATTGTCCACCTATGTGGTAATGATAAATAATTCTCATTCGTGTGTTGCTAGTTATGGTTGAGAATGTAAAATGTCGAACGAGTTCTTAAAGAAAAAGTTGCATGAGTAATTCGTTTGTTGGCTAAAAAAGTTCAAATAGGAATAAGAGTCCATTGAATTTCTAGGCCATAAAAAGTTTACTATACAATTATAGGCCACTTTTGAAAAGTTTGCAAAACTAAACTTTGATTTTCACTCCATAGGTCATTCATAGCTGTGAGCGTAATTCACAGACTGTGAGCATAATTCACAGCATCTGTGAATTGTAAAGTTTCAGGGGTAATTTGGGAAACTTGACCTATGGAGTGAAAACTAAACTTTTAAAAGCCTGTTTTTGTATGTTTTTCAAAACAGACTTATAATTGTATTTTAAACTTTAAAAAGCCCATTTTTTAGAATTTTCACTAAGAATAATAATGATGAAAGTAATAGAGATAGTAAAGTTAGGTGATGAAAATGAAAAATAATAAATAATCAAAGTTAATATTTCACACCTTATTTTTATTTACTCTAATATGTGAATATTTATGCAATTAAAGTTAAAAATAGAGGAACCAACCGTATTAGTATCGAAAGTAATGATGGGCAGTAAGAAAGAGTGCGATAGAATGGATTATGAATATTTAAAAAGTAAATTGCACTTACAACTCCTAAACGACTAATTATAGACGGATATATATTTTGATTTAATTAACACTCAACTCTTTAACGGACAGTTGCCCGTCTAGATATGTTAGTTATCTAGTTTTTTTTTTGGAAAAGTCTATTTTGCTCCTGTATTATAGGTTGATTTACTATTATTACATACATTTAAAACTGAAACAGTTAGATCAAAATAGGTATTGTATTGTCCAAATAAAATAATAATTATCAGTTTGGTGACTTTTTAATAAAAAAAAATAATTTATTAACTTGAAAATTATTTAGAATTAAAAAAATGATATTACTTTATTTAAAAATTAATTTTATAAAATTTATTTTCATATTTTTCACTACAACAACGTAACATACTATATGTTCAATAGTATACTTAGAAAGTAGTAAGATATAAAACTAAAATTTTAATAAATTATAATAAATATTTTTTAGATATAAAAAAATAAAATCATATTATTAAGAAAAACTAAATAAATAAATATAAATTATATTAGTACTTCAATTTAAAATATATATATATATATATATATATATGATAGAAAAAGAAAACCACAATATAAAATAAGGATAAAATAGACTTTTCAAAAAATTAACCAAGTGACAATCAACTGCTAGGGTTAAATGTTAATTAAATCAAAATGTATATCTATATATAATTACCCATCATTCAAAAGATGTGAGTACAATTTGCTTATATTTTTGCTTATATTTAAAACTTACTTTCTCATCAATGAGTATTGATACTATTCATATGACTTAATATAAGTTGAATTGAGATCAGCATCAAATTTTAATGTTTAAATAAGTTAGAAGAAAAATCAATTTATAATATTTCATGTTATTATAATGAGGTGAAAGAATTGTTTGGATGAAGAAATTGATCGAAATCCATCTAGCTGAGCCCATTGAATGGTTGATGGAAATTGGTGCCAAATCTTAGAAAATAACTTCTTCTCAATACAGTTAGAAAAATAAAAGTTGTGGAAAGTATTACGAAAAATTCTGTTGAGTGTCGTTGTAGTTGAATGAGATCACTTGAATATCAAAACGTGTGAAAATATGATGAAAAGCTATACAATTGAAAAATCTGTAAAAAGAAAAAAAAAATTAAAAATTAAAAAAAAAATTACTGTAATATTATAATGGAGAATTTTAATCTATAAAACATACTAATACTAATGACAATTATACCTTTCAATTGGATGGAAAAATAGAACTACTACATTATTTTAAAGTCAACTATAGCGAAAAAAATTTCTCTAAACACACAAATCAAAAATCAAATCCACATGAAAAATTTTACCATTCAACTGTATCATCTTTTATTAAAATATTCTTATAATATTTATATAAATTTATATCAAATACTTTTTTGCAAAGTGATTCATCAAATTCAACCAAACAACTTATATCTAAAACTTTTTGAGTTTGGTTAATACCCAAAATGCATCCCTACTTGTATTTTCCAATGTCTTAATTTTTTTTAGAAGGGTTTAAAAATATATTTAAAAAGACCAATTTATCCTCGTTGAAACTTTTTCTTGATTCTATGTCGGCAACAAATTTTTAAGAAATCACAGAACCTACCATCAAACAAAATCAATTTCAAGGACATTTCTCTCCTCTGGTTTGTTTGCTTCTTTCAATATTACCTCTTCCACATTTATCGGCCTCCTCATCTGGTTCGGTCTTTTCTCACGTCTTATATCAATTTCTAAAACCTCTAGTCCTTTTGAGTGCACCTCCGACAAGCACTATGTATATGAAGCAAAATATATACCCAAAATAGAAATAGGCACAGTAAGCTCCTATAGCATACATGTATCCACCAAACGTCTGATCTATTACACTCCTACTCCATGATATATGAATCGCAGGAAAAAAAAATTAAAAAAAATATGATAAACTCATGTAATCAATCAGCACAACAAATAATAGATCAGGACAACTGAAGGTACCATCATCCAAAGATAGCCGCATCTCTACACTGTCGAATCCAAAATCATCTCACTTGTTTCCTCGGAAGTACAAGTAGATTTTCTGCACAACAAACCAAAGTATCATGTTAGCTAAAGAGAAGAGAAAGCAACCCATGCATCAACACAACCGTCAGCTTCTACATTCTTTAAAGCATCATATGTACTAATCCAAACTTCATTTCTTGATTACAAGTCCAACAAAACATAAAATAAATTAAATGGAACACAAGATTGAGATAGTTTTCAAACATACTATTATATTGATATAAATTGCCAGCAAGACAATGCTCAATAAGCAATATGACCTCAATGGATGTAATATGGTCACCCTACCACAAACTAATTTTGTTTCATTGTAGCATTTTTCCCTGTCCCACAACTTCTCCCATTTGAGCATCTCAATAATGTATGCCAATTATATTATAACCTTGAATCCGCAATCATACAGTACCAGAAAAGCATACACAAATTTCCATGAAGTAAACCCACCTTTTTGTTCATAAAAGTAAATGACAATTAAGAATTAACATCTCCAACCCAAAATTCTTAACTCATGTAATATAGAACTAATAGGATATCTCACATAATCCTTTTAGTTTTGTGGTTACTGATGAAACAATCAAAAATCCTTTTCATCTCGGTTAATTTTTTAACTTTGACATAGATACCACAGCAAATAAGTACCAAAAGGCAAGTAGAGCAAATTGTTCTAAGTAAAATTAAAAATTAATTATCAAACGAACAATTATTATGTGTCCTATTTGTCATTCCTTCCAAAAGAAAGGGTTGTATGTGATTAATAGGCCAGCATGGAGGGTTAACTAATGCTTGTGTGCATGCAGGAAATTGTTGGATGATTTTCTATACCTGAAGAACCCAAAGGCTTATAAGTGTCTCCAAGCAGAACAGACCAAAGCCAACCATGTAGAAAATCTGCATCAAAACCAATCGAAATTGAGTTAGCTGAAACAATAATGAAATAACATTGAGAAAAATATACTATTAACTTATGAGAAATTAATTAACAAATAAGGAAAAACAAGCAGTGTAGAAGGCCATAAGATATATCAAGTTGTGAACAACTTTACATTCTTTCTATTGCTCAACCTAATTCTTTACTCAACCTAAAATTGATAAAAGAAGATGCAGCACCCATAAGATCTAAAAATAATAAAAATCAATTGCAAATCAAGAAGTGTCATATCATGTACAGCTACCAAATCAATCCTTAATAACTCAACACCAACCAAATATGATATCCGGCCATCAGAGTCAGAATAATGACAAAATAAAGTACCATATTAGAAAATTATTGTAAATCATTTCTATAGCCAACTCCAACATTGAACAAGAAACATAACATCCTGTCCCACAGGTATGACTAAACTATTTTACAGGTTTCAAGACAATTGCTACATGCAAAAAGGGTTGCCAAATTGGGGGATGCTAGCAGTTTCTCTGAAACTTAAATAGTGAGTTAAAGTATATGTTTGAGGCTGCTTGTGATTGTAAAATAATCACTTATGGGGCGGTGAAATCCCAAATATGTCCCTCCTCCATCTTAAATTTACATATAGAACAATAATGCATGAATGTAAATTTGGGATAGATGAAGGTTATGTTTGACATTTCATTGCCCAATAAGTGATTCATTCATAATCACAAGCAGCCCCAAACATATACAAAGTTCCACTATTTTGTTAACCTCTATGTTAATTTAATATAACTTTGATTCAGAGACTAGGCATATTTTACAGAAACAACACAACTACTATAGCATATAAGAAATCAACTTCCTTCTCTACGCCTGCCTATTTGTTTTAGAACTTGATACTGCCATCTTCCACAGCACACAAAATAGTCTCGTGACATTAATAACTCTTTATCTTCTTGCTACCAACATTCTTATCAAACCATTTTGCGAACATTTTGATCACATCTTCCAAAAATATTCTCAGTTTCATGCATCCCACTAAACAATAGTAATTTAAGCCTTGAAATCGACTACTAATATTCAATGTTAGCACAAAATCACATATTGCTATACACTGAAGCTGCATTACCAAGTTCTGTAAATTCACAAAGTATAGAAAAGTTTTACTACCTCAGTTTACATCATTACAAAACTTGGATAATGTCAATAGTTTGTACGTTATGGCTACTCCAATGTCCAGAAGAGCTTTGCATACTATTAACCACCTATGTTACTGTAATATCTACTTTTACAATATCTATTTCCATATTCCACATTTGTAAAAGCTATACCACTTGAGAAAAAGTACAAAGAAATACTCTTTGAAAAGAAAATAAAAGCAATATACAAATACTTACACCCGCCAAAAGGCTGTCAGATATTACATCAATTGCTGCCAAGATGCCTCTGTAGACAAAACAAATGAAATAGACAAGTTAGAGAAAGGGAAAATTTATATATATATATAATTTTTTTTTTCACAGAAGAAACAAACACTCTCAAGAAACCCTCTCATCTAACTTATGTGCGCTATACAGTTCGAGCTTCTCCCTATAATGTGAATTATTATAACTTGTATGTTAAATTGGGAATTATGTGTCCTACATATTCAGGAATGGTGTACAACTGTAGTGGTATTAGGAATCCGAAGAAAAAAAAGGGCCATCTCTCTAGCACCAACACGAAATCTAGCAACTACGAAAGTTGTAACTTCTATACAAATAAACATATAGGACGTTACAAAAGATTTTTCTGC
Organism: Cardiospermum halicacabum; assembly: GCA_031304145.1. Taxonomy (NCBI): domain Eukaryota; kingdom Viridiplantae; phylum Streptophyta; class Magnoliopsida; order Sapindales; family Sapindaceae; genus Cardiospermum; species Cardiospermum halicacabum. The sequence continues at coordinate 4,586,751 of CM062398.1, read as the reverse complement.
ACAGCTCAGTGGAGTGCCTGAATAAGTTTGATTAATCTTTCCTCTGAGTATTGCATGACTCTGTCCTAAATGCAAACAACCCAGTAGCTAGTAGAACTTTGAATCAAGTCCATTAAAAGTCAAAAAACAGATAATTCGATAAAATAAAATAAAACATGAAAATTAAAAATTTAAAATTAAGGAAAAAAAAAAAAAAAAAAGAGACTTACGTAAATGACTTCCCATGGAAAACAATAGGAGGAGCAATAGCAGCAAATATACAAAGACCTATGTGGACCTGCAAGGAGCATTTGTGTGAGTAGAATAAAATAGGCAAGAAGATATTACCAAGAGGAATCATTGGCCAAATATTGTAGGTCAGTGAAACTCACCAAATAGAAAAAGAAAAACCAACCAAATTTCAATGCACTATCCGTCCTGCAATTTCATGAAAAGCATACTCAAAAATCAGCTGATTGGATACAAATATTCCATTCTCTCTATAGAATTTAAAGTTCAAATGCAAGTCTTCCAAGCATAAATGGCAACCAAATTGACAATAGTATCAACATATCATTTCTTTCAATTTCTAAAAGAGAATATCTCAACAATATTTAAACACTAAATAAGATAAAATTTGACGTATCCAAATAAGATGTAGTAGGCTGTGTAAATATCATTATTATCACTTATACAGTTAAGGATGATTCCATTAAAAGACTTAATTGAATGCATACAGAAGAGAAATGATTTAATTCTTAACCATTTCAACATAAAAGTAATTAGATAATAATGATAATGCCATAACATTTGTTTGACAAAAAAATAAATCAGTTCCACACAATTTTCAATTTAAGAAGATAACAAATAAGATGAGCTATAAGAGCGTAGATAAGTTGGTAAAGATTGGATACGAAATAGTTATTGCACATTAAATCATTTCAAAGCACCAAAATTTCCCCTGATCCTGTACTTCTTCATGACTCAAAAGAAAAAACTTCACAGCAAATAAAATAAATAAAAATATCAAGTGTCAAACAATGTTATATCTAACACAGACCGTAAAGTTGCAATGTCAAAAGCATTTGCACATAATTGTTGTCTGGGATGACGTGTGTAATATTCTAGAGGTCAGCCATGACAACCAAAACAATGATATAAGTATCATTCAGGTCAAACAAAAAGATACTGAAGTGCTTACCTCATTGCTCGATAGAGAGGCCTGTACCAAAGCACATACGAAAGTGGACATCCCATCAGGGCGTAAATAATTGCAAGGAAAAATATCTTGACACCTGCAAAATCATAGACGAATCAATTAAAAAAAAAATGAAAATATAAGCATATAAAATCCTTATAAACATTATTGTCCCTAAAGTATATTTCTTACCTCCACCTTTGATCCAACATACAGTCACAGCAACTACATTGAATACAAGACATAAAAGTATACCTGGATGGCAAAATGAATGAAATATCAGCATAGCTAGATAATAATATAGCACTCACTACCACGAGCAAGACATTGCACAAAGACTTGTCTACATAATTAATGATAAAAATAAGAAAAGTTATCCACAAAATGTTAGAAATTGAACCTCTCAAATAGCCAAATACTACTACATAGATAAATGCAATAATAGGTCATAAGTAACCTTCAAAGATTATATAACAAAGTATCCCCAATGAAAAGTATCAACATATAATCAGATTGGATGTAGTAAAGACATAGTTCTTGCTACTGTATGATTTACAGAGTAACAACTGAACCAGTTATCCCTATGTTTACATAACACCAAATGCCATGGCTTCTCTGCTTAAATGTTAATCTCTTAACTAGCAGAGGATTTATGTAAGCTACAACAGCCATTTCCACTTTCCATATAAAGTCATAAACTTCTGAGCAACAAAAAATTCCAAAATTGATAAATTTTCACAATGACAACACAACCAAAAAAATGAGACATTTTAAAGTAAGAAGTAAAAAATAAAATTCCTTCCGTACCTAACCAACTAGCAAAAGCTAGATACTGCAACCTTTGGGCATGAATTGGTATTTCCTTTGATATGTCATGGTGAATAATTGGAAAAAATGGAGGCCAATTTCTATCATCAGTAGGAACACCCCCAGCTGGCAGGCAACATTGAAAGTGAAACAAAGCATAACATCAAAAAAGGTAGTGGACTGAGCACACAATAAGATTAGCACGAAAACAAGAAGGCATAGGTTGTGTTGTGGTCTAACTCAATAGCTAACCTCTGCTAATAGCATCTTCTCTTCGTTTTATTTCCTGGAAATAAAAAATAATAAAGACAAGCCAGAAAACTATATTAATTTATCTACTAATATTTGGTAAGATGGCATTAATAGCTAGAAGTAACAGGCGCATGAATGGAAATGGAAACATGCAGAAGAAATGGAATAGAAAATGATTTGAATTAAATAGGTAATTGACAGTAGATTAAGAAAAATAACCTGTTCCTTCCTTCTAAGCTCAGCCTCCCAAGCTGCAAGATCCTTTTCCTTTTTCTTAGGGTTTGAGTCCTACATCATTTATAAAGCAGACCACATAAGCAGATAGTAAAACAGAAAGAACATAAATGATGTCGGTGCAATAAGGCAAAAGCAAGCATTACAAATAGAAAATTATTTACATTCATATTATCGAGAGGGATATCAACTGTGGCTTCATATTTTTGGCCAAAGCCTAGAGGCTCAGATGCCAAAGGAATGCTTGACCTGGGTGCTGGGGCAACACCATTCTGCAAAATACCAAGTAACAAAGAAAACACCAAGAAATAATCAATAAGGACGTAACCATTTGTAGGGAAACATTGTCAATGTCAATGGCAAGTAAGAGAGTAGTCAAAACCCAAGAGAAAAACATTAGCATGAATTAAAATCCAATTTACCGATGACCTTGGTCAACAGAAGAACTACCAACTCAGCAGCAGCTAACCATTCCATTTTAGATATTAAATTAATGATTCAACTACCCAATATGATGTTAATTAAGCCAAAATCACTTCACTATGCACTCAATAATAATAACTGATATAAAAGAGCCGAAGGCCTGACGAACCCTCTAAAATCTGAAGTTGGTCACTGACAAGTAGTAAGTCACTCAGCAGTCAAAACTCAGAAGAGGAACAACAGCATATATTCAAATAACATCAGTCTATTTACGTCTTTGGCCAATAATACCAACTTAGCAGCAGCAACCGTTACGGTTTGACCTTCAAATTAATAATAATTTATTTTTTATACACATGGCATTAAGCAACCAAATATTATATTATGAAACAATGCTTATGCAGCGATTTCAGAATCAAAGTTATATATCACACCATATCAACAGTCAATCCCAAGTTCATTATTACATAAATAATATGCAAGAATTCTTAATTTTACAGGCTCGATTAACACTTCAGTAAGAGGAAATTAGCTGTATATGCATCAACAAAACGATCTTATTCTAGCAGCAAATCATTATTAGATTGAATCCAGGAGTTGCGATCATAATTTGATGTTCTTATTAACACATAATAACATTTACATCCTCGTCAAGCTAAAACTAAGCTGTAAACAAATATTCATGAAATTGAACTTAAAAAAGCAAGATCCAGACCAGATCCATTAAAAATGAAGCAAGAAAAGAGGAGATCTGAATGATACATACCGAAAATGGATTGACTTGTTCTTCATCGAAAGGGTTAGGGTCGTGATGCCGATTCATCGCTTTTACTGTTCAGATCCTAGATTTTAGCAGATGTGCCACTCTCCCCACTCAGGCCTGCCTTTACCTTACACTCTCCTTTGCTGTAGTTTTGGTTAGCACCGCCGAACTTTTGTTATTACTCAATTTCCGTTTTTAACCCTATTTATTTTCCATTTTTACATTTTCACCCTTACTTTAAGATTCTAATATATCGGTGGCGGTGGTGCATGCTTTGTCAAGTGACTTGACCGACCACTCATCTACCCGCTGCCCCTTGCCGTTCCAGATATGGGCCGCCTATATATACCTGTTGGCCACATCAGCGTTTTTATAGTGTTTAGCGTTTTTTAAATAGTATTTAACATTTTAATTAGTATTTTTAATAAATATTATTTGATAAATTAGCATTTTAATTATTTAATGAAATTTAAATGATGTAAAAGAATATATAAAAATATTAATTAATTTTAATTTTAAAATATGATTTTAGAATAAATTAATTAATTATTTCTCAATAAATAACAAAAATTGAATAATATATTTATAAAAATCAATTTTTCTATATTTTTATAAAAAAAACTAGTGAAGAGATCCCGCGTTGCGCGAGATTTAATATTTTATATATTTTTCAAATTGTTATTGTTGTAATATTATTTAAATTTATATTTTTTTTTTTTAAAAATTAATATTTGATCTTTAAAATTTTAAATTATTATAAAAAGTCGGGGACAAAATTAATTAATGGTATACCTTAAAAGGAAGAATGATATGATATTTTCAACTAACGATGTATGCAAATTGAAAAGAAAAACATATTCACTTATAATATATGCAAATTGAAATAATTCATTATATTAAAATAAAATTTTCAATTGAACGTGCAAAAGTTTCTAAAAATAAAATTATAATAAATTTAATTTAGTTAGAAATATATTTAATTGATTTTACTAAATTGGAAAAAAAATTGAATATGAAAAGTATTAAATATAGGTGAAGAAAATTAATCCGTGAGAAGTATATTTAGTTTATATACTCATTGGGAAAAATAAATTGAATAAAAAAAATATTACATTTAATCTTTATAGAAGAGATGATATAAAGAGCTTTATCATAGATCTAAATCTAATCATTATAATTGTGATTTATCTTTCCAATATCTTATGATGTTGAAACTGAAAGGTTTATTACGACAATGTTGAAATCGAGAAGTTCAATGTAATCTTGAGAGAAAATAAAAAGTCACCAATTGATTGCAGTCAAATTAGTGAGGACAAAATTGACGAGAATTATGATGTGTAATATTTTCAAAAGCATCTCAATACATTAAATGCGGATCATAAATTATTAAAAGAAAGATAGAGGAGAGAAAGATGGAACAAAAACTCTAAATTTTGAATTATTTTCAACCTAAAGTTCACGTGTGATTGCGCTACTGCCTTCTTTCTTTTGATTCCACACGCACGGCCCACTACAATTGCTTTTGATCCCACACGCACGGTCCGCTACAATTGATTTTTCACTGACTATCGAATCAGCAAGGGTTCTAGAATAGGAAAGGCTACCTGATAAAAGATGGCTGGCATTCATTAGTACGTGGAGTTCTCTCCTTCAAATTACATGTTTGGAATTGGGAAAAGTTTCACTTTATTTTAATTTATACAATAATTTGGTTAATTGTTCCTTTAATATTTATTCAATCAAATAGCAAATTATCAAATATTGAATTACGTTAATAATTCTTAATATTTATTATGTAATATGTAGATTACTGATTAATGTATATATAAATAATAAAATCTAAATTTATATTATAATCATTAAATACATATTAAATTAAAATAAATAAATTGTAGAATGATATCATACATTAAAATAAATTATAGAACTACTTATTAAATAAATATATAATACTATAATTTAAAATATATATATAAATAATTAATAGAATATTGACAAACGCAACATAACTTCATATTATATATATATAATAGAAAAGTAAATTGAAGATAATAACTTGTGCATATATCAGGAGAGAAAAAAGAAATCACTACATCACTTAACAATACATAATGTATCGATATTATTTTTTAAATTTTTCTATAAAAAAATAATAATTACATAAGTTACATTTCTTTCATGTTTCCCATTTTTTTTTTCAAACACAGTTAACCTTCTAACCCTTATCCTCTCCGACTTGCAATCGATCACTCCAAACTTGCAATCCGTTAGTCCAATCACCCGTCATGATGCTGCCAAAATTCTAACCAATTTAAATTGTTGACATCTTTGTTCACATCAGAGGTGGTGAGGTTGGAGCCGCCGCAAATTCCCTCGCATCTAAAATGGATTCTCTCGATTTTTTCTCAAAAAAAAAAAAAACCTTATTTAAAATTAAATTTGTAGAATTCAAGAGAAAAGAATGTGAGAGAATTGGGGGAGAGTGATCACTATTTATATAATTTTCATTCTACGGTTTATTGAGGGGAGGAAGATGAAGATGAATAGATGTATGAATCGAATGGATAAATATATGGATAGTTATTTAGAGAGAGACGGTTTAATAATAATCAATTTTCATTATAACTATTTATTGATTTTAATTATATGTTTTGAATAAAAAATTAAATATATTATTTATTTAGAAAGTGGACCATAAGTTATTTTAGAATATATTATTTATATTATATGTGGGTCATGGTTTATTAAATAGGGAGATAAGTGAGAAAAAAAAAACAAAATATCGCATTTTTTCAAAATCTCATCAAAATATCGAGGGAAATCAAAATTAGCCAAAATCACTATTTTTCCACCCAATGCAGAACTCTCAGCGCGCCATGTCAGCTTCGTGGGACCCGTTGTGAGTTCTGTTTTATAATATATATATAGATATTTAATTTATTAAAACCAAAATTAAAATAATAAGTTAAGAAATAATTATTACAAAAAATTTGATAAAGAGATTAATTTTAGGTGGGTAAGGATAATTTTGGAAAAATAATTGTAAACTCTTTGATTGAAACTCTAAACGTTGCTCAGATCAACATTTTACAAACTCTTTTAAAAACTTTAATTGTAAGATTATAAGTTAGCCACCAAACACAGGTTTTAAATATTTTTTAGAGTTTTGACTGAGTGAAAATACTAAACTCTGTCTGAAACTCTCTTACCAAACATAGTCATAGTCTGTGTTTGGCCCGCTCATCGTTATTTATAGTGTTTAGCGTTTTTGGTAGCGTTTAGAGTTTTTAAAAGCGAAGATTGTATGTTAGAGACATTCCTTTCGATTAGGTAAACAAAGATTTGGAAGGAAAAGACAAGTGAAGAAGCATACTAGAAAAAAAAAAAAAAAGAATGCATGTGTGAGACAGAATCAGAAAATTGAGTAGTGTATTAGACGATGAGCAAAACCGTTGAGTGGGAAAAAAATACTTAACTGTAATGAGATAAAAGTAAAAGTATTAGGATTTAGAAAAAATTAAAATTGATATGGATTCACCAATTCAACCTAGGTCAAAATAGTTTTATAAGGATTTCGATTTTTAAGTTGAATTAGGTCAAATTAATTTTCACTTCTCGTCTAATTAGATTCGACTGGCTGATTAATTTTCACTTCTCGTCTAATTAGATTCAACTAGCTGATTCAGTCTGATTTTCAAAATTGTGTAAGAGTGTGAAATAGGAAAGAAGGAATAAAAAAGAAAAGAAAAAAAGAATGGTTCAAAACTATATAATTTAATATTATATTATGCTTAGTATTCCCCTTACTAGTCGTAAACTACTTTACTGCCATGATGTTTTATCTAATATAGGTCAAATTGTATAAATTTTACATATAATTTTTGTATTATTTATATTATTATTTAATTTAAAATATTAAAATAAAAATAATTATGATGTGAATTAATTATCTATCCAAATATGCTGGCATTGTACCACCTTCATTTCGTACTTGAAAAGATGACTAGATCGCGGGTTGAATGATTGATAGGATTCCATATTAAAAGTATCTTTTTATATTATTTAAATTAATTTATATTTATCATCTATTTATATTTATATTTATATTTTAATATTTTTATTTTTATTATTTTATATTTGTATTTTATTCCATTATTTTTATATTATAATTTTTTAATATTTTTAAATTTTAATTTAATATTATTCATTATTCATATTATATTTTTTTTTATTTAAAAGAAAATGATTCTTGTAATTTCTTGATTGTTTTTAATTTTTATAGAATGTAATTGGTCAAATATTTTATATGAATACAATTTGATACGGTTTAATTCTTTTCGTTAATGATACCAATGAATGTTTTTTAATTTTAATATTATTCATATTTCAATTAATTTCAGTTTTAAATATTTTGTATCTAAGTATATTCAATAAATTTTTGTAACCCACAATTCTTTATTATTAGAATTAAACTAATAAAATTAAAATTAAAAATATAAAATAAAAATTTAAATAATAAAAATTATAATATAATGATCATATAATTATTAATTAATTTTAAATTTTAAAAAATATTTTTAAAAATTTCCTTAAAATTTATACTTTATATTACGTTTAGAAATTATTAACTAGAAAATAAAATAGCAAAGGCAATTCCGACGTCAGCCATATTCCGGGTGCTTTTACGGTGGATGCATCCACCAATGCATGTCCAACATGGACCAACCAAATAAAAGTAATAATTATTAGACTGTAACATCATATTTAATTATTTAATTACAATTTAACCCTTAATATTTTTTAGTTTTATAATATAATCCTTCTATATTTAATGACAGAATTAATTTTACATTTTACATATTTATTTCATTTGACTGAATAAATAAATTATTTATTACATATTTTAATTTAAAAAATTTATTTGTCTTTATAAATTTTTAATATCACAATTTTTTTTATTTTATTTGATTTATTTCTACGTTATATCTCTTCATCTCCTCAAACTAGTGTCTTTAAGATCCACTCATACGTTCTCTCTTTGTCTACATTCTCTCTGTCTTTTGTATGATATTTATGTGTTCGAATGCATCCCTAATATGGACTTAATTCGGTTCCATCATACTGAATTCTAACGGTAGTGTCGGATCAATTCAATGGTATAATATATATAAAATAAATAAATAATAATGTAGGATTTATTATAATAAGTATTAGATAATATTAGTTTTTGAGTTATTAAAAAAAAAAAATTCAACCTTTTTAGACATTTTGAATTTATCCACTGGTTTTGTTAAGTTCTAGAAAACCACCCTATTTTAGCAAAACTAGAACGGTTTCCTTATTAAAAAATGATTTTTGATATTTCAAGTGTTTTTACTGTAATCTACCTTTGAATTTAAAAAAAATAAAGATAAAAAAAAACTCGGTGGTATTTTCGTTAATTATCCCAATAATAATAATAATATTATTCATTATTATTACTCCCTCCGCCCCTAATTAATTTTAACACTTACTAAAAATGGATGTTCCTAATTAATTGTTACACTTTTATTTTAAGTAAATTTTTATAATTGAAAAGACAATATTATCCTTAGATTTTTTCAATAACTCAACCCCACTAACCAATATAATATACCACTTATTTCACATATTTTTTTATTTTTGTGGGATAGGTGGGCCCTTTCATTTTATATTCAATTGTAATTTAATTGTTGTTGTAAAAGTAAATTTGACAATTTATAATTTATCAGACTATCTCACAAATTTCAAACCCTAACAATTAATTAGGGACAGAGGGAGTATTATTTTCAAAATTATTATTATTATTATTAAAAAATAATATATGCAATAAACATTCTTAACATTTTTTTTAAAAAATAACTTTCCTATAAATAGAGGCCCAGGGTGGCCCAAGCCCGTCAGGTCTAATTCAAGCACATCAGGTCCAGCCTCTTAGGGATAGGCAGATAAAGGAAACGCAATTTAATTACGATAAGGAGACCAAATCCTTGAAGAAAAAGAATACTACGGATTCCTATAAATAGAGGCCCAGGATGATTGTAAAATAATCCGATTTTCATTATTCATTAGAGCAAGCTCTGTTCATATATCTTTATAAACTTCTAAGCTATTTTCTCAAGCAATCTTAGTATATAATTTAGCTGTGGTTTATTTGGCACCACATAATTCTATAAAAAAAAAAGTTATTTTAAATGTTAAACACTATTCTAAATACAGCCAAGCGTTTTTTTTTTTTCAATGCTAATTTTAAATGTAAATATTATTTGAAATACTTTTTTCAAACACACTTAAATGAATATAATTTAAATCCAGCCAAAACCAATTTAACTCAAAATATTATCTTATTAAAATTAAATTAATTTAAAATATTAAAATTTAGTTTAATTATAATTTTTAAATAATTTGATTTGGTTTAAAATTTTTAAAATTATATATATTATTTTATTAATTATTATAATATTTATTTTATTTATAATACTATTATAAAATTTTATAAAATAATATATATATATATATGAATTTATTAGAGTGGGTTAGCCCACGTAGAGACTTTCTGATCAGACAAACATCGTATAATATTAAAAAAATTAAAAAAACAAATAAATATTTTGATTAAAATAGTATAAATAGTAAATATTTAGTCAAATAAATCATTCCAATGTAATTAACTGTGTTATTAAATATAGAAGAATTATATTATAAAATTTAAAAATATTAAAAATTAAATTGCAATTAAATAATTAAATTTGATGTGGCATCACAATATTCGGAATTATTTAATTGGTGCATGCAGGACTTCCACTGTAGAATTTACCATATATTCGAGTGCTTTGCTTTGCCTATGTGAAGCTTACGTGTCAATTAATTCTCAAAACTGACTTCTCCCTCCTTGATTGTGCTTATCTACATCAAAATGACAACTCATTTCTAGTTTCATATTCTAATAAGAACTAAATCAATCTCTGAATCACATCAATTACACATGAAGCAGGAATTCACATGTATTAAATTTCACTTTGAACTGTAGCAAAAGTCACGTTTCGCATTCATCCCTTCTCTCTTCCGTTACATTCTCAAGCGATTCGAGCTAGAGCGAGAGCAGAAGCCACAGCAGCAGCTGCCAATTAAACGATGATGATCGCCAGGCGAATATTGCACCACCGGAAACCTCACACCTTTACCTGGTGGCGATCGACCTCCGCTCTGTCTTTTACTTCTCCGTCGTCTCCACTTCAGAAGCCTCCTCGTCTATCGCCATCCCCGATTTCGGCGGCTACTAATAACGTGAGTGCCTCTTTTGAATTCTTTTCTCATTGACATTATCATCATCGATTCTCTTAAAATTGTTTTGCTGTTAGTGTCACGGTGATGTGATGCATGCGTTTGTTAGTATTTTCTTGGTTCCGAAACTCTTGAATTAGAGGCTGGGACTTATTCTTGTGTGCTGGAATATGTACTGATTTTGATTTGATCAGACAATGGAGTTTGGGTTTTTGATTGAATGTTATTTATGCTTTTGAAGTTTTTTATTTGTTGTGTAGTGCAGCACGGCGTATAAGATCGAGAGAAATTGGTACACGACTCATACTTCGCCTGATGTTTCATCAAGTGGGATTATTGATGTACCGTTGGCACAGACCGGTGAAGGTATTGCTGAGTGTGAGCTTCTCAAGTGGTTTGTAAAAGAGGTGAGCAAGTCATTGGCATTTCTTATCATATTTTCTGATTTGCAATTGTTGATTGTTGTGCTGTTATTCCTCTAGCTAAGCTGATGTTTCGTGGTCTTTCTATTTAGATAAATTGGACTTTGTCTATGCTACCAAATAACAATTAAGATACGGCTGAGAAGTTTGTGTATTTGGTTGATCTGTTGTGCTGACTTTTTCCTAGTTTAATAGGAGCAGAAATGGCTAATGGTACTGTTAAGTTTTCATTGATAGAGTTCTTGGAAGAACATTTTTGATGTGTGATGCTGAGGGAATGTCAAAGTATATGTAATGATCTACATAGTTTTCTACATAGTTTTCTGCTAGTTACAACTTACATTTCAGGATATGTTCATTTTTAAGATGAAACGTGATATATTTTTATTCAGTCTGTATGATTGCACTGTCAGGGGGATGAAGTTGAAGAGTTTCAGCCACTTTGCGAAGTCCAGAGTGACAAAGCAACTATTGAGATAACAAGTCGGTACAAAGGGAAAGTTACACAAATTCTCTATGTTCCTGGTAATATCGTGAAGGTGGTTTTCCTGTTCTAGCAATAGTAGTTTACTTCAATGGTAGTGGTAAATTTGTCAAACTTATTGGAATTTCACTAGGAAGCTAGATGCTTCTTTATTATACAAATAAACATTGTAGTTTGGTAATAGAAATTATACTTCATGAACAGCATAGTCTTTTTCTCAGTAACTAATTATTTGTCCACCGTAAAGATACTTATCACAAGTTATGTGATCTGATTTTCTGATAAAATCGAATTTCAGGTTGGAGAAACTCTTCTAAAGATAGATGTTGAGGGAAGTACAGTTTCAACCATGAGTCCTAGCAATGTGGAAAAAATTAATGTACCAGCTACAGAGGACACAAAGGTACCTGGCTCTGAACTAAATAAAAATACAAGAGGTGGAATATTGTCCACCCCTGCTGTCCGGCACCTAGCAAGGCAGTATAGTATAGACTTAAATGATGTCCAGGGGAGTGGTAAGGATGGGAGAATATTAAGAGAGGATGTGCTTAAATATGCTATCCAGAAAGGAATTGTTGAAAGTTCATCTGATTCTAGTGGGGGTGAAGAGAATAATCAGTACTCATCTGCTGAAGTTAAGTGGCAACCGGATGATAAAATAGTTCCACTAAGGTAATTCTTGTTACTAATGTGATCAAGAGCTGTCCTATTTTTTTCATCTTTGGGACAAATCAATTAAACAAAAAATATGTATATGTTTGATTCTGTCAGGGGATTCCAGAGAACAATGGTCAAGACAATGTCCATGGCTGCTAAAGTTCCGCATTTTCATTATGTCGAGGAGATAAATTGTGATGCACTCATTGAGCTTAAGGAATCATTTTGTAATAATAATTCCGATCCCAACATTAAGTACACTTTCCTTCCAATATTGATAAAATCTCTTTCATTGGCCTTGGGCAAATATCCCAATGTAAATAGTTGTTTCAATGAAGAGTCAGTTGAGGTGATCATAAAAGGTTTGTTGATTTTGTTGATTGCTGGTTTTGTTGTCCATTTTTCTTCTTGCTCAACTGGATATATACTTCAAGAAAAAAAATGTTTAAACATTATATTACCATTAGAGCGTATCTCTTTTGGCTTTTTATTTGTGAAAATCAAGTCTATTGTAATATATTTAATAGCTGTGGACATTTTTATTATTTTTTTTATTTTTTTATAGGTTCCCACAACATTGGAATTGCCATGGCTACACCTAATGGTCTTGTTGTGCCAAACATAAAGAATGTTCAAGCTCTCTCAATCCTGGAGGTTTGTTCTATCTTTTTTTTTCATGTATATTATAAGCAAATACATAATTTTCATGAATGGCCACTGTTCACGGTTGATGTTATTGATGTATTCTTGCGATCCAGTGCTTTTGTTTTGACTCCCTCACACTATCTGTCATGGGTTCATTGTTTCCCATTTTCGTGCAGAAGCCTAGCTTAGAAAACCATATTTTTTTCCAGTGGAATTTCAAGTCAGAGCTATCAGCAACTGACTCTTGAAACTATCTATGTTGTGCAATGTGGTGTAACTGATTGCCTGTTGTCATGGTGCGCAATGCTCGTCCTCATCATAATATCCTAATAGGATTATTAGAATTTGAGTACATAATTAAGAAAAATGATGGGAGTTTATGTAGCTTGTTATTCCAGCCTAGAGAGGTTTTGAGACCTCACAAGCACAACATTCAGCATGTAGCTCACTTGTGCCACTGCCAACTAAATACTGACAGAATACGACCTTCCCTCATCTTCCATGCCTTATTTTTACATTCTGTCTTCATTACCTCTCTTGCCTCCAACTAACTTAATCTTCCTTACTATTTTCACTCATAACTATCAAAACAGCTTCTTGCACTATGATAGAACTCAACTTGATTGCCATCCTGGTATAATATATGCTCTTGTGACTGGAGGCCTAACAGATTCTTTAACTGTAGAGAATTATTTGCTGTTGATAATTCATTTACTAATGTGCACAGTGATGTACTTCTGTTATGTACTTTTTCTCCCTTCAGATAACAAAGGAATTATCACGGTTGCAAAATCTGGCAAAGGAGAACAAGCTTAGTCACACAGATATAACTGGTGGAACAATAACTTTAAGCAATATAGGAGCAATAGGAGGGATATTCGGTTCACCGCTACTCAACTTGCCTGAAGTTGCTATAATTGCAATGGGCCGAATTCAGCAAGTTGCGAAATTCTCAGAGGAAGGAGATGTATACCCTGCTTCCACCATGACAGTAAGCAATCATGCCTGATTATTTCTTTCACATGAGTTGATATCATATATTATATCCAGGCTGATGTTAATTTTATGACAAGCAGGTTAACATAGGTGCTGATCACAGAGTATTGGATGGTGCCACAGTTGCAAGATTTTGCAATGAATGGAAACATTTTATTGAAAACCCAGAGTTCCTGACGCTGCAAATGAGATGAATGATATGATGATGCACAATTGGGGTGGTTCATTGACGAGATTTCCTGCTTCCATGGCTGGTCAGGCTGTGTTATATGCTTTTTATCCTAATTTATTGTGGAAAAGAATTTGAGTTATAAATTGATTGAATTGGAACGTGAGTTTCATTGCGTATGCAAAATGGCCTCCTATTTCAACCTAGCTCCTTGTATTTGTTCATCTTTAGTTTTTCCCCATTTTATTTGTCAATATTTAGTGTGGATATATGCTTTATTGAAGAATTTATAAAATAAAATCGCCGGGAAATCAAAGAGAAGTAGCAGACAAAATTCAAGGGAGTTCAAGTTTACTTCATGGTGTATAGTTCATGGTGTGTAGTACGTGTCTGCTTCCTGGTGTATCCTATCGAAAAATTTGTTTTTTAAAAAAAATTAATTTAATTTTATAATATTTTAATAAAAAATTTAAAAGTATAAAAAAATTAGAATTAATAAAAAAAAATAGTCGGTAAAATACTAAAATCTAATTTTACATATTTTCATAAATTTTAAATACAATTTTCAAAAATAAAAATAGAATGAAATTAAGCACTCATTCATTTTAATTCATTCTAATTTCAATACAAGTATTTTATTGCATTAATATATATATATATATATATAAAATCAGAAGATTAGCTTTCATGAATATGGAAAACATTATCAAAATCCATGAGTTTTATTTTGTTTTTATTTTATTTTTCGGAATACTCAACCGGCATGAGGACAGTAAGAATTTAGTTCTTGCTCCAAAGTTGTTAAAAAATATGTACTCGACTTCAAACATATAACACAAAAGTTCTATGGATTCGGCTTAATCAATGGCGATACCACCATTTATATCGAAAAGAAACCGACAACAGAGAAATTTAAAATAACAACGAATATTCTAACACACCTTCAATAGAATCCATAACAACAAATAAATGAAGAAAACAATGCTGTTCACACTCTTGGAAATTTCGGACCAGCTGTTGCATCGCTTGACACCCAATCAACAGAATTCAACATCCTCATCACATTATATGATCCCACACAACACAATTAATCAACTTTAAACATTATGGCAGAGTCATCTTCATCACCTCCTCCTCCTTCTGATCACGAGAAGCAGCAATCGTCGCCGGTTTCGCCGTCCATGGAAGAATACACTGTGGGGGCCACTCCCGACATGCAAAACGCCGCAATGCAGATCGAGAGAGGCAGAGAAGTTTACAGTGGGTACGGTTACGTGCAAGACAAGCCATCCAAGTTTGAGATATGGGGTTGGTATTTGTACGGATGGAGCTCTTACTTTGTGCTCACGCTTGTTTTGCCTGTTCTGTTTCCTCTCATCATTAGTGAAGTTAGTAACTGGCCTGACGATGGTCGGAAACATGTTTTGTTTGTCAATCTTGGATACAACAGCTCTGTTGCTTGTAACTCACGCCAACTGCATCTGTGAGTTTGGTTTTGTCTTTATTATTGTCTCTGAATTTGACATGATTTGAAAAGAATTTGTTTTGTGGCATTGACAGGTATCAGAGCTTGACACAGCGGTTGATAACAGTGAACAATTTAAAATTTTCGGCATTAGAATGGACTTCAATATCATGGATAATTGGTATAATTCTATCATGCCCTTTAATCCCTTATATCTCCACCCACCTTGATCACTTCAACAAGCAACAACTAATCACCGGAGCAGCCACCGGCATCGGTTCACTTCTCTTCCTTCCAGTCGGATTCTTCCAAACCACCCGCATTTTCCCATTCTACATTGCAATCATCGTCACGGCTTACATTGTAGCCTCAGCCTCCCACACACGCCATCTCGGTCTAATGGTGAATAGACACACTGGATCAGTAATTCAAACAAACCAATTTCGCATCAGAAGGGGTGTGTCCAGTTGGTTCTCTTTGATTTCCACTCTCTCTGGCTGTTTAGGTTCAGCTGTCATGTCTGCTTTCACTTATTACATGCTTAGAAAAAGAGAAAGATTTGTGTCTCTCTGGGTTGTTTCAATCTTCAGTGGCTTAAAATGGCTTCTGGGTATGATCCATGTAGCCTCAGTTAGGCCTGGATTGGAAACACCGCCATCTAAAAACCATTTTCTCTCCATATTCAAGTACCCACATGCAATTGGAACACTGGTGGTTGTTTTTCTATCTTCATTCACAACAATGTGTATTTTCAGTGGAGGGGTGTTGTATCTGGTTGGAAAACAATGTCTAACACCAATCTTTGTGCTTCTATTCTGGCTAATCTACTTCATTTTCCCATCATTCTCTCTACTACTATCACAACCTCTGCAACATTTCATGAGATCAAATGCAGTTAAGATGCAACTTATAGGTTTCTTCATAACTGTGCTTACTTCAGCATTGGGGACAAGTTACAAAGACAAGCATTGGGAGAGACAACACGTATTGGTGTTTGGTGGGATACAGAGTACAAGTGCAGGGCTGTTGTATGCTTATGGGAGAGTGTTGTTGTTGGACTGTTCACCTCATGGTAAAGAAGGTGCATTCTCTATGTGGTACTCATGGGTCAAGACTTTGGGTAGTTGTGTTGGGTTTCTTGTGGCGACTTCTATGCCTGGAAACATTTATGTTTCTTTCAGAATAGCTTTTGGTTTTGCGATTGTTGGGATATTTGTTTTGATATTTGGGAATGTAAGTGATTATGGAGGAGCTAAAGCTGCTGGGATTGTAGAGGATGAGAGTGATCTGAAGAAAGGGTCACCTGTGTCTGGTCTTGATGTTCCAATCAAACAACAGTCTTTGCAGGAGGGAATAATTGTTTAGTGTTATAGCTGAGATCCTATTTTACATGAATTGTTTTTTTAATTTGGAAAGATATTATTGTATTCATCTTTGTGCTAATTTTGTTTTAATGAGACTGAATTTATTTGAAGATAAATTTTACATTATTGTAAGCAACTCCAAACATATCAAATATCTATCTGTCTTAAGATCAAACAACACATCTGCTCTCCAAATCATGCCTCTTTTTTTCCATATATCCAAACTCTCTTTTTCAATTGTGGCCTCCTTCCATGATGATGCTAGGCTCGCTGCTTCTATCACTTTCACACAATGTTTGATGTTGTTCTTATGTTTGTTTGATTTCCAGAACACAGCCCCAATTCCAGATTTGCTTATTCCTCCTTTCTCGTCATCGTCACAGCCTCACATCAAATCTAATTAGTTATTGGATTAAGGATTACACATAAAAAAAAGTACAAGAGATGATAGGAGGAAATTTTTTTAATAATTACAATAAAAATATTGATCAAGATAATACGAAGAAAAAATATTAGAGCTAGTGAAGGATTGAAAAAATAAAAATTAGATATTAAATACAAGTAAAATAAATTTTTTTAAGTCAAATTAGTTAATAAAAAATGAGAAGAGTTAGTTATTGTAAATTCAAATTTAAAAAGATATATGTGAAAAATAGAGGTAATATTTGAGAGATGAAGATAGAGATAGGGTGAAAAGAAAAAATTACTAATATTATAAGAAAAGTTGCAGAAGAAACGTCAGTAAGAAGAAATAGTTACAGTAGCAACTGGAAAGACGATGTAAAAAAATTATAAAAAGGACAAAAAGAAAGTTACAAAAAAGATAAAAGAAAGAATTCTAGGAGTTAAAAAGAACGATGAGGACCGTGTAAGAAATATTACATCAATAAAAAAAAATGTAATAGAAACTACGCAGACGATGTGAAAAATAACATAAAGAATAAGGGGAAAAAAAAGAATATAAAAAAGTTACAGAGACAGAGGAGGAATTGGAGAGACAAAGGAGAAAGAATTCGAAAATAAAAATTATAGCCACAAAGAAAAAGAATTCGAGGAAAGAGGAGAGAAGAAAAGGTGAAGGAGAAAGAATTGGAAATGAGAGAAGAGAGAAGAAAGAAGGGAAGAGAGAAGAAGAATGTGGTGGCACTAGCTGTGAACAAAATTTAGCCACGTTGATTTAAAATTTTATATTTTTTAAATTATCAAAAAAGAATTATTAAAATTTCTTAAAATTTTACTACTATCTGATTAAAAAAATTTAAATATAAAACAAAAAATTTCAAAACAAAATTTAAGAATTAGTAGAAATGAAAAAAAAAATAATTGAGTATCAGAATTAATTAAACAAACAAATGAGATAAGTAATTAAATAAAATTATTTAAAAAATTCTTTAAATATTATTTTAAAATTAAAATAAATTTAAATACATATTAATTTAAAAAAAGGTCCCAAATCAAATCAATTAATTATTTAAGAAGAATAAGTTAATTAGTTAGAGTAAATTTAAATATAAAGAAATGTTTGAAAATATATATATATATATATACATAGAGAGACACATTAGGAAAGAAAAAGAGTTGCAGCAATTACAAGATGATGTGAGATATAGTAAGGAGAATATAGTAAGGAGAATACGTGAGACGTGAGAAATTTGTTAATACGTGAGACGTGAGAAATTTGTTAATAAGAAGTGAGAAGAATAACAAATATTACCATTAAAATGGTAAAGAATTTAGAACAAATTATTGCGATATATTTTCATTTATCATAGCCAAATGTATAGGCTCAACCCACTGTAATTTTTACAAAGAAAACTCAATAAGATCTCAACAAAACATTAAAAAAAATAGAAAAAACATTCTTTTGAATGTGAATACAAACTATCAACTAAAACAAAACTTAAATACTGGGTTTCTGGAACCAAGTCTTCAAATTATTAAAAGACAAATATCTTAACACCCTCCATTGAGCTGAAGTCTACAAAAATTAATTTGTCTGTGAAAACCACATTCCAAACATGTTGTGAAGCTTCACAAATGCAGCAGTCTTCAGCGGCTTTATAAATATATCTGCAATTTGAATTTCACTCCTACAGAATGCTAACTTAATGACATCACCTTGACTCAACTCACGTAAAAAAAAATGCAACTTTAGGTCAATGTGTTTGCTCCTTCCATGTAGAGCTAGACTTTTTCTGAAAGTTTTATTGTTAACATATTATCATAATAAATCACTGTTAGATCTCCCAACTGATTGTGAACAACTTTAAGTAACAAAATAGTCTGACACGCACTAGACGCAACATTAATAAACTTAGCTTTCGTCATTGATAATTATACATTTCTTGCTTCTTAGAATACCATATTATAGCTCTAAAACTTAGCATAAATATAGAACCAGACGTGTTTTTCCTTTTATCTGAGTCTCCAGCATAATCACTATCTGTAAAGTTAATTATTTTTGCATCTCCATTAGTTTTGTACAAAATTCCAAGAATTACTAATCAAGTGGTTCAGGTAGCTCAGCTGATTAGATCAAAGGACTGAAAATCCTTGTGTCAGTGGTTCGAATCCACTTCTAAGTGGGCGAAGGGTCGCCATAGGTGAGGTAGCCGGGAGCGAGCCGAATTTGGAAATATGGGTCATTCGAGCG